>CM036554.1:337531-352531 GCA_020745685.1 Tautogolabrus adspersus
TCAGGTGTTCAGTGAGACAAGTGCAGGGCGTCGTGTTTATGTTTGTACAGTCAGGTGTTCAGTGAGACAGCACAGTAGAATAATGTGTACCAAAATATAAAATACTGACCTGGTAGTACGTGCTGAGTTCCTTCCCGTTTGCTGTGAAGGTCAGCAGACCGTGTGTTGTGTCGACCAGACAGCCGATCTCCAAACCGTTGTTCCTCCCCTGACCTGGACTGCTGCTCTCTCCGGCCCACACCATGTAGCAGTTACTGCGCTTTATACTGAATGAAGAAATACAGACACTCACTGGAGCAAATGTCCTGTTCCTGCTAAACATCAGGAACAAATGTCCTGTTCCTGCTAAACATCAGGAACAAATGTCCTGTTCCTGCTAAACATCAGGAGCAAATGTCCTGTTCCTGCTAAACATCAGGAGCAGATGTCCTGTTCCTGCTAAACATCAGGAGCAAATGTCCTGTTACTGCTAAACATCAGGAGCAAATGTCCTGTTCCTGCTTAACTAGAGGAGCAAATGTCCTGTTCCAGCTTAACATCAGGAGCAAATGTCCTGTTCCTGCTAAACATCAGGAACAAATGTCCTGTTCCTGCTAAACATCAGGAGCAAATGTCCTGTTCCTGCTTAACTAGAGGAGCAAATGTCCTGTTCCAGCTAAACATCAGGAACAAATGTCCTGTTCCTGCTAAACATCAGGAGCAAATGTCCTGTTCCAGCTAAACATCAGGAGCAAATGTCCTGTTACTGCTTAACATCAGGAGCAAATGTCCTGTTACTGCTAAACATCAGGAGCAAATGTCCTGTTCCTGCTTAACATCAGGAGCAAATGTCCTGTTCCTGCTTAACATCAGGAGCAAATGTCCTGTTCCTGCTAAACATCAGGAACAAATGTCCTGTTACTGCTAAACATCAGGAGCAAATGTCCTGTTCCTGCTTAACATCAGGAGCAAATGTCCTGTTCCTGCTTAACTAGAGGAGCAAATGTCCTGTTCCTGCTTAACATCAGGAGCAAATGTCCTGTTCCTGCTAAACATCAGGAGCAAATGTCCTGTTCCAGCTTAACATCAGGAGCAAATGTCCTGTTCCTGCTAAACATCAGGAACAAATGTCCTGTTCCTGCTTAACATCAGGAGCAAATGTCCTGTTCCTGCTAAACATCAGGAGCAAATGTCCTGTTCCAGCTTAACATCAGGAGCAAATGTCCTGTTCCTGCTAAACATCAGGAGCAAATGTCCTGTTACTGCTAAACATCAGGAGCAAATGTCCTGTTCCTGCTTAACTAGAGGAGCAAATGTCCTGTTCCTGCTTAACATCAGGAGCAAATGTCCTGTTACTGCTAAACATCAGGAGCAAATGTCCTGTTCCAGCTTAACATCAGGAGCAAATGTCCTGTTCCTGCTAAACATCAGGAGCAAATGTCCTGTTCCTGCTTAACATCAGGAGCAAATGTCCTGTTCCTGCTAAACATCAGGAGCAAATGTCCTGTTCCAGCTTAACATCAGGAGCAAATGTCCTGTTCCTGCTAAACATCAGGAACAAATGTCCTGTTCCTGCTAAACATCAGGAGCAAATGTCCTGTTCCTGCTTAACTAGAGGAGCAAATGTCCTGTTCCAGCTAAACATCAGGAACAAATGTCCTGTTCCTGCTAAACATCAGGAGCAAATGTCCTGTTCCTGCTAAACATCAGGAGCAAATGTCCTGTTCCAGCTAAACATCAGGAGCAAATGTCCTGTTACTGCTTAACATCAGGAGCAAATGTCCTGTTACTGCTTAACATCAGGAGCAAATGTCCTGTTCCTGCTAAACATCAGGAGCAAATGTCCTGTTACTGCTTAACATCAGGAGCAAATGTCCTGTTCCTGCTAAACATCAGGAGCAAATGTCCTGTTCCTGCTAAACATCAGGAGCAAATGTCCTGTTCCTGCTAAACATCAGGAGCAAATGTCCTGTTACTGCTAAACATCAGGAACAAATGTCCTGTTCCTGCTTAACATCAGGAGCAAATGTCCTGTTCCTGCTAAACATCAGGAACAAATGTCCTGTTACTGCTAAACATCAGGAGCAAATGTCCTGTTCCTGCTTAACATCAGGAGCAAATGTCCTGTTACTGCTAAACATCAGGAGCAAATGTCCTGTTACTGCTAAACATCAGGAACAAATGTCCTGTTCCTGCTAAACATCAGGAGCAAATGTCCTGTTACTGCTAAACATCAGGAGCAAATGTCCTGTTACTGCTAAACATCAGGAGCAAATGTCCTGTTCCTGCTAAACATCAGGAGCAAATGTCCTGTTCCTGCTTAACATCAGGAGCAAATGTCCTGTTACTGCTAAACATCAGGAACAAATGTCCTGTTACTGCTAAACATCAGGAGCAAATGTCCTGTTACTGCTAAACATCAGGAGCAAATGTCCTGTTACTGCTAAACATCAGGAGCAAATGTCCTGTTACTGCTAAACATCAGGAGCAAATGTCCTGTTACTGCTAAACATCAGGAGCAAATGTCCTGTTCCTGCTAAACATCAGGAGCAAATGTCCTGTTCCTGCTAAACATCAGGAGCAAATGTCCTGTTACTGCTAAACATCAGGAGCAAATGTCCTGTTCCTGCTTAACTAGAGGAGCAAATGTCCTGTTACTGCTAAACATCAGGAGCAAATGTCCTGTTCCTGCTTAACTAGAGGAGCAAATGTCCTGTTCCAGCTAAACATCAGGAGCAAATGTCCTGTTCCTGCTAAACATCAGGAGCAAATGTCCTGTTCCTGCTTAACTAGAGGAGCAAATGTCCTGTTCCAGCTAAACATCAGGAGCAAATGTCCTGTTCCTGCTTAACTAGAGGAGCAAATGTCCTGTTCCAGCTAAACATCAGGAGCAAATGTCCTGTTCCTGCTAAACATCAGGAGCAAATGTCCTGTTCCTGCTAAACATCAGGAGCAAATGTCCTGTTCCTGCTAAACATCAGGAGCAAATGTCCTGTTCCTGCTTAACTAGAGGAGCAAATGTCCTGTTCCTGCTAAACATCAGGAGCAAATGTCCTGTTCCTGCTAAACATCAGGAGCAAATGTCCTGTTCCTGCTAAACATCAGGAGCAAATGTCCTGTTACTGCTAAACATCAGGAGCAAATGTCCTGTTACTGCTAAACATCAGGAACAAATGTCCTGTTACTGCTAAACATCAGGAGCAAATGTCCTGTTCCTGCTAAACATCAGGAGCAAATGTCCTGTTCCTGCTAAACATCAGGAACAAATGTCCTGTTCCTGCTAAACATCAGGAGCAAATGTCCTGTTCCTGCTAAACATCAGGAACAAATGTCCTGTTCCTGCTAAACATCAGGAACAAATGTCCTGTTCCTGCTAAACCACAGGAGCAAATGAACAGTTTTTACAGATACGGAAGACTTTTAGATTTATGTTGGCTGTGACTCGACTCACCTCTCGTGAACTTTGCCCTTCTCGTCTCCCAGGGTCACAGTCACAGTTCGGACTTTGTGCAGCTCAAAGCCGGGGTCGTACTGATGGAAGTCAGAGGTCACCCAGCCCACCCACACACTGCTGGGCTCCTGACCGGGGAAGATCCGCACTGAGTAGTAGTGCTGAACAAAGAGAGAGAGGTTCAAGTTTAACTGCATCGACATGGATTATATTTCTTATCACAAACAAAGTTCACCAAGAACTCATGAAACCAGACTCATGAAACATGAGGTCAGTACATGGAGCAATGGACACCTGGGTCAGACATCTTCCAATGAGATAAACACGTATACGTATGACAGCTGAACACTTCAAATACATTCAGACTTGATATGTAATTCATAACTCCAAATTCCGTGCATCTTTAGTTTATTACCGTTGATGCGTGCATGAGAAACTCATATTCATCTCTATCGTCAGCCATCACCTCCTCTGACGGACGGGTTGATGTTGGACAGCTATTGTCAGGTTTGTTTTTCTTCAGCATGAACCTGTGGTGAGTTCAGGGTTAGAAAGTTTAAAACAGTGGTGACAGAAGGATAAAAGTGTTCAGGTTACAGATGAACTTTAACTGTGAATATATGGAGAAGTGGAGGATTACCTCTGCTTGAGTTTTGAGGGCTTCTCCTGGTTATAATCTTTGTGGTTGTTGAACTCGTCTCTGTCAGGACCGTTGGGACCATGAGGAGACTTCATGAGGACCTCGAAGTCTGACACTGTCTCAAAGTCCTCCAGCTCCTGCACAACCAATACATCACACACATTGTCAGATGGAGAACAAACCTGAGTGTGTGCAGCCCTACATGTTACCGACATGTTCATGTCTGTGTTTGGTTCTGTTACCCTCTTTGGAGAGAAGAGGCTGTCATGTGGCGATCTGGAGAAGGACTCTGCACACTCTATGGGCATGCTCAGTCTGTAGAAGGTGATGTCATTGTGACTGTTCTGAGAGCCAAATGACCTCTGAGTGACCCTGAGACATGGACATGACTCCACCGTCCCGTCGATCCTCGTCACCTGGAGGATCAGAAACTGTTAGTGTCGTCTTCAGTGTCGGATGAACCTGTTAATAAAGTCTGTGGGTAAAAACTGTTCTGAGTTGTGTCTGACGGGATTACATCTTAGCCCAGTGACATTAGAAACTCTAACATAGATCTAAAGAAGCAGTAGATTCTATCCATGTTCCTGAGTGTGTGTCCAGGTGTTCCTCCTCACATCTATGTGTTGGTGGTTGAGGGGCACAGGTACAAACTGAGGCAGCCTCTTGCTGAGCCACATGGTGACATCCCGGTTCATGTTGACGGCGAATGGTTCGTATCCTTCCTGCAGGCCGCAGATGGTGAAGTACTTCAGAGAGCTGACATCTTTTCCAAAGTTCATCCTCCCCACCTGACATACCCCCAGACTGCACACCGGGATGAAACCTAAAGGCGAGAAATCAAATACTTCAGTTTTATGTTGTTCTTAGTGCAGCATTTCCTGCATTGGACCATGAACTTCTTCGGACTGGTACAGCTGGTGAAACTATCTTTTACCGACCTCAGCTGGTTGAGATCAGATGTCTCTGAGGGGATCATAGTGACATAGCGATGTTGAGTCCCCAAAGGTTGAGTTCTTGAGCCATGTATATCTAACTATGACTTGCTTCGTGTAGGTCAAATCATACGGGAAAAATGTTTTGCTTATCACAGTATGCAGATTAAACTCAGGTTTACTTTGCTCCTTCAACAAATCATTACAGTCCCATAAAAGTATCCCTACCAACGTTTAACTGGATGCATTAATTTCTTTTAATGAAACTAAGCCCAAGTGTCCCTCAGCCTCAGCCTCGCCAAATGCAAATTTGGTAAATGGACGTGACTTATTTTGGCAGGCAGGTTGGTCAGGGTCAGGTCAGCCCCATTGAGGCCAAAGTTGCATCTATAACAAAGTTCCCTGATCCTACAACCAGGCGCGCTGATCCTTTCCTCTGCACTATCGGCTATTTCAGAAGCTTCTGTAATAGATTAACAACTGACCTTCACCAGCATCAAAGTCCTTGAATGCCAGCTCAGATCCAGAGTCATCCAGCAGCACTTCCCCGTTCAGTGTGAACATCATGGTGTGTTCGTTTAGGTCCACCATGCAGCCCACCACATCCCCCGTCTGCCATGCCCGCCCAAAGTGCTCGTTACCCTGGTGCCAACGCTGGACCTATGGACACACCACCTTCTTCCTTTAGTACTCAAACGTGAATAATTATGCAGGCAACTTTTAGGATGAAAAACAGTACTTCAAGTTTGTCCCATACACTGTGTTTTACAGTAACTGAACAAATGTGTGAAGCAAAGAAAGAGGCAACCACCTTGAAACCATCAAAGACAAAGGCCTGATCATCAGATCCCAGCTCCTGGTCTGGGAGGCACCCTGGTCTGGCCCAACCCACCCTCATCTCTCCTGCTGTTAACACCTGGAGGAGAAGCATGCTCAGGTTAAATAAGTGTCTGATTTATGTCAGCTCAGAACTATATCTTTGTCTGTCATGGTGTCTTTTCTTACCTCCAGCTCAAAGTACCACTTCCCTGCGTTCACACTGTAGGTTTTCTCTGCTCTGAAGATTCTGAACCTCTCAGCAGACATGTTACTGAGGTCACACTGAGCTGCTGGAGGAGAAAGGGGCAGGGAGGGAGCGAGCTTGTCTGGTGAGCAGTTCCATACTAATGATCATAGACAACAACCTGTGATTTTGTATAGTCATTGAATGCAGCGAGGAAGTGACGGATAGACTCATACCGTGGTCCTGGTCTGGAGCTTCCAGGTTGTATCCGTAGCCCAGCAGAGTCCTGACCGCCTCTCTCAGACTGTCTTTGTTGGACTTCTTGGTCCTCTCGTCCAGCAGAATGTAGGGGACCAGACGAGGGTTTCTACGGCTCTTCACATCCTGAGAACAGACGCAGACATAAGAATAACTAGAGTAACTCATGGTTGTAAGTGTCACAGTATAAACCAGCCTGTGCCCCCCTTCCTACCTGCTGGATACCGTAGGTCCAGCCCTGCCGGATGCGGTCTCTGGCCCACACGTTGTGGGCATTCTCAGCCAGTTTGTCCACCATGGCTTCCTGGGTGGAGGTCAGTTTGATGTGACTCAGGTCCAGAGGAGCAGGTTTATAACCACTGGATAACTCATAGCTGCACAGATAGAGTTCACCCACTCAGTCATTAGCTAGCAGGCTAATCACATGTTCAAGGTTTGTTTACACTGGAGGTCATGTGTGTTCCTCTGAACTGATCTTCAACACAGACTGGGAAGTTATAAGATCTGTTCCTCCAACAACCTATCTGGATGTGTCACTCTGGTAACTCAGGCTGCAGCTTCTACTGGGGTGGCAGTAGCTCAGTCCGTAGGGACTTGGGTTGGGAATCAGAGGGTCGCCGGTTCAAGTCCCCATGCGGACTCAAATATGGAAGTTGGTCTGGTAGCTGGAGAGGTGCCAGACCACTTCTCGAGCACTGCCGAGGTGCCCTTGAGCAAGGCACCGAACCCCCACCAGCTCAGGGGGCGCCTCCTGTGGGGGCTGCCACTGCACTCTGGCATCTCTCCATTAATGCATGTCCACAGGTTGTGTTGTCTCACAATAACAGAGTGCGAACCAGAATTTCCCCTCAGGGATTAATAAAGTATATAAAATAAAAACATAAAATAAATAAAATCTGACTGATCTTCATCTGATGTTTACTCACGTTTGGGACAGCTTCAGACTCTTGACTTTCTCCACGGCGTGTTCATCAGCCAGACCAACATGGCAGCCCAGAGCCAGCAGAGTTCTGGAACACACACACAGACACACTAATGATCAAACACACACACACACACATGTTCAAACACACACACATGTTCAAACACACACATGATCAAACACACACACACGTTCAAACACACACACACACGTTCAAACACACACACACACGTTCAAACACACACACACGTTCAAACACACACACACGTTCAAACACACACACACGTTCAAACACACACACACACGTTCAAACACACACACACGTTCAAACACACACACACGTTCAAACACACACATGATCAAACACACACATGATCAAACACACACACATGTTCAAACACACACACATGATCAAACACACACATGATCAAACACACACACATGATCAAACACACACATGATCAAACACACACACATGATCAAACACACACAAACACACACATGATCAAACACACACATGTTCAAACACACACATGATCAAACACACACATGTTCAAACACACACATGATCAAACACACACAAACACACACACGTTCAAACACACACACATGATCAAACACACACACGTTCAAACACACACACATGATCAAACACACACAAACACACACACGTTCAAACACACACACACGTTCAAACACACACACACGTTCAAACACACACACACGTTCAAACACACACATGATCAAACACACACATGATCAAACACACACACATGTTCAAACACACACGTTCAAACACACACACACGTTCAAACACACACACACGTTCAAACACACACACATGATCAAACACACACACACATGTTCAAACACACACACATGTTCAAACACACACATGATCAAACACACACAAACACACACATGTTCAAACACACACAATCACACACATGATCAAACACACACACACGTTCAAACACACACACACGTTCAAACACACACACACGTTCAAACACACACACACGTTCAAACACACACATGATCAAACACACACACACGTTCAAACACACACACACGTTCAAACACACACACACGTTCAAACACACACACACGTTCAAACACACACACACGTTCAAACACACACACACGATCAAACACACACATGATCAAACACACACACACGATCAAACACACACACACGATCAAACACACACACACGTTCAAACACACACACACGTTCAAACACACACACACGTTCAAACACACACACACACACGTTCAAACACACACACACACACGTTCAAACACACACACATGATCAAACACACACACATGATCAAACACACACACATGATCAAACACACACACACGTTCAAACACACACATGTTCAAACACACACAAACACACACATGATCAAACACACACACATGATCAAACACACACACATGATCAAACACACACACATGATCAAACACACACACATGTTCAAACACACACACATGATCAAACACACACACATGATCAAACACACACACATGTTCAAACACACACACACGTTCAAACACACACACATGATCAAACACACACACATGTTCAAACACACACACATGATCAAACACACACACATGTTCAAACACACACACATGATCAAACACACACATGTTCAAACACACACACATGTTCAAACACACACACATGATCAAACACACACACATGTTCAAACACACACACACGTTCAAACACACACATGATCAAACACACACACATGTTCAAACACACACACACACGTTCAAACACACACACACACCTGTTCAAACACACACATGATCAAACACACACATGATCAAACACACACACACGTTCAAACACACACACACACGTTCAAACACACACACACGTTCAAACACACACACACGTTCAAACACACACACACGTTCAAACACACACATGATCAAACACACACACATGTTCAAACACACACATGATCAAACACACACACATGTTCAAACACACACATGATCAAACACACACACATGTTCAAACACACACACATGTTCAAACACACACATGATCAAACACACACAAACACACACTTGTTCAAACACACACACATGTTCAAACACACACATGATCAAACACACACATGTTCAAACACACACATGATCAAACACACACACATGTTCAAACACACACATGATCAAACACACACATGATCAAACACACACATGATCAAACACACACACGTTCAAACACACACGATCAAACACACACACATGTTCAAACACACACATGTTCAAACACACACACATGATCAAACACACACATGATCAAACACACACATGATCAAACACACACACATGATCAAACACACACAAACACACATGTTCAAACACACACACATGTTCAAACACACACACATGTTCAAACACACACACATGATCAAACACACACACATGTTCAAACACACACATGATCAAACACACACACATGATCAAACACACACAAACACACACATGATCAAACACACACATGTTCAAACACACACATGATCAAACACACACACATGATCAAACACACACAAACACACACATGATCAAACACACACAAACACACATGTTCAAACACACACACATGATCAAACACACACACATGTTCAAACACACACACATGATCAAACACACACACATGTTCAAACACACACATGATCAAACACACACACATGATCAAACACACACAAACACACACATGATCAAACACACACATGTTCAAACACACACATGATCAAACACACACACATGATCAAACACACACATGATCAAACACACACACATGATCAAACACACACAAACACACACATGATCAAACACACACATGTTCAAACACACACATGATCAAACACACACATGTTCAAACACACACATGATCAAACACACACAAACACACACACGTTCAAACACACACACATGATCAAACACACACACGTTCAAACACACACACATGATCAAACACACACAAACACACACACGTTCAAACACACACACACGTTCAAACACACACACACGTTCAAACACACACACACGTTCAAACACACACATGATCAAACACACACATGATCAAACACACACACATGTTCAAACACACACGTTCAAACACACACACACGTTCAAACACACACACACGTTCAAACACACACACATGATCAAACACACACACACATGTTCAAACACACACATGATCAAACACACACAAACACACACATGTTCAAACACACACAATCACACACATGATCAAACACACACACACGTTCAAACACACACACACGTTCAAACACACACACACGTTCAAACACACACACACGTTCAAACACACACATGATCAAACACACACACACGTTCAAACACACACACACGTTCAAACACACACACACGTTCAAACACACACACACGTTCAAACACACACACACGTTCAAACACACACACACGATCAAACACACAC
This sequence comes from Tautogolabrus adspersus, assembly GCA_020745685.1. Classification (NCBI taxonomy): domain Eukaryota; kingdom Metazoa; phylum Chordata; class Actinopteri; order Labriformes; family Labridae; genus Tautogolabrus; species Tautogolabrus adspersus. Next base: position 348,210 of record CM036554.1, read on the forward strand.
ATGATCAAACACACACACACGATCAAACACACACACACGATCAAACACACACACACGTTCAAACACACACACACGTTCAAACACACACGTTCAAACACACACACACGTTCAAACACACACACACGTTCAAACACACACACACACACGTTCAAACACACACACACACACGTTCAAACACACACACATGATCAAACACACACACATGATCAAACACACACACATGATCAAACACACACACACGTTCAAACACACACATGTTCAAACACACACAAACACACACATGATCAAACACACACACATGATCAAACACACACACATGATCAAACACACACACATGATCAAACACACACACATGTTCAAACACACACACATGATCAAACACACACACATGATCAAACACACACACATGTTCAAACACACACACACGTTCAAACACACACACATGATCAAACACACACACATGTTCAAACACACACACATGATCAAACACACACACATGTTCAAACACACACACATGATCAAACACACACATGTTCAAACACACACACATGTTCAAACACACACACATGATCAAACACACACACATGATCAAACACACACACATGATCAAACACACACACATGATCAAACACACACACATGTTCAAACACACACACATGATCAAACACACACACATGTTCAAACACACACACATGATCAAACACACACACATGTTCAAACACACACACATGTTCAAACACACACACATGATCAAACACACACACATGATCAAACACACACACATGATCAAACACACACACATGATCAAACACACACATGATCAAACACACACACATGATCAAACACACACACATGATCAAACACACACACATGATCAAACACACACACATGATCAAACACACACACATGTTCAAACACACACACATGATCAAACACACACACATGATCAAACACACACACATGTTCAAACACACACACATGATCAAACACACACACATGTTCAAACACACACACATGATCAAACACACACACATGATCAAACACACACACATGTTCAAACACACACACATGATCAAACACACACACATGTTCAAACACACACACATGATCAAACACATGATATATCTTTGTCTTGCTCCGATGATTACTTGAGCGTTTCCAGAGACATCTGCAGGTTGTAGCTCCTCTCCTGCTCAGGAAGTTTGGAGAACTCCACCAGGCAGGGGTGCTGCCTCTTGTTATCATCTCTCACCTGTGCAGGACATGAATTCATAGACCTGGTGTTATATTCAGGTAACGTCACAGTGCCCTGCTCTCCATCAGGTGTAGCTGCTGCCTGTTTGAGATGTGACGAACAAACTACAGGCGGGTGCAGCTCAGTAACTACGGTAACTGTAACACCTAAAACAACATGGGAGTCTACACCATACATAGAGTATAAATATGAATGTGACTTATCACTGATGAGTATAATAACAGAACGTAACTGTTATAGTATAAATGATCTATCATCAGGTACTCACGGCTCCGTAGGTCCAGCCCAGGTCAATCTTATTCATCACCCAAAGCTCATGAATGTTTTCTGCCAGTTTCTCCCGGATTCTCTCCAAGTGAGGAGGAAGAACGATCTGCACACAGAGACAAGCCTTTTAGAACCTGTACTGGACCCTGTCAGTTCCTGGGCTTGACCCTGTCAGTACCTGGCCTGAATCCTGTCAGTCCCTGGGGTGGACCCTGTCAGAATCTGGTCTTAACCCTGTCAGTAGATTGGTCTGAACCCTGTCACTTCCCGGTGTGGACCCTGTCAGTACCTGATCTGAACCCTGTCAGTACCTTTTCTGGCCCCGGTCAGTACCTGTACTGGATCCTGTCAATACCTGGTCTTGACCTTGTCAGTACCTGGCTGGTGTCCACAGGTGTGGGGGTGAAGGCTGCCTGGCTCAGGGTGATGGTGGGTCCAAGCAGGTCTCTGTCCTCAGTCTGGTCCTGACTGGGCTCCAGCTTTAGCTTCTCTCGGGGTAACACGGCCTCGTAGCAGGGGGCATAACCAGGAGGGGGGAGGAACTTAAACTCTCCATGACGACCCCCCAGTAGGAAACGCACTCTGTAGGGGGGAGGAGAGGGGGATCAGGGTTTGAGATCACATTGAAACATTTTTATTTTTAAAAAGTCAGCTTTAAACATCTCGGGAGAGACTTCGACTTCAGACTGTGAGCTCAGGTTGGAACTCTCTGGACTCTGAAGGACATTAAAGAGCATTTTGGTTTTTATGATGTGTGAACTGGTGGTTTTTCTATGACTGACTTGACTCCTGCAGAGAAGCTTGCCACGGGGAAGAATAGTCCGTCAGAGTTGAAGTTCTCGAACATGCCCTGCACAGGCTGCCCGTTGATCCTGAAGGAGATACTGGGAACGCTCAGATCCAGACAGCAGCTCACCACGTCCTCCACCCTCAGGAGGTGCTGGTTAGGAGAGCTCACAGAGCGAGCGATGCAGCCTGCAGGGACAGGAAACACTGTTAGATTACACCTGACACCTGGAGGTCAGAGGTCATAACATTAGAACAGATGGGGGCGGGGTTAATTCTTCTTTGTGTTAATTTAAAGGATTAACAGCAGCTCGTCAGAATTATAACATGCACAAACATTACACACCTGACCACAGGTGGAGTCCATCAAAGCCATACGAGTAGAGGTCATCACCCACCCCATTACCCCCCCATCCCTCCCCCCCGCTTGGGAAGGGGGCGTAGCCGTTTGTGTTGGCCCAGCCCACCCTCAGGTGAGTCGCCTCCGCTGTGATGAACGGCAGCGCCTGATCCACGATCAGCTCGAAGTACCACTTCCTGTACTGGGCGGAGCCATCGCTGACGCCCAGGAAGATGTTTGGACGCATGCTTGAGGACGAGGAGGAGGAAGAAGAAGAAGTGGACGAGGAAGACAAAAAGGAAGTAGAAGAAGAGGAGGAGGAAGAAGAGGAGGAGGAAGATGAAGAAGAACGTAAGACATCTTTGTCTCCTGTAGCTTTCTTATGAGCATGTGTGTGTGTGTGTGTGTGTGTGTGTGTGTGTGTGTGTGTGTGTGTGTGTGTGTGTGTGTGTGTGTGTGTGTGTATACCTGCTTACGTGGTTGCTCAGCCTGGTCTGCAGCAGCAGGTCTCTTCCTGGCAGCAGGTTGTCACAGATCAGATGTTGGTTTGAGCGAACAGCAACACCGTGACACACACACAGAGAACACAACACATCCAGGACCTGGACACACACACACACACACAAAGAGAGAGAGAGAGAGAGAGAGAGACAGAGAGAGCAGCAGTGGTTCAGTCGGGCTCAAAGGTCAGGAACATTCTTTTGGCGTCCCATAAAGATGCAAAAGTGATATTTATTTCACTGTGTTCACGTTGATAATTGAAGAGAAAGTAGACAAATAATGTGCATATTTATAAAATAAGACAGATGTTAAGGACAGTGTGCAGGAGCTTGTCTGCAACTTTCATAATTCAAAACAAACATTATACAACATTAAGTGTCTAGGACTTGTTGCCATGGTAACAAACAGGCATGGATTTTAAAGTCTAAATGCTGACTCATGACGACCCTCCAATCAATATGTACTATATTTAGTAGGAAAACATAAAGTAATTATTGACCTTTTGTGTTCTTTGATATATTTGCTGTTTGTTTATATAACCTGTATATTACTAAGTGACCTTGTGGTTGCGTCCGTGTTTGTCCAGCAGCGAGATGATGGACTTGATGTGTCCCTCTTTGATGATGTTCAGAGCCTCAGGACTCTCCACCAGCACACAGTGAAGAACCTCCAGGATACCTGCACGCACACACACACACACACACACACACACACACACACACACACACACACACACACACACACACACACACACACACACACAGACACACACACACACACACACACACACACACACACACACAGACACAAACAACCACACACACACACACACACACACACACACACACACACACACACAGACACAAACAACCACACACACACACACACACACACACAGACGCACACACACACACACACACACACACAGGTGCACACACACACACACACAGACGCACACAACCACACACACACACACACACACACAGACGCACACAACCACACACACACACACACACACACACACACACACACACACACACACACACACACACACACACACACACACACACACACACACACACACACACAGACACAAACAACCACACACACACACACACACACACACACACACACACACACACACACAGACGCACACACACACACACACACACA
>CM036554.1:357531-360031 GCA_020745685.1 Tautogolabrus adspersus
CTACAGTGGCAAAATAATATTTATGCTGAAATGAAAGTGATGGTTAAAAAAGTAATGTAAGTTTTCACATACAGTAAGTAAATCCATGTACTGCTCCCTACAAATGAAAACACACACAGACATCACCTGAGTGTCTGTTTATTAAATGTTTAATGTCCACTCAGTCCTACAGTTTATACATGGAGGTTAAATATGTTCTGCTTCTAGCCTTTCTTACAACAAATTACTAAAATAGGGACAGTGGGGGTCCCCGGTCTCTAGCACAGTTATTTTGGGGGTCTCAAGAGTGGCTCCTCAGGAGCCATGGGGTCCTGTGTTGGAACCAGCTCATAACCATGAACTCCTACTCCCCAGAGACCGGGGACCCCCACAGTCCCTATTTCAGCAATTTATTGTAAAAAAGGCTAGAAGCAGAAGACAAGTACACTCAATGTGTAAACTGTAGGACTGAGTGGACATTTAAAATGTCCTAAACAGACACTCAGTTTATGTATGTGTCGGTTTTCATTCGTAGGGAGCAGCAGGTACTATTCCAGGTTCCCCGACTTTGAGCCGCTCTCACAGATTTTCCTACAGGGGTTGGATTTCAATCTTTTTATACGTGTTATAAGACACCTTTATGAACACATTTGTGAAGAAATCTATTGGTAAGGAATTTATTCCCAGATTTGCCAAATATCTGATAAAATTCCCGTACTATTATGCTTCAATGTAGAGTGTAGTATCATACACAAATGCCCCCGTCCTCTCTCCAGAGAGAGAGAGAGAGAGAGTGAGAGAGAAATATATATACATATATATTCACTGACTTGAACTGCTTCAATCTCAATAACCCTGGAAGAATGGGGCTGTAACACTTTGGACCTTAAGTTTATATCTATATACAGTCTGGTATTTACGTATGATTGCTGTAGCCCACGTCATTTATAATCTTCTGTTCTCTTAAAGTGATGAAAGTGAGCATCAACATCGATTTCTCCAATCATCAGTTCAAAATAATGTATTAAACACATTGAGATCAAACTCGAATTCTACTGCTTTGTGTGTTATTTGTATGTCTGCATAATTGACCTCTTAATGTCTTGTGTACTATCTTCTCACTTTCATCACTTTAAGAGAACAGAAGACGTGGGCAACATCAATCATACATAAATACCATAGACTGTATATAGATATATAAACTAAAGGTTCAAAGTGTTACAGCCCCATTCTTCCAGTGTTATTGAGATTGAAGCAGTTCAGGTCAGTGAATATATGTACAGTATATATCACCCATATCTATATCTATATATATATATATATATATAGATATATATATATATGGAGGACGGGGGCATTTGTGTATGATACTACACTCTTCATTAAAGTAATAAGCCCTTTAATCCATACATGATTGACTCATTCTATGATGTAATATAATTATTACACTATTAGGAGAAACATATTCTGCCTGCTCCATAATGTAACAGCTGACGTTGTTACATTATGGGCAAAAAGTTATTACGTTTTGGGCTCAGCATTTTGTTACATTATCGACCAGTTATTACATTTCAGGTTTTATTACATTTTTTTTATAACATTTCGGGTCGTTGTTACATATCGGGCTCTAACAAGGCTGAACAATGGAAAGTGAATCATTCTCTCTTTAAAGATCCTGAAATCTAAAAGAAAAGAAGTGAGTACATACACTCATTCATTGATACTAATAAAAACTCTATCTCTGACACCCCACTGAAATGCTGCCTTACAGGAGGACTCATTCAAATGAGTCTAAAGAACAGAAAACAGCTCAACAGAAATCAAGTCACTACAAAACTCCCTCTCCAATGAATATAAGCACCGAGCATGGTTCAACCTTTGTAAACTTAAAGTCAAATATGACAATATTATAAGGGGCAAAATTGAATATAAGCTAAAAAAGGCCAAATGAAATAATAATGATGAACACGGGGAGAAGGCAGGAAAGTTGTTGATATGTATAAGTCTCCCACCCTGCTCTAATCAATCCAACCTTCACTGACTTCTATAAATCACACAGTGCCAATGACCCTGATGCAACACATGACTTTATAAAGAACATTCATCTCCCCTGCTTAACAGAGGAGGAAACTCTAGAACTGCCAATAACCCAAACTGAAATAACCACAGCCGTCCATTCATCCTCTGATGGTTAGAACGCAGACTTTGACCAGGAGGTCAGCGAGGATCTATCTCCTCGACCTTTACAGACGTTTACAGCATCCTTTGACAAGGTAAGGCATCCATGTTTAATTATTCCCACATTACCCTCATTCACAAAAAAGACAAAGACCCCTTGATATGTAACTATCGTCCAATATCACTTGCAAATTCAATTATAACATTTTGCCCAAAATTCTTGCTTCCAGGTTGATTCAGGTACTGGGAAAGCTCATTCAACCAGATCAAACTGGTTTCATTAAAAAAATCAACAATCATCTGATAACACAAGAAAGCTATTGGATATTATTCATTTAGCAAA
>CM036554.1:367531-373801 GCA_020745685.1 Tautogolabrus adspersus
TTTTACAGTGTACCTCAGATAACCTGAAGCAGGCTGTAGATTTGACGTGTATATTCTACAGTGTACCTCAGATAACCTGAAGCAGGCCGTAGATTTGACGTGTATATTTTACAGTGTACCTCAGATAACCTGAAGCAGGCTGTAGATTTGACGTGTATATTTTACAGTGTACCTCAGACAACCTGAAGCAGGCCGTAGATTTGACGTGTATATTTTACAGTGTACCTCAGACAACCTGAAGCAGGCCGTAGATTTGACGTGTATATTTTACAGTGTACCTCAGACAACCTGAAGCAGGCTGTAGATTTGACGTGTATATTTTACAGTGTACCTCAGACAACCTGAAGCAGGCTGTAGATTTGACGTGTATATTTTACAGTGTACCTCAGACGACCTGAAGCAGGCCGTAGATTTGACGTGTATATTTTACAGTGTACCTCAGACAACCTGAAGCAGGCTGTAGATTTGACGTGTATATTTTACAGTGTACCTCAGACAACCTGAAACAGGCCGTAGATTTGACGTGTATATTTTACAGTGTACCTCAGACAACCTGAAGCAGGCCGTAGATTTGACGTGTATATTTTACAGTGTACCTCAGACGACCTGAAGCAGGCCGTAGATTTGACGTGTATATTTTACAGTGTACCTCCGACGACCTGAAGCAGGCCGTAGATTTGACGTGTATATTTTACAGTGTACCTCAGACGACCTGAAGCAGGCCGTAGATTTGACGTGTATATTTTACAGTGTACCTTGGACGACCTGAAACAGGCCGTAGATTTGACGTGTATATTTTACAGTGTACCTTGGACGACCTGAAACAGGCCGTAGATTTGACGTGTATATTTTACAGTGTACCTCAGACAACCTGAAACAGGCCGTAGATTTGACGTGTATATTTTACAGTGTACCTCAGACAACCTGAAGCAGGCTGTAGATTTGACGTGTATATTTTACAGTGTACCTTGGACGACCTGAAACAGAAGGCCGTAGATTTGACGTGTATATTTTACAGTGTACCTCAGACAACCTGAAGCAGGCTGTAGATTTGACGTGTATATTTTACAGTGTACCTCAGACAACCTGAAGCAGGCTGTAGATTTGACGTGTATATTTTACAGTGTACCTCAGACAACCTGAAGCAGGCCGTAGATTTGACGTGTATATTTTACAGTGTACCTCAGACGACCTGAAGCAGGCCGTAGATTTGACGTGTATATTTTACAGTGTACCTCCGACGACCTGAAGCAGGCCGTAGATTTGACGTGTATATTTTACAGTGTACCTCAGACAACCTGAAGCAGGCCGTAGATTTGACGTGTATATTTTACAGTGTACCTCAGACGACCTGAAGCAGGCCGTAGATTTGACGTGTATATTTTACAGTGTACCTTGGACGACCTGAAGCAGGCCGTAGATTTGACGTGTATATTTTACAGTGTACCTCAGACAACCTGAAGCAGGCCGTAGATTTGACGTGTATATTTTACAGTGTACCTCAGACAACCTGAAGCAGGCTGTAGATTTGACGTGTATATTTTACAGTGTACCTCAGACAACCTGAAGCAGGCTGTAGATTTGACGTGTATATTTTACAGTGTACCTCAGACAACCTGAAGCAGGCTGTAGATTTGACGTGTATATTTTACAGTGTACCTCAGACAACCTGAAGCAGGCCGTAGATTTGACGTGTATATTTTACAGTGTACCTTGGACGACCTGAAACAGAAGGCCGTAGATTTGACGTCGGCTCGTTCTTTGTCCAGCAGCTGCAGAGATTTATCTTCTATCAGACTCAAGTATTTTCCCGTGGTCACATGACGCAGTCTGAATGTCTGACCCCAACGGATGTGACTCCCACTCCACCTAGACACACACACACACACACACACACACACACACACACACACACACACACCGATATATACAGTGATAATAAACACACATGGTTCCCGATCTGTATTGTATAAATGTAACTGTTGTGTGTTGTGTAAGTGTCTCTATAGTATGTGTGTGTGTACTCACACCACTCTCAGAGTCTCCAGTCTCCACAGAGAGCGAGCATGACTGGACACAGCTCCGCCTTCATAGTGCACCGTCCTAATGGAGAAATCAAAAATGATTAAACCGTGTGCGCGGCGTTCCGTCTATACCATGCACTGCGGAGCTGATCGCTCCCTTTAGTAAATCCTTGTGGCTCCACTACACATGCTTTGATCCGTCTCAGGTGCATCCCGTAATATCCACTCCGGCCTGCTCCTCTTCGCAAACAGTTCCAGAAGGTTATGGGGCATACCATCTGTCAGAGTAAAACTATTACACAACGCAGTGCACACAGATAGTGTGGGGTCTGCGGATTACACCATCAGACAGGAAACACACCTTCACTAAACATCACACTACTTTAGACGATAAAGTTTGCTATGTGGTAGCCTACAGAGCATGTTTAAATTATGATATTATCATAACACACGAAACACCTGAGGACCCCATGATACATCACTGACGATGTGTCCAGTTTGCACCACCAGCTCGATTATACAGAGTATCCAGCATGGCTTTGCCACTGACTTCCAGGAAGAAGCTTGACAACCATGACAACGTGAGAGACAGTGGACAGCTCGGATAGATGTATCAGGGAGGTCCAGGGAGGGTTGGTACCCCAATCTGCAGCTCTCATGAGGGAGCACTCACAAAAATGCTACGAGGAGCAAAATACCCCATGAGGTGCAAGCAGAAGGAATCACCTGCTACAACCAAGGCAATGAAAATAAGGATGAAGTCTGCAGTCTGCAGATGCTGCAAGGTCTGCAAAAACCCAAAGGCTCTTGAAACCCACCAGACCCAGATAGGCTCTCTGAGGAAGGAACAGGAAGTACAAAGAACAGCGCCAATCTCTGACTTTGCAGCTGGTGAGATAGAAGAGGAGCCAGGTCTGGATTCACCTCACAGTGCCCAGCATCTCCAACCACTGCTAGCACCAACCAAAATAGACCCTCAGAACACTGTTGGATGTTGAGGCCAGCGGCCAGCCACGACGATATGGCTGCAGCACTGGATGTGACACCACTAACCCAAACCCCAAGGGTGATGTGGATAAGAGACTACCAACAAAATGCACCTTCATGGTCAGCACTGTGGCAGAGAGGTTTGGCATCAAGGAACATCAAGCTAACAGGGATGGTCCAGTACTGGATCAGAGGTTAAGATCATTCAGCATAGGCAAAAACTGAGGTCACTTAGGAGCCAGTACAGGAAGGTAAGTGAAGACGAGAAGTTTGCACTTGCTGAACCCTGAAGGGCAGTGAGGAGGAAGCTAACCACTCTGAGGTGAGGAAGAAGAGGTAGGAAGAAGGCACGCATATGTAGCATCCTCATTCCAAACCTGGATTCAAGAAGAAGCTGCTGGGGCAGAAATGCAGCTGTCCTCTGTCATGGTCTTGTAATGGGAAAAAATGTATTTAGCAGATGTGTTAGAATAATTCTGTTGTGAACTGTCTGACATTTTAAAAGAAATACTGTTTAGAGTGAGCTAGCTGTAAAGATCATGTGATTCTACTGTGGATGTGTTTTGATTAACTTTGAATCTACAATGATGACTCTGAATGGTCATCTGACTTTTCCTCTGTCTAGGTTGATTGCATTTAAATGGCTTATCTTCTCTAACAGAGCTCGTCAATCGGTTTGTTTCCTCCCTGACATGTATAAAGGGGCTCAGCATTCTGTCTGTCATTTGTGTGACTCTGCAGACTGAATCACTAGAGTACACTCTGTAGACTCACTCCTTCTTGCAAGAATAAAACCTCACAAAGACGATTGGTTCTCGGTCTTTATCCGGATTCACTAAATATTTTCCACCACAGTCTAAGGTTCAATCAATCAATCATTATTTGTATAGCGCCAATTTAAGTGTTATCTTGAGACACTTTACAAAAGAGCATATGGGATAATATGCAGGAAGGATTGCTCCTCTGTATTCCTAGAGTTCCTGTTGTCCAAACTTCCTTGCCGCTGAGTTGGAGGTCGAAGCAGGCCGTGCGTGTATTCGGTGGTTGTTAGGATGACACATTCCAATGGTAGTAGCTGGGTGTCAGGTGTTGGTTGGGACGACACAGTCCGATGATGAAGTTGGAAACAACATCAACCTGAGCAGCACCTTCAGTGACAGTTTGAAGGAATACAATCTTGGCCACTGTGTTACCCTCATATGCCCACCTTTACCCAGCATCCTGTCGGACTACATGGAACCTTTGGCAAAAGAGGTTAGGGAGGAAATCAAGTCAGCCAGAGCTTTGTCAGCTCCAGGCCTGAGTCATGTTCAATATGAGATCTTCAACCAATGCCAGAGCTTATGGAGCACCTTTAAGACCCTTAGGGTGGTGTGAAGAAGGGGAATGGTGCTACAGCAGTGGAGGTATGCAGATGTCATATAGATCCAAAGGAGCAGAATATAAGCAACATTGAGCAATTCAGAACTTTGTCACTCCTCAGTATGGAACGCAAGATCATTTTCAAGATAGTTGCAAATCACCTGTTGGAGAGAGTTCTGTCCAATCACCACGTCACAGAGACGATCCAAAGCCACACCTTCGACTATTACAACAACTTTAGCCTTAGGGTGTTGTCAGGATCAGTGACATCAGCACGGCGTCCAATGGAGAAGGGCAATATCACCGGCTACACATTCTTGGTTCCCCTGTTCTTTCTGGCCATGAACATGCTGGTGAAGTCTGCAGAAGTTGAGTGCAGTGGTCCAATGTCCAGTGATGCCCTTATCAGGGGACCTGTCAACCCCTGATTAGGGCATTCATTGATCACCTGACAGTCACAGTGACATCAGAGCCTGGATGCAGGTGGCTGTTGCTCAGACTTGAGCTGCTCATCTCATAAGCAAGAAAGAGCTTTAAGCCTGCCAAATCCAGATCTCTGGTTCTCAGGAATGACTAACATCACAAACACGGAAGCCGGTCAAGAGCCTGGCCAAGATCTTCACCTGTGATCTGAAGGACACAGCTGCACAGTAAGCAATCAGTGATGATCTGAACACCTGGTTCATTGCAGTGAACAAGTCAGGCCTCCAAAGAATATTCAAGGCCTGTATTTACCAACATGGAATCCTGCAACCACTCTACAAAGTCCCTGCTAACATCGTAGTAGGCTTTCAGCGCAAGATCAGCCAATTCCTGCACAAGGGGTTGTGACTGAAGATCAGTAAGAAGGGGCTCAAGAGAGGAAAAGAGCAAAGTATGCAGACCCGTTAACCAACTGTTAGAGGCCTGCTGCATGCCTCCAGAAGGGGGTTGTCTCTGCAGGCCAGTCTCTTCACCTGGTCCTGGGCCTAATTGGGAATTTCTGGGCTGCCAAGGACAAGAATCATCAGTACATCCTGGAAGCAGCTGAGAATTATTCCTGATGGCTCTGGTTGAAGCGGGAAGACACGTGGCTGTGGCTCAGTTGGTAGAGTCGGTTGTCTCTTAACCGGAAGGTTGGTGGTTCAATCCCCAGCTCCTGCAGCAACATGTCCGATGTGTCGTTGGACAAGACACTCAACCCCAAGTTGCTCCCACTGCTTCGTTGGTGTCGTATGAATGTGTGTGATTTGGATTAGTTACTTCTGATGGTCACTACATACATACATAGCAGCCTCTACCATCAGTGTGTGAATGTGTAGGTGTGGCATGCGGTGTAAAAGCGCTTTGAGTCGTCAGAAGTCCATTTACGTGGCAGAGTATGCTACCTGGACACAAGTCAGGTCCTGATCAAACCAGCTGAATCGCCTGAGTGAGGATGTCTTATGATAGACCCAATCACCTGATAACTCTGGGTTCATCTCTAACATTGTGTCCAGGTTGCACCACCAGGTGTATTATACAGAGTATTAACACTTGTTCTGTCTCAGTCAAAGAAGAGAGCTGAGTGTGTTTTCTGTGTTCTCCTGCAGGAGGTGCTGATGTTCTTACTGAGCAGTCTGAGGACTGACTGCTGGTATGAAGTGGTGCTGATTAAAATCCATTTATGTGATAATTTATTGGTCTTATTTATGGAATTCAGCTAACAGCTGTCAAAATAAACACCCTCCTCATCGTAGTGTTATGACAGAATCAGGGCAGATTTAGATTGATTATATTAAACCATATAAAATGAAACAATCAATAAGAGTCCGTCAGTAAACATCAGAGCTCGTCACCTCCTCTGCTCATCTCCGTGCTCTCCTGATGGAACCGTCAGACACTCGTCCATGTGACCGTGAAGGATGCGCAGGACGTC
>CM036554.1:373901-391401 GCA_020745685.1 Tautogolabrus adspersus
ATGCTATGTTTTAGCTACATGTATGTTTAGCTACATGTATGTTCAGCTACATGTATGTTCAGCTACATGTATGTTTAGCTACATGTATGTTCAGCTACATGTATGTTCAGCTACATGTATGTTTAACTACATGTATGTTTAGCTACACGTTTATCAGCTCTATGAAGCTTTAAAGATGAGGAGCATGAGCAGCTCTATGAAGGTGATAATAGAGAACATGAACACAAAAATACAGAAACCAAAACAGTTAGCTGAAGGAGGCTAAACGGGCAGAGAGCATTCAAACACTCACATTAATCACAGAGATATTATTTTGATGAAAATGATTATTGATCCCTGCAGAGCTCTAATGCAGTCTGACTCCTCTCCAAATGTTCAACATGTTCATCAGTGATTCTAACATCTCTGCAAAGCTCTGCACCAACCTGCTGCTGTCACACACACACACACACACACACACACACACACACACACACACACACACACACACACATCATTTAAATGTGTCTGCGTGGAGAAACAGAAACACTCCTGTTCACTGACATTATTCACGCGTGACTTTAACACCACAGCTCCTCCTCTCCTGTTCAAACAGGCTGTTCTCACTTCAACACACACACACACACACACACACACACACACACACACACACACACACACACACACACACACACACACACACACACACACACACACACACACACACACACACACACACACACACACACACACACACACACACACACACACACACAGCATCGTCTCAGATCTGAAGTGCAGCAGATGCAGAATCTTCACGCAGAAACTGAACACCGCACTGCGCCCGCTATAAAACGCGCACACACCGACACACAGCAGCGAACACGCACACAGTGGCATGCGGCTGAACTCCTCTCTGACAGCCCGACAGCACCTCCCTAATATACCTCCTCCTGTCTGCTCCTCCATCCTCTGCAGACTGCGGGCTGCGAGGAGGAGCTGTCAGCCCTAATGCGGTAAACTCCCCGCCTGCCCACACACACACACACACACACACACACAAGCGGACCAACACATACACACAGAGCGGAGCATTTCGCCGCAGTGCCCCGCAGCCCCCGCACTCTGAGCGGGATCATGAACACTCACAGTCCGCAGGAACTGGATCTCGTCCTCTCCTTCGCCTCCGTCAGACATGTCGGCGGTCACTCGGAGCTCGCGCTGTGTCTGCGTGCGGAGTGCGGGCGGTGTGTGTGTGTGTGTGTGTGTGTCTCAGCAGCACAAACAGACGCGCAGTGGACCTCCTCTCCCATTGGATGGCGCGCACTCACCGAGGGAGGAGCTGCACAGGTGTGTGTGTGTGTGTGTGTGTGTGTGTGTGTGTGTGTGTGTAAAACACATACTGATTTAATTGTTTTTTAAACAGAGTAAGGCTGAAGGATAAAAAAGGAAAAATAAATAAATATATATTTTAAAATGTCATAAATAAAAATAAATATTTTTTTGGGATCATCATGTCTGTTTATTTTATAAATAAATATTAAACAAATATACTAAAACCATATCTTTATCAATATATTTATCTGACATACTTTATTTACACCCTGTTATTGAGAAACGTGCTGCTCACCCACAGTCCTGAAGCACACACACACACACACACACACACACACACACACACACACACACACACACACACACACACACACACACACACACACACACACACACACACACACACACACACACACACACACACACACACACACACACACACACACACACACACACACACACACACACACACACACACACACACACAGAGGGGGGGTTGGGGCTACTAGACAGGGGGCGCGCCAGGGTTGTTGGGGGTTAGATGCCTTGCTCAAGGGCACCTCGGCATTACTTGAGAAGTGAACTGGCACCTCTCCAGACCAACTTCTATATTTTGTTCCGTATCGGGACTTAAACTGGGGACCCTGCTGCCGCCCTGTTGGTGTGTCACAGAGGTGAACTTGTGTTGGAGGACAGAATTAGAAAAGGAAGAATTGCTTTCAGGACATGAGGTGAAATGTTTTTACAAACTTGTTTTGATCTGAATGTTGCTGAAATGTGCTTCATAAATAAACTCGACACAGACGCTGATCTGGACTTCATTCTTTGGACTTTGGATCAGATGGTTCTTCTTTAACAAACACAGAGTGGACATTTTAAGGGATGGCACACAGAATGAAGAACATAAGGAGCTGCAGGCAAAGAGAACTACATGGGAAGGTGATGAACCAATCATAGCGGGCCGTCGCTCTTAGCACCGCCCCCCAAAGACTTAATCTGAACTGATCTTACAAATGAGGAGACCACAGACATCAGGGCAGTTTTTTTTCCAGAGAAATCCAACGTGACCTCAGATAACAAACAAACAGGGAGAAGGATTGTTGAGGTCGTGGTCAGCTCGTGTCCTGGCGTGCATTCTGTTTCGCAGCGGGGGAAAAAAACAGAAAAAGAATAGGGATGAGACCCTGGCTGAGAAGACGATAAGACGCTCTCTGCTCGCTGCCATATTAGTGAGCTGTTTAGAGTACGAAACATCAGGTTGGTGACGTTTTCCAGTCTGCTCGCTCTCATTGGCTGTCGCAGGTATTCAGTCGAAGGCAGCTCGACCTGGAATCATAGATATCGAACATGTTTGATATCTCCTGATAGGAGCAGTAAAATAATCCTAGTGACGCCACACACGGGAGGACTCTTTGGACATACAAGCCTCCAATCAGGCCACGCCCTCTCGGGTCCAAACTCAGGTGAGAAGGAAACCTGTCTGAGCAGGAGCAGGTGGGTCAGACTGGAGGAGAAAACTCAGAGAGACAAACAGGAAACATGTTGAAAAGATTTATTTCTTACAAACAGCATCGTTCTGCAACTCGTCGTTTTTACAGTGTTTCATCATTTCAACATTTTTACAGTGAAAGAAAAAAGAAAAAGAGTTTGATTCAGACTGAGCTGCAGCAAGGCAGGGCGTTAAGACACACCTGAACACCTGACACACACCTGAACACCTTACACACACCTGAACACCTGACATACACCTGAACACCTTACACACACCTGAACACCTTACACACACCTGAACACCTGACACACACCTGAACACCTGACACACACCTGAACACCTTACACACACCTGAACACCTTACACACACCTGAACACCTTACACACACCTGAACACCTTACACACACCTGAACACCTTACACACAACTGAACACCTTACACACACCTGAACACCTTACACACACCTGAACACCTTACACACACCTGAACACCTTACACACACCTGAACACCTGACACACACCTGAACACCTTACACACACCTGAACACCTTACACACACCTGAACACCTTACACACACCTGAACACCTGACACACACCTGAACACCTTACACACATTAACACCTTACACACACCTGAACACCTTACACACACCTGAACACCTTACACACAACTGAACACCTTACACACAACTGAACACCTGACACACACCTGAACACCTTACACACACCTGAACACCTTACACACACCTGAACACCTTACACACACCTGAACACCTTACACACACCTGAACACCTTACACACAACTGAACACCTTACACACACCTGAACACCTTACACACACCTGAACACCTTACACACACCTGAACACCTGACACACACCTGAACACCTTACACACATTAACACCTTACACACACCTGAACACCTTACACACAACTGAACACCTTACATACACCTGAACACCTTACACACACCTGAACACCTTACACACAACTGAACACCTTACACACAACTGAACACCTTACACACACCTGAACACCTTACACACAACTGAACACCTTACACACACCTGAACACCTGACATACACCTGAACACCTTACACACACCTGAACACCTTACACACACCTGAACACCTTACACACACCTGAACACCTTACACACAACTGAACACCTTACACACACCTGAACACCTTACACACAACTGAACACCTGACACACACCTGAACACCTTACACACACCTGAACACCTTACACACAACTGAACACCTTACACACACCTGAACACCTGACACACAACTGAACACCTTACACACACCTGAACACCTTACACACAACTGAACACCTGACATACAACTGAACACCTTACACACAACTGAACACCTTACACACACCTGAACACCTTACACACACCTGAACACCTGACACACAACTGAACACCTTACACACACATGAACACCTTACACACACCTGAACACCTGACATACACCTGAACACCTTACACACACCTGAACACCTTACACACACCTGAACACCTTACACACACCTGAACACCTTACACACACCTGAACACCTTACACACACCTGAACACCTTACACACAACTGAACACCTTACACACAACTGAACACCTTACACACACCTGAACACCTTACACACACCTGAACACCTGACATACACCTGAACATCTTACACACACCTGAACACCTTACAAACACACACACCTGAACACCTTACACACACACCTCTGAACACCTTACACACACACACACACACACCTGAACACCTCACACACACACACACCTGAACACACACCTGACACACGTGACTGACGTGTTCAGGAGTTTTGACTGCAGCTTTTGGTGCTTAAAACAATAGAAATGTTAACATTTGGTGTCTAAGACTTGTTTTAGTTGTCATGGTAACAAACAGGTATCGCTATAACTATCCGAGTTGAATCCTCTGATGACGACGTTCACCCGGATCTTGTGATTAAGTGGATGAACACAAACTTGAATAAAGATACATCATTATTCATCTCTCCTCTCCGTCCTTAAAGACACGTCAGTGAAACTTTTATAAACAGACTTAAAAAAAAACAAACGTGAGAAATGACTTAAAATTATCGACCAATCAGCAGTCTGTAACAAAAATAAACAATCGACTAGATTCTGTGTGAACATGAACGACCTGTTTCCTGTTGTTTCTGAAGGCTTCATGAGATCAGCTGGTCGTCTCCATCACGACCTCTCAGGGTGCGACGCTGTCTCACAGTCTTTCAGTCCTTCGTGTTTTGCTCTCGTAGCGTCGATGAGGGAAACCTCGACGGTCACTGAGGCTGGAGGTTGTTCTTCGGTGTAAAGGTGACTAACTGATAAAAACAGATTTACAGTCTTTGCCTGCGATTATGACCGTGTGCAGGAGCTCCTGAATTACAAACAAACCACAGGGCTTCTATTCTTGTTGCCGTGGTAACAAACAGGTGCAGATTTTGTTAGAATCATATCAAAGATTAAATCTCTGGTGTCATGACGACCTTTGTCTGGATGCAGCTTCAGGAACATTTTTTAAATGCTGACCTGTCGCTTTAAGATTTTATAAACACTGAACGGTTAGACAAAAAGAGAGAGAGAGAGAGGATCATATGTCATCATTCATCGTCACTTTATCGTCTCCATCTCTGACCCGATGGATTAAAAACTGTCCACCAAGGGCGCTGGTGGTCTAGTGGTTAGTGTGAGTGCCCCATGTACAGAGTGTGTAGTCCTACAGGCGGGCGGCTCGGGTTGTAGTCCAACCTGAGCCTCTGAATGTCCGGTCTCTAAATAAAAGCCCAAAAAAACAAAAGTGTCCAACAGAAAGAGGAAAGAGTTGATGAAAACATCTTTACTGGATCTGAAATGTTTACAGTGTTTATAAATCACATCATCATACTGTTTGTTTGTTTGTAGGTTCTCGTGTTGTTGACCAATCAAACAGTTTCATGGTGCTTGTAGCACTTTGAGATTTCTTCTAAATGGAAGGTTACAAATAAATGTTTTATTATTATGATCAAATAAAACAATAAATTAAACACTGAGGCCGTTTAGTTCATAAAGACCCGAATCAGTGCAGAGACTCTGGTACTACTCTGACTGTAGACCTGGTCAGGCTGTAGACCTGGTCTGACTGTAGACCTGGTCCTGGATCCCTTGTACCTGTCTCACTGGTCCGTGTCGTAGCCGAGAACAGGAGCCAACCACCTTTCCACCTCCTCCACCCTCAGGTGTTTCCTCCTGGAGTAATCGTCCACCTGAGCAGGTAAAGAGGAGACACATCACAGGAGGAGCATCAGATCTGATCCTGGATCAGGTCCTGATCAACACATCTGATCCTGGATCAGGTCCTGATCAACACATCTGATCCTGGATCAGGTCCTGATTAACACATCTGATCCTGGATCAGGTCCTGATTGACACATCTGATCCTGGATCAGGTCCTGATTAACACCCTTCATCTGATCCTGGATCAGGTCCTGATTAACACATCTGATCCTGGATCAGGTCCTGATTGACACATCTGATCCTGGATCAGGTCCTGATCAACACCCTTCATCTGATCCTGGATCAGGTCCTGATTAACACATCTGATCCTGGATCAGGTCCTGATTGACACATCTGATCCTGGATCAGGTCCTGATTAACACATCTGATCCTGGATCAGGTCCTGATTAACACATCTGATCCTGGATCAGGTCCTGATCAACACCCTTCATCTGATCCTGGATCAGGTCCTGATTGACACATCTGATCCTGGATCAGGTCCTGATTGACACATCTGATCCTGGATCAGGTCCTGATCAACACCCTTCATCTGATCCTGGATCAGGTCCTGATTGACACATCTGATCCTGGATCAGGTCCTGATTGACACATCTGATCCTGGATCAGGTCCTGATTGACTCATCTGATCCTGGATCAGGTCCTGATTAACACATCTGATCCTGGATCAGGTCCTGATTGACACATCTGATCCTGGATCAGGTCCTGATTAACACCCTTCATCTGATCCTGGATCAGGTCCTGATTAACACATCTGATCCTGGATCAGGTCCTGATTGACACATCTGATCCTGGATCAGGTCCTGATTGACACATCTGATCCTGGATCAGGTCCTGATTGACACATCTGATCCTGGATCAGGTCCTGATTAACACATCTGATCCTGGATCAGGTCCTGATCAACACCCTTCATCTGATCCTGGATCAGGTCCTGATTGACACATCTGATCCTGGATCAGGTCCTGATTAACACATCTGATCCTGGATCAGGTCCTGATTAACACATCTGATCCTGGATCAGGTACAAACTGTTACCTATTATTGTTGTATTGTGTGTGTGAGTCTGTAGTGAAGAACCTGATTTAACTTCCTTTCTGTCTCTGAGACGTTAAACTCTAGAGAAGCAATCTGTAGCTCTGACACCTAGTGTTTAAAATAGGTACTGCAGTCCAAACTCAAAATGCAGAGGCTTTTTAGGTCGGGTACAATCACTTCTATCTGAACCAGTTCTCTTGCCCGCTTCCATCGCTGCAACACCTGTTGGTTTGACCTGATAACTGCTCTCATATCTGGCAAACCGAGGGGCGTCCAAAACGGCCGTGTGGGGGTGCCTTAAAACCGCCTACCTTCTCTGGTCCAAACAAATCCAGACCATTCAGGACCAGAATCTAAAGTTAGAAGGAGGACATACTGGCTGCTGCATTGTTGTCAGAGAAGCCAGCACTTCAACATAGCATGTTTCCTTAATGTCTGAACTGAGTTTGATGACGTTGGAATATAAAATATATCGGTGTACCTGCTCTTTGGTGATCTTTCCCACAGCAAAGTAAGAAGCCTTAGGATGAGAGAAGTAGAGTCCAGATACTGCAGCAGCTGGAGTCATGGCCAGAGACTCTGTCAGCCTGATACCTACAAACACACACACACACACACACACACATTTTTGGGTGCCTGTACCTGATTGGTCGCTCCTGTCAGTCTTTAACATTAACATCTAGTCTTGTTTAATATGTTTTTATTTAGTAACGGAGCTTTAAGGCCCTTTCAGACAGGAAGCAGTTGGCGCTGTTCACCACTCTCAAACCCATTCATTGTCTATGTGTTGATTGGCACGTATCCACCCTGCGCCGAGCAGAGCGCACTGCAAGGTCACGTTTGCCAAACCGTTTGAAAGATGTACACTTAGCGGCAAATTGTGAGCGAGCGCATAATTACAGACTGAAGGTGTGATAGAACATGTTTGATCATGAAGCCTGATGTTCCTGTGGATGATCATTGAAATCTAAGACTTCTGATTGGACGGTGACAGGCTGCTGGAAGATTGCTTCACATTTCAAAGTGGCTCATTGTAAGAATTTTAACATGTTTGAACGTTTTAATCTACTGACAGCATGAGAGAGATTTGTTTATCCTCCTCTGGAGTCCGCCATTGTTGTTGTAGTCCACCTACACGCTCATGACCTTTGACTGGAAGCGTACTGAGCATGTGCGTAAAGTCTCTCTTTTCAGAGGAGCTGCATATTGTCAATTTACACGACGACGGAGACGCTGCTGTTTTCAAACGTAGTCACTCTGGAACCTGTTTCCTGTAAACTGGAAGTCTTTTGACGTCTGCGTTTCGTGTCACATGATGAAAACCACACTAGGACGTGACAGTGACACTCTCACCTGTCCTCTCCTCGATCTGGGCCAGGCTCCACATGGTGCTCTTCTCCGTGTGGTCGGGCTGACTCGGGTAACCTGCTGCAGGTCTGATGCCCTGGTATCGGACTCTGTGCAGGTCTGAGGCGTGCAGCTCCTCCTCACAGCTGTACCCCCACAGGTCTTTACGAACACGACAGTGCAGCTCCTCGGCGAACGCCTGCAGGACGACAGCACATCAGAGGACGAGTTAATGATCCGTCTATACTCGGGATGTCACAGTACCAGATGTTTAAGCTCTGATATGATTCTAGTAGACCACATCTGATGATAAATTATACAAATATCAAATCTCAGGATGATTTGACTTCTTAAATGTCAGGTCGGGACAAACTGAGACTCCTGGACTTCATCTGATCCTAGATCAGAGTCTGAATCTTCTCTGAATGTATACGATAGAGTTTTAAACGTAGATATCATTTTAGTTTAGTCTAGTTTGTAACCACAGCAACGGATAAAGAAGCCCAAGACAAACAATATTCAGTTAATGTATTGTTTATAAGTAACAAATATTGCAGACAACTCCTGCACACTGTCTTAACTGCACAAACACATTGGCAACATTTATGTTCGGTGACATCGTTTGTGCAGCCGAGACCGTGAGTTTAGATCGGACCCTAACGTGCTCGTGTGTGGGGTGTACCTCGGTCTCTACAGGTGCAGGGTGTACCTCGGTCTCTACTGGTGCAGGGTGTACCTCGGTCTCTACAGGTGCAGGGTACCTCGGTCTCTACAGGTGCAGGGTGTACCTCGGTCTCTACAGGTGCAGGGTGTACCTCGGTCTATACAAGTGCAGGGTGTACCTCGGTCTCTACAGGTGCAGGGTGTACCTCGGTCTATACAGGTGCAGGGTGTACCTCGGTCTCTACAGGTGCAGGGTGTACCTAGTTCTCTACAGGTGCAGGGTGTACCTCGGTCTCTACTGGTGCAGGGTGTACCTCGGTCTCTACAGGTGCAGGGTGTACCTCGGTCTATACAGGTGCAGGGTGTACCTCGGTCTCTACTGGTGCAGGGTGTACCTCGGTCTCTACAGGTGCAGGGTGTACCTCGGTCTATACAAGTGCAGGGTGTACCTCGGTCTCTACAGGTGCAGGGTGTACCTCGGTCTATACAGGTGCAGGGTGTACCTCGGTCTCTACAGGTGCAGGGTGTACCTAGTTCTCTACAGGTGCAGGGTGTACCTCGGTGTCTACAGGTGCAGGGTGTACCTCGGTCTCTACAGGTGCAGGGTGTACCTCGGTCTCTACAGGTGCAGGGTGTACCTCGGTCTATACAAGTGCAGGGTGTACCTCGGTCTCTACAGGTGCAGGGTGTACCTCGGTCTATACAGGTGCAGGGTGTACCTCGGTCTCTACAGGTGCAGGGTGTACCTCGGTCTCTACAGGTGCAGGGTGTACCTCGGTCTATACAGGTGCAGGGTGTACCTCGGTGTCTACAGGTGCAGGGTGTACCTAGTTCTCTACAGGTGCAGGTATACCTCGGTCTCTACAGGTGCACAGAGTACCTCGGTCTCTACAGGTGCACAGCGTAACTCGGTCTATACAGGTGCAGGTATACCTCGGTCTCTACAAGTGCACAGAGTACCTCGGTCTATACAGGTGCACGGTAAACCTCGGTCTCTACAAGTGCAGGTATACCTCGGTCTCTACAGGTGCACAGAGTACCTCGGTCTCTACAGGTGCACAGCGTAACTCGGTCTATACAGGTGCACGGTATACCTCGGTCCCTACAGGTGCACGGTATACCTAAGTCTCTACAGGTGCACAGAGTACCTCGGTCTCTACAGGTGCATATACCTCAGCGAGCCGGTCAGCCAGAGCTTTGACCATGATGCTGTTGTAGTCGTCTCCTTGATCTTGAAACTGCTGACTCAGCTCCTCTGCTCCAAACACGGCCACTGCAAACAGACCCACATAGTCCTGCAACCCGCTGTCTGCAGGGGCCACGAAGTCTGACAGGCACAGGTAGGGCCCAGAACCATCCACCTTCTCCGCCTGCAGGAAACACCAGCACATATCAAAAACATGCGTGGAGGAGGCAGAAGTGATTTCAGACACAGTCTCTTTAATGTTCACAGTAAAGCACTAGACACCAGGTGTGAACTCTCCAGTTGAAAGCGGTTTTAAAGGTGTAACCGTGACGTGTGTAACGCCTGTATATGACCCTCACCTGTTGCCGTAGTCCATGGAAGGTAGCGATGGGTTTGGTGTCCCTGTGCACCGTGACATCATCTTTGTACACATTGATGTCATCACCGTCACTCTGAGCACGCCAGAAGCCCACCAAGCCCCGCCCCCTCAAACTGCTGCTGTCAATCATCTCGTGGAGCAGCCGCTGGGCATCGTCAAAGACTTTCCGTGCCTCTTCACCTGAAGGACGAATAAATAAAAACTGACTCTGTGGAAACCTAACCTGACATGATCGAGGCCTGATGAGACTATCTGCATACCGCCGTCTTTATAGACGTTAAAAACATCCAGTAGGAGACGAAGCTCCGCCTCTAAATCTAAACGAGTAATCGAGTACATGAGCAGTTTCAGCAGGCACTCTGACACCAACACTGAAGTCAGCACCCTCATGTTTCAGGCTTTAAAACAGATCCAACATTTATTCCTGCGACTCGAACAGTTTGACCTGATGCTGCTTTAAATGGAAGAGAAGAGCTAAGAGAGAAATCTGCGTGTGTTTTCTCTGTATACGTTCTGTCAGCACTTTGATGTTCAGAGACTGAGGTGTTTCTCATGCAGACTGATTCAGGCTCAATGCTGGGGGAGCAGAGAGAGACAGACGGAGGGACAGGGAAAGTAAAACCGCCTTATAGAAATGCAAGGAATGCCTAGCGGTTATGTCGTGCGCCCCATGTACAGAGCCTTTAGTCCATGTTGCAGCAGCTGTGGGTTTGAATCCATGTCCCGCTTGTCACCTCCCTCTCTCTCCTCTAAATGTTTCTTGTCTCTCTACAGCTGTCCTATCCATTGAAAGCAAAAAGGCCCGAAGATGTCTTAAAAAACAAATGAAAAGAAGTGCAAAGAACTGTTACATGTAAATCATAAAAACTATATTTTCAGTGTCTCAGTGAAAATCGTGCTTCAACATGGTACGGGGTGACTTGGCCTAGTGCGAGTGCGCTAGAAGGCTGTTTAAAGATGAGACACGAGACTCACTTCTTTATTTTACATTTAAGGCAAAAACATCCATTTTTTATTCACTGGTCAATTTTGAGATTTTGGGCTAATTCACTCCCTGAACATGTAATCTTTCAAACTACCACAAAGCAAATATCCAAATTATACATCTATGTGTATATTTTAATACATCTTGTCTGACCGCGGCGTTAGATTTCTCCTAAATTTGCCCGAAAGTTAGCATCCTAACGAGACGTGCAGAATAACGGCTGTGCTCTGATGACCGTCATGACTGATATCTCTGAAAAGCTCTCTCTCTCCTGCACAACGCCATGTAACCCAAATAAGGACACTTCCTTTCTACCAGCAACCAACCGTGAAAGTTTAAAGGGGGGTTTAACGCTAAGAACGTAATGTCATTGGTTTGTGTTGGTTTCTGATAACGTGATTCGTTCAGACGCATCACGTGGTATGCTTTGACACTTCCTGTTAGCTTTCCGCGGGACGCTTTGAGAATGAATGAAAATATCTTCGTGTAAATCAGTGAAAAGAAAACAACAGTTGTCACTTGCAAGGGGATGTAAAAGGAAAAGTTGTGATGCATTACCCCGTGAAATGCCCTCAGGAAGCGCTTCTGAACGTAAGCTGTCGATGGGAAACCAGGGGGGTGATTTAGAAGTGACGCCACACAGCCCTGGCTGCTTGTTCATGTTGCGCGATTGAATGAGCTGCTTTGTGATTTAATTTGTCCGAATTGTGCTGGGTCAGGGTCAAAACATGCTCCAGAGTTTATATTTCACACACACAGGGCACTGTGCCACCCACAGCCTATAAGTCTCTCTCTCTCTCGCCGTCTCACACCCAAATTCACCCACTGCATTGCGCGCATGAGAGCATCATTTTAAATTAACTATATCATTCAACATTTTCAATAATCATGAAACCAAGTGAAATAAAGTCAAAAGTATGTTTTAAATAACTTTGATTGCATCAAGTGCACTGGCCAGCTGCGAGTTGCGCTCGCTGAATCTGAAATCCATTTCACCAAGCACCGCGTCAAGAGCGCAGAAATACAGTCTCTGAAGTTTTGTTTTTTTTGGTCATCATCTCCTCTGTGACCCGTTGTTCCCAAAACGACGCACGCATCAATATCTGTGTTTGCTTTGCGTCTCCGTTTGGGCCTTGCGGGTCAAAGTGACGCGCTGACAGCCGCGGCCCCACACTTTATTAAAATCCTCGTCCAAACGGAGTTGTGGCGTCGTCCGCACACCTCTCTTGTAAATGCACCGTGCTCCATCAAAACTGAAGCTCCTCATGCTTCGTTTTAAAAATGTTAATGTACAGCTGCTTGCTGCTGATGCTGTTCTGAACTCTTATAAATAGAGCTGTCCCAAACCATTATTTTTCAAACGATTAATCTAACGATTAACTTGATCAATGTAACTCAGGGGTGCCCGACCTTTTTGAGCCAAGATCTACTTTTAAAGTTGCCAGTCTGCCGAGATCTACCGGTCCACCATCTGTTCTTTTTAGGAGCGTGTCTTTTCTGTACCGACAGCCTTCAAACACGTTTGATACGCTCACAACAAACAGAAAATACAACAATAAATACAATACATCTACTGACACACTTTTTCTTTTCTTACTCTAATCTTAGGGTTTATTTTAATATTACGTTTGTATTTATATCAAATGTGTTTTTCTCTCTAAATTAATTTAGTTTAATGCATGCTCACAGACACATACACGACTACGCCTCACGTGTTGAAGAGTTCTACTCGATGTTCCGTTATTTAAAGGAGTTCAGAACAGCAGCAGCAGCAAGCAGCTGAACATTAACATTATTAAAACGAAGCATGAGAAGCTTCAGTTATGATTGGAGTAAGGTGCATTTAAAGAGAGGTGTACGGACAGAGGACCTTATCTCTCTCTCTCTCTGAAGCTGATGTGATTCTGCTCTCTTGGTTTAGTCTTATTTCTCCGCAGGAGTCGAGAGGGAATTTGTTTTTTAACGGGAGTTTTGCTCCTCACGGCTCTGTTCCCCGCGCGCCTGCACTCTCTCATGCGCTCTCTCTCTCCCCTGCTCTCTCTCTCTCTCTCTCTCTCTGTCACTCGCACTCTCTCTCTCTCCCCTGCTCTCTCTCTCTCTCTCTCTGTCACTCGCACTCTCTCTCTCTCCCCTGCTCTCTCTCTCTCTCTCTCTCTGTCACTCGCACTCTCTCTCTCTCCCCTGCTCTCTCTCTCTCTCTCTCTCTCTGTCACTCGCACTCTCTCTCTCTCTCTTGTTCTCTCCCGTAGGCAGCAATTATGAATAAATTGTATTTTATAGTGACTAAACATCTCGCGATCCTCTGAGAATCAGTCCGCGGTCTACTTGATCGCGATCGACTGGTTGGGCACCCGTGATGTAGTTGTTTGGGACGACGCGTCGACGGAAATTATTCATGTCGACGAATTTATGTCGTCGATGACGTCGACTATGTCGACGCGTCGTCCCAGCTCTACCGATAAATAACGGAATATCGAGTGGAACTTTTCAAAACGGGAGGGGTCGTCGTGTTTGGGTCTGTGCGCGGATAAATTGAGCAGATTAAAGTTGTTTGTTGCAAAAACTAAATTCATTTAAAGAAGAAAACACATTTGATACAAATACAAACCTAATATTAAAACATACCCTAAGATAAGAGTAAAAAAAGAAAGAAGTAAGTTGATCCCCCCCCAGCGCGTACTCCACACCCAGGTATCGCGTCATTCTGTGGGAAACACTGTGTAACATTATGACATTATAACAGCAGCCTATTTGATTTGTATGGATGGAATAAGGATGGATTCATAAGAATAGAATAAAGTGCCATCTCAGTCATGATGTTGTGTTGCTCAGTTTGACTTTTACAGATTTTCTATTCGGTAACAAAAACAAAGGAAATAAGCCTTCTTATCAAATGAGGATATTTCCAGGACACTGAAGTGAGGGGGAGGGGCCTACATATGGAGCAGACATGGACAACTAGCCTGTAAACACTCATGGGTGACCTTTGTGTTCTGATGGACATAAAGAGGACGACAGTTAAACTTCTGGTGGTAAATGAGTGTGTCTGTATTTGTGGTTTTATTTCATTTCAGTGAACCTGTAACCCTGTGACTATCTATCTCGGATCAGGAGCATTATACCAAATTAATCACACCTGTGGGTGCGACGTCACCCACTGCACATTATATCTATGACGCGCACCCACACACTCTCCCTCTTCTATTCTCCTGGTCAGTCAGAGTTGATACCAGTTTATATTGTTTTTACCCTGTTAATCCTCACGATCTTGACGGCCGACTGACGGGCTGCCGTGTGCGGGCACCCCCTTGGCGGATCGTGAGTTTGTCCGGCGGATTATAATCGCGTGCCGGTGAGGACGACAGTGTACGCTCGTGCTTCCGGGTGCGCTATTGAGAAGCGGGGGAGCAGCTCCTGGGCTTCTGCTGTGCATTAAAGGAGTTGAGTAAGCGAAACCTGAATTGAGACCCTCCAGTTCTGTGAGGGGAGACAGAAGGGAAGTGCTGCCATAATTAGGGTATGGCGTCGCCGGGTAGTGGCGAGAGGGACAGTGGTCCGGAGACCGGGGTGCCCCCTGGCCAGGACCCACCCCAGGACCCACCCCCTCCACCTTCACAGGCTTCAGCTGCAGGGAAGCGGGCCAAAAAGCGGAGGTGGACTGAGCAGAGCTCGCTTTGTGACCCACGGGTTGACCTCATGCAGAGGCAATTGGAGGATATGCGTAAGACCATCGAATGCATGGCTGCAAATCTGCAACGCCTTTTTGATCTGCCCCGGCAGATTCCTCCATGTGGGCCTCCGCATCCTGATGCTGTGTCCCTGGCTGCTTCGGACAATCTGGATAAGACCAACAGCTCTGACTGTGGCTCCTCTGGGCAGGTAGAGGTTTATGCAGGGGAGGACGACGTGGGGGTGGACTCCCAGGGTGGTATGGACGGTCCTGGGTCCTGTGATCTTTCTGTGGAGGCTCTGCTCTCACGGGCGGCCGCTGCTGCCGGGCTTCCTCCCCCGTGTTCTCCACCGAGGGCCTCTGCTCTGGACAGGGACCCTAGGAGCCAGAGACAGGCTCCCCTGCCATTGTACAAGGATTTTGTGCAACATCTGCAGAGGTCATGGGCTCACCCCAGGGAGGCTACCGCACCCCGCTCTGCCCTGAGCTTCCTGAACCAGGCTGCAGAGCACGGCCTGGATGGTGTGTCAAAGGTGGGGCCAACCTTTGCGCTGTTGGCTGGGGCTCCAACCACAGGTAGCAGGGTGGCCCGTCACTCTGAATATGAAGTGCCGCACAACGGGCTGTGTTGGAGGCCGCCATAGCTCCTGGGGAAGTGTTTGGGCCAGCAGCTGAGGCTGCCTTGGATGAGGCACAGAAAGTCAGACTGCGCACGCAGTCCATCCAGCGCCCAGGGCAGTCAGGGTCTGTGGTGCGAGGAGCCATGGACAGGCGTGGGGGGTTTTCCCGCCCTCGTTTTGCAGAACAGAGCTCTTCCCGGGGTTCTGGGAGGGAGAGGCAGGGTCCTCCCCCTAAGCCGGGGCAGGGCCGCCCACGTTTTCAACCCCGTTTTCGGGGCCGCACGGACCGGGGGCCAGCCAAGCCACCAAAGTCTTTCTTAATAAAGAAAGGCGCAATCCGACCTCTTTCTCCGGAAGAGAGTCTGAAGGGGTTCTATTCGGGCTATTTTCTTGTCCCCAAAAGGACAGGGGGATTCCGCCCCATTTTAGATTTGAGGCGGCTCAACAAGTACCTCAAGGTGCTGCCCTTTCGGATGCTCAGGTTGAAGGCTTTGTTTCAAGCCATCAGGGCAGGCGACTGGTCCACGACTGTGGACCTTTGCGACGCCTATTTTCATGTCCCCATCGATCCAGCCTACAGGCAGTTCCTCCCATTTGCCTTCCGAGGGAAGGCTTACGAGTACAATGTGCTCCCCTTTGGTCTGTCCCTGTCCCCGCGCACATTCACGAAATGTATGGATGCTGCTCTCATTCCTCTGCGAGAGAGGGGCATCCGGGTGTTCAACTACCTGGACGACTGGCTGGTTTGCGCCCCGTCAGAGTTGCTGGCACGGGGCCACAGAGCAGAGGTGTTGGCTCATTTGGCTTCTCTGGGGCTCCATCTCAATGCCGGAAAGAGCAACCTGGCCCCAGCCAGGTCAGTCGAATATCTGGGTCTTGTCTTGGATTCGGTCGCCATGAGGGCGTGCCTGACTACAAAAAGAAGGGGCGCAATCAGAGAGTGCATCGCGGGCTGCATCTCACGCAGGTCGGCCTCTGTGAGGCAGTGGCAGAGACTGTTGGGCCTTTTTGCAGCAGCTGCCCAGGTTGTGCCCTTGGGCCTTTTGCACATGCGCCCCCTGCAGCTTTGGTTTGGACTCCAGAAGGTCTGCCTGCCCAGAGACAGGTCAAAGATACTTACCCTGACCCAGGTAGGCCTCAAGGTCCTCACATGGTGGAACCACTCCCGCGCTGTCCTCGACGGCGTTCCCCTGGGGCAGGGGGGTTGCAGGGTGACTATAACTACCGACGCCTCCCAATCAGGCTGGGGCGCTGTCTGGGAGGGCAGGGCGGTTTGGGGGCACTGGGGCCCTGCACAACAGGGGTTGCACGTGAACCTCCTCGAGATGGAGGCAGTTTACATGGCTCTGCAACGCTTTCTCCCTATTATACAGGGGAGGCATGTCATGGTGAGAACAGACAGCATTGCAGTGGTGTCTTACATCAACCATCAGGGCGGGCTGAAGTCTCTATCCCTTCATGCGAGGGCTCATCGGCTGCTCTTGTGGGCAC
>CM036554.1:396401-406401 GCA_020745685.1 Tautogolabrus adspersus
CAGGAGACAAGTACCGAGGAGAGATCTTCACCGCCGTGTGAGTCCTGACAGCACACAAAAAACACACAAACATATTTGGGTCAAAGTACATCTCTGTCTTATCTCACATATTGTCTTTGAGTGTGTGTTTGTGTGTTTGTGTGTTGTGTTGTGTGTTGTGTGTGTGTCTTACTTGGAGGTGGTGGCTCCTCCTATCAGCAGAGGCGTGTCCATGTTGAGTCTCTGCATCTCTTTGGCCACGTGGATCATCTCGTCCAGCGATGGCGTGATGAGACCAGACAGGCCGATGATATCTTCAGAGACAAACAGCTGATGATGATGTCAGAGATCGATCTACCCTCTCTCACAGCTGATGATGATGTCAGAGATCGATCTACCCTCTCTCACAGCTGATGATGATGTCAGAGATTGATCTACCCTCTCTCACAGCTGATGATGATGTCAGAGATCGATCTACCCTCTCTCACAGCTGATGATGATGTCAGAGATCGATCTACCCTCTCTCACAGCTGATGATGATGTCAGAGATCGATCTACCCTCTCTCACAGCTGATGATGATGTCAGAGATCGATCTACCCTCTCTCACAGCTGATGATGATGTCAGAGATCGATCTACCCTCTCTCACAGCTGATGATGATGTCAGAGATTGATCTACCCTCTCTCACAGCTGATGATGGTAAATGGTTAATGGACTTGAGCATGTATATTTCTTCACTCAAAGCTCTTTTACACCGCTGGTCACACCGACACATTCACACACTGATGGTAGAGGCTGCTATGTACTAACTAATCCATTCATACGCCGCCAACGACAAAGCAGCGGGAGCAAATCCGGGTTACGTTTCTTGCCCAAGGACACATCGGACATGTTGCTCATCGAACCCCCAACCTTCTGATTGAAAGTTGACCGACTCTACCAACTGAGCCACAGCCGCCCCATGATGATGATGTCATGGCCTACCTATTTCTATCCCGGTACACCTGTGCAGTACTCGAACACCCTGACGAAGGCCATTAGGCTGCAATGTTGGTGTTTTCTACTCTAATCTTTCCTCTCCACTTTAGCGTCTCCCACACAGTGTGTCTGAAACTGCTTCAGAGACCACCACAATACTACACCGATGAAAGCTGGTCGGCTCTGGAGCCCCTGCTATTACCGAATATTACCAGACACACAGTGAGCACGCCAGCTTCCATTCATTGTTTCATATATAGAAGCTCATTGGACCGCCGGTCTCACAGTCAAACGCCTGCTAATGACACAAAGAGCGTTCCATTCCAGCTTTATGGGGAAGTTCAGGGTCTAAACTTACAGTGATTCGTCTGTTTCTCCAGATAAATCATGACTCAGCATCAATCTCAAATCTGAGCTACACTTTTTATAAATATATATTAGAGTAAATCAGAGTGGGGAGCGTACCTGCTTTATGTGTGACGGCCTCTCTGAGGATCCGATCACAGGGAACCATGACGCCCAGATCGATCACCCTGAAACATCAAACAGAACCGTTGTTACCTTAGAGAGATATTTATGACGTGTTTGTGTATTCATGTCATGCTGAAGGACAAACACTGACTCTGCAGATACATTCACTCTGTGCCTTTAAGGCTTTCAACATCACAGACTGTATAACACATGGACGTAGTCTCACTGAGG
The DNA here is from genome assembly GCA_020745685.1 of Tautogolabrus adspersus. Taxonomy (NCBI): domain Eukaryota; kingdom Metazoa; phylum Chordata; class Actinopteri; order Labriformes; family Labridae; genus Tautogolabrus; species Tautogolabrus adspersus. Next base: position 398,061 of record CM036554.1, read on the forward strand.
TCACACTGACTCATTTCTGACTCCACCTTTAAGTCAACCTAGAAACACACAGAGATGTGGAGGCCCCACCCCTTTTCCTCCCATGATGCATCAGTGAAGGGATGAAAAGGTGAAGCATTCAGAGAGCTGAGCTGAGATCCTCCAGACAGACGCTGCACACAGAGTCTGCAGGAGTTAGACGGTCTCACCTGAAGTTGTTGCAGCCGAGGACCACACCTACGATGTTCTTCCCGATATCGTGAACGTCTCCTTTAACGGTGGCGAGGACGATGGTGCCCTGATACGGATCCTACAGAGGAGGAGGAAGAGGAGGAGGGAGGAAGAGGAACAGGTGATACCTTAAATCCTACAGAGGAAGAGGAACAGGAGGAGGAGGAGGAGGAGGAGGAATCGTTTATATGTAACTTCTACAAATGTATGATTATTGTAGACTGACCACGTCCTCAGTGGATCCTGACTGAGCCTTCATCTCCTCTCTCTCCGTCTCCATGAAAGGAATCAGATATCCTACGGCCTTCTTCATCACACGAGCAGACTTTATCACCTGCACACACACACACACACACACACACACACACACACACACACACACACACACACACACACACACACACACACACACACACACACACACACACACACACACACACACACACACACACACACACACACACACACACACACACACACACACACACACACACACACACACACACACACACACACACACACACACACACACACACACACACACACACCAGAGGGTTTCATTAGTTTATATACCTTGTTTAGGTTCACACACATCACGTAGTTTACTTCTGAGGACCTTTAGGAAACACACGGAGCAACACCTTCAACATTCTCTGATCACCTCGTCAGGAAGAAGAATATTCATGAATCACAGTTATTCAGAGAGATGCTTTAATATCCTGTCAGTGTCAGAACAGGTGAGTTATTATCATACCTGAGGCAGGAACATCTTCCCCGCTCCGAACAGATCGCCAACCACCTTCATCCCGTTCATCAGAGGACCCTCGATGATGTGGAGTGGTCGAGTGTAACGCTCCACCTGCGCCCGACACTCCTCCACGTCCTCCACCACGTACTTCTCTATACCCTGATAGAATAAAGGAAAAGAGCGGCACAGAGGAAACGTGAAGGAGATGACATCAACGATATAAACAGGGGAATCATGATTAGTTTTCATTGGTACTTTTACACTTGCACAACCCTTTTTGTAGAAAGACAGGACAGGTGACAGACCCCCTGACGTCTTCCTAAGTCGCTCTTTCACCAGGCGGCATGCTGGTTAAAGTCTGAGCAATCATTTGAGCTGTTTGCGTTTACATATTCAGCTCACCCTGAAAACGTCAGGACACGGAGGACTTCTGCATAAGTGTAACATACAGTAACTGTTACCTTACCTTAATGAGGGCGTGCTCCAGCCTGTCCTCCACACTGCCTCGTCTCCACTCGTCCGTCTGAACCACCTTCTTCCCTCCTTTCACGTAGTTCTGGAAACAACACGAGGAAGGTCAGTATATGTCATTAAAACAACAACAAGAAGGACGTTTGTTTTTCACACACAGGTTAAAGGCTGCTACACAACAAACTGTGAACAAAGAAAAAGCTGTGAAGAAAAAAAGACTGCTGCGGCATGTTGTCCGCCGCCGTCCGGCTAAAAAAATCGCACTGTTCACACCAAACTGATCGCAGCCTGCTGTCAATGACTTTGTGCATTCTGCACATGTGCGAGAGGCTCCAGGATACACAAAGAGCAGCGTTTATATACTTGTTTATCATTCTCCTGATGAACGCGTTCGTAATGACACATGATGCAGTTCCCAATAAAGCCAATAGGGGGCAGAAGAAGCACAACTAAATGATACAGATACGTTGCAAATCAAACCAAACAAGCATGGATAAGAAACTCCATGAGCAAAACTGAAAGCAAAGATTAGAGAAACATTTTTACAAACACCAGGCAGTCTGCAGTAACACGACTAACCTCCATGTACGCAAAACAAATAGTTAGCAAACACCAACATTCAGTGTGTGTGTTTGTTACCTGAGCGTAGGTGAGGAGTTTCTCTGTAGCCTCTGTGTCTCTGTTCCAGATCAGATTCTCACACAGTAACAGCAGCTCTTTATCGATGTCATCGTACACAGGAAGACTCCCAGCATTGACTATCCCCATGTCCATACCATCCTAACACGCACACACACACACACACACACACACACACACACACACACAGGAAATGAGCCACAGGTCTGATTCAAACCCAGGCCGCCGCCCGCTCAGTGGACTGTAGCTTCCGTACATGGGGCACTCACACTAACCACTAGGCCACAGGCACAACCATGGAGAACATTAAGGTTTGTGATGAGACTTGATAATGTGTGTGTGCTTGTGTGTGTTTACCTTGATGGCGTGGTACAGAAAGGCTCCATGCATGGCTTCTCTGATCACCTCCATCCCTCTGAAGGAGAACGACAGGTTGGACAGACCGCCACTGACCCGGGCTCTGGGTAACGTCTCCTAAACACACACACACACACGTACACACAAAAATCATGGTAGAATGACAGAGAGCCAGAACGTCTTAAGCGGTGCTCTGTACGACTGAATGCTTTATGACGCTCGACCAGAGGTGGCAATGTGTGTGCACTCACTGTACGAGTGTAATCAGGGCGGACAGTCACAATGGTCGATAGAAAAGTCCCACGGACAGAGGATGAAGTCAGATCTGTATTTCAGGTGTGGCATTTATCAGCTTAAGACTGGTCATAAATGCCAGTAAAACTAAGTATATGATCTTCTCCAAAGCCAGAGATATTGTTTTTAACACCCTACAACTATCCACACTCAGTGGCAGCAGTATTGAAAGGGTCAAAGTATATAAATATCTTGGAATTTGGCTGGACGAATCATTTACTTTTAAGCATCATGTGGAAAATCTCACCGGCAAACTTGGGCAGAAACTTGTGTTTGTGTACAGAAACAGAGCTCACTTCTCTCCTGATTGTAGGAAACGTGTTGTTGAAGCAGTTTTTATATCCAGTTTTATATTTAAGTCCCGAGGGTTTACTCTGAACTTGGAAAATCTGCTTTTAGCTTTTTAGCTCCAAAAATGTGGAATAACTTACAACTCTCTCTCAAGATGAACACTTTAGTTTCTCTTGGGCAGATGAAGACAATGATCTCAAACCACTTTACCACAGTGTGTAACTGTTTCTACTGAGAATCATCCTGAGCTGTCTTTGTTGTTTTATTTGTGCCCTTTTTGTTTGTTTTGATCTGTATCTCCACATCATTGGAAATGAGGGAAACCTCAATGATTTTCGAGGCTTAAATAAAGGTTTGAAATGAAATGAAATATGCAGGGCTCAAATACACACACCATCAAAACTCACACACACACGCACGCACGCACGTGTTGAAAAACATAATCCATGAATTGTAAGAAAATCATCAGCCCGGTCGGAAGCAGCTGATTGGTCCGTGATCGCCCGTGCCTCAGTGGGGCTGTTAAAATGCTCACTAATCATGAGTGTGACTGGTTACCTTGATGAGTTTGGTGGCTCCCATGAAGTTGATGGCGTACTCGTTGTGTTCCTCCATGCCCGTTCCGATGGTCAGGATGTTGGGGTCAAAGATGATGTCATTGGGGTCAAACCCGACTTTATCGGTTAGCAGATTGTAGGCCCGAGTGCAGATTTCCACCTTACGCTGCGTGTCTGTGGCCTGAGGAGGACGCAGCTAAAATCAATCTGTTGATTTTCATGTGTGTGTGTGTGTGTGTCTGTGCGCTCCTCCTTACCTGCCCCTCCTCGTCGAACGCCATGACCACCACGGCGGCTCCATAGCGTTTGACGGTGGTGGCTTTCTGCAGGAAGTCGTCTTCGCCCTCCTTCAGACTGATGCTGTTGACGACACATTTCCCCTGACAGCACTTTAACCCTGCCTCGATCACCGCAAAGTTGGAGGAGTCGATGCACAGAGGGACCTGAGGGGTTGTGTTGGGGGGGTGGGGGGGTGTTACTGATTCACTTCAGTTATGAAACGATATGAATAACAATATTAAGAATAATATGTGACCTTCAAGATTGAAGGGATTACAGGTAACGATGCAGATGAACTGAAAAACACTGAAACTAAACCGTTACACTGCAGGACGGCTAAAAGAACAGGTGTAATGCTCATCTGAGTCTGTAGATTAGTGTAGACTATCAGGTAACATGACTGTGTGTGTCTTTCAGCTTCGTACCCGGGCGATGTCGGGCTCTGAGCCGATGTAGTTACAGAAGCGTGTCATGGCGGCCGGTCCCTCCAGCATCCCCTCGTCCATGTTTACATCCAGAACCTGAGCCCCCATCTCCACCTGAGCCTTAGCGATGCTCAGAGCCTCCTGCATGCGCACACACACGCACACGCACACACACACACACACACACACACACACACAAAGAGTACAAACAGAGTACACACACAGCTGTATGAAGCTGCTGTGGTGGTCTGACAGATGTGTAGATTGTGGCTGCTGTGGTGGTCTGACAGATGTGTAGATTGTGGCTGCTGTGGTGGTCTGACAGATGTGTAGATTGTAGCTGCTGTGGTGGTCTGACAGATGTGTAGATTGTAGCTGCTGTGGTGGTCTGACAGATGTGTAGATTGTGGCTGCTGTGGTGGTCTGACAGATGTGTAGATTGTGGCTGCTGTGGTGGTCTGACAGATGTGTAGATTGTGGCTGCTGTGGTGGTCTGACAGATGTGTAGATTGTGGCTGCTGTGGTGGTCTGACAGATGTGTAGATTGTGGCTGCTGTGGTGGTCTGACAGATGTGTAGATTGTAGCTGCTGTGGTGGTCTGATAGATGTGTAGATTGTAGCTGCTGTGATGGTCTGACAGATGTGTAGATTGTAGCTGCTGTGGTGGTCTGACAGATGTGTAGATTGTGGCTGCTGTGGTGGTCTGACAGATGTGTAGATTGTGGCTGCTGTGGTGGTCTGACAGATGTGTAGATTGTGGCTGCTGTGGTGGTCTGACAGATGTGTAGATTGTAGCTGCTGTGGTGGTCTGACAGATGTGTAGATTGTAGCTGCTGTGGTGGTCTGGCAGATGTGTAGATTGTAGCTGCTGTGGTGGTCTGGCAGATGTGTAGATTGTAGCTGCTGTGGTGGTCTGACAGATGTGTAGATTGTAGCTGCTGTGGTGGTCTGACAGATGTGTAGATTGTGGCTGCTGTGGTGGTCTGACAGATGTGTAGATTGTGGCTGCTGTGGTGGTCTGACAGATGTGTAGATTGTAGCTGCTGTGGTGGTCTGACAGATGTGTAGATTGTAGCTGTTGTGGTGGTTTGACAGATGTGTAGATTGTGGCTGCTGTGGTGGTTTGACAGATGTGTAGATTGTGGCTGCTGTGGTGGTCTGACAGATGTGTAGATTGTGGCTGTTGTGGTGGTTTGACAGATGTGTAGATTGTGGCTGCTGTGGTGGTCTGACAGATGTGTAGACTGTGGCTGTTGTGGTGGTTTGACAGATGTGTAGATTGTAGCTGCTGTGGTGGTCTGACAGATGTGTAGATTGTGGCTGCTGTGGTGGTCTGACAGATGTGTAGATTGTGGCTGCTGTGGTGGTCTGACAGATGTGTAGATTGTAGCTGCTGTGGTGGTCTGACAGATGTGTAGATTGTAGCTGTTGTGGTGGTCTGACAGATGTGTAGATTGTGGCTGTTGTGGTGGTTTGACAGATGTGTAGATTGTAGCTGCTGTGGTGGTCTGACAGATGTGTAGATTGTGGCTGCTGTGGTGGTCTGACAGATGTGTAGATTGTGGCTGCTGTGGTGGTCTGACAGATGTGTAGATTGTAGCTGCTGTGGTGGTCTGACAGATGTGTAGATTGTAGCTGCTGTGGTGGTCTGACAGATGTGTAGATTGTAGCTGCTGTGGTGGTCTGACAGATGTGTAGATTGTGGCTGCTGTGGTGGTCTGACAGATGTGTAGATTGTAGCTGCTGTGGTGGTCTGACAGATGTGTAGATTGTAGCTGCTGTGGTGGTCTGACAGATGTGTAGATTGTAGCTGCTGTGGTGGTCTGACAGATGTGTAGATTGTAGCTGCTGTGGTGGTCTGACAGATGTGTAGATTGTGGCTGCTGTGGTGGTCTGACAGATGTGTAGATTGTAGCTGCTGTGGTGGTCTGACAGATGTGTAGATTGTAGCTGCTGTGGTGGTCTGACAGATGTGTAGATTGTAGCTGCTGTGGTGGTTTGACAGATGTGTAGATTGTAGCTGCTGTGGTGGTCTGACAGATGTGTAGATTGTAGCTGCTGTGGTGGTCTGACAGATGTGTAGATTGTAGCTGCTGTGGTGGTCTGACAGATGTGTAGATTGTAGCTGCTGTGGTGGTCTGACAGATGTGTAGATTGTGGCTGCTGTGGTGGTTTGACAGATGTGTAGATTGTGGCTGCTGTGGTGGTCTGACAGATGTGTAGATTGTAGCTGCTGTGGTGGTCTGACAGATGTGTAGATTGTAGCTGCTGTGGTGGTCTGACAGATGTGTAGATTGTGGCTGCTGTGGTGGTCTGACAGATGTGTAGATTGTAGCTGTTGTGGTGGTTTGACAGATGTGTAGATTGTGGCTGCTGTGGTGGTTTGACAGATGTGTAGATTGTGGCTGCTGTGGTGGTCTGACAGATGTGTAGATTGTGGCTGTTGTGGTGGTTTGACAGATGTGTAGATTGTGGCTGCTGTGGTGGTTTGACAGATGTGTAGATTGTGGCTGCTGTGGTGGTCTGACAGATGTGTAGATTGTAGCTGCTGTGGTGGTCTGACAGATGTGTAGATTGTAGCTGCTGTGGTGGTCTGACAGATGTGTAGATTGTAGCTGCTGTGGTGGTCTGACAGATGTGTAGATTGTAGCTGCTGTGGTGGTCTGACAGATGTGTAGATTGTAGCTGCTGTGGTGGTCTGACAGATGTGTAGATTGTGGCTGCTGTGGTGGTCTGACAGATGTGTAGATTGTAGCTGCTGTGGTGGTCTGACAGATGTGTAGATTGTAGCTGCTGTGGTGGTCTGACAGATGTGTAGATTGTGGCTGCTGTGGTGGTCTGACAGATGTGTAGATTGTGGCTGCTGTGGTGGTCTGACAGATGTGTAGATTGTAGCTGCTGTGGTGGTCTGACAGATGTGTAGATTGTGGCTGCTGTGGTGGTCTGACAGATGTGTAGATTGTGGCTGCTGTGGTGGTCTGACAGATGTGTAGATTGTGGCTGCTGTGGTGGTCTGACAGATGTGTAGATTGTAGCTGCTGTGGTGGTCTGACAGATGTGTAGATTGTAGCTGCTGTGGTGGTCTGACAGATGTGTAGATTGTGGCTGCTGTGGTGGTCTGACAGATGTGTAGATTGTAGCTGCTGTGGTGGTCTGACAGATGTGTAGATTGTAGCTGCTGTGGTGGTCTGACAGATGTGTAGATTGTGGCTGCTGTGGTGGTCTGACAGATGTGTAGATTGTAGCTGCTGTGGTGGTCTGACAGATGTGTAGATTGTAGCTGCTGTGGTGGTCTGACAGATGTGTAGATTGTAGCTGCTGTGGTGGTCTGACAGATGTGTAGATTGTAGCTGCTGTGGTGGTTTGACAGATGTGTAGATTGTAGCTGCTGTGGTGGTCTGACAGATGTGTAGATTGTAGCTGCTGTGGTGGTCTGACAGATGTGTAGATTGTAGCTGCTGTGGTGGTCTGACAGATGTGTAGATTGTAGCTGCTGTGGTGGTCTGACAGATGTGTAGATTGTAGCTGCTGTTGTGGTCTGACAGATGTGTAGATTGTAGCTGCTGTGGTGGTCTGACAGATGTGTAGATTGTAGCTGCTGTGGTGGTCTGACAGATGTGTAGATTGTAGCTGCTGTGGTGGTCTGACAGATGTGTAGATTGTAGCTGCTGTGGTGGTCTGACAGATGTGTAGATTGCGGCTGCTGTGGTGGTCTGACAGATGTGTAGATTGTAGCTGCTGTGGTGGTCTGACAGATGTGTAGATTGCAGCTGCTGTGGTGGTCTGACAGATGTGTAGATTGTGGCTGCTGTGGTGGTCTGACAGATGTGTAGATTGTAGCTGCTGTGGTGGTCTGACAGATGTGTAGATTGTAGCTGCTGTGGTGGTCTGACAGATGTGTAGATTGTAGCTGCTGTGGTGGTCTGACAGATGTGTAGATTGTAGCTGCTGTGGTGGTCTGACAGATGTGTAGATTGTAGCTGCTGTGGTGGTCTGACCCGCACACACTGGGCAACTGAGAATGTGGACCAATGAGCGCAAAACAACAAAATGTTCGACTATAGGCATCT
>CM036554.1:411401-413901 GCA_020745685.1 Tautogolabrus adspersus
GGGAGACACTGAGGACCACTATCTACGGGGAGACACTGAGGACCACTGTCTACGGGGAGACACTGAGGACCACTATCTACAGGGAGACACTGAGGACCACTATCTACAGGGAGACACTGAGGACCACTATCTACGGGGAGACACTGAGGACCACTATCTACAGGGAGACACTGAGGACCACTATCTACAGGGAGACACTGAGGAACACTATCTACAGGGAGACACTGAGGACCACTATCTACAGGGAGACACTGAGGACCACTATCTAATGAGGACCACTATCTACGGGGAGACACTGATGACCACTATCTAATGAGGACCACTATCTACGGGGAGACACTGAGGACCACTATCTAATGAGGACCACTATCTACGGGGAGACACTGAGGACCACTATCTACAGGGAGACACTGAGGACCACTATCTACAGGGAGACACTGAGGACCACTATCTACAGGGAGACACTGAGGACCACTATCTACAGGGAGACACTGAGGACCACTATCTAATGAGGACCACTATCTACAGGGAGACACTGAGGACCACTATCTAATGAGGACCACTATCTACGGGGAGACACTGAGGACCACTATCTAATGAGGACCACTATCTACGGGGAGACACTGAGGACCACTATCTACGGGGAGACACTGAGGACCACTATCTACAGGGAGACACTGAGGACCACTTTCTACAGGGAGACACTGAGGACCACTATCTACAGGGAGACACTGAGGACCACTATCTACAGGGAGACACTGAGGACCACTATCTACAGGGAGACACTGAGGACCACTATCTACGGGGAGACACTGAGGACCACTATCTAATGAGGACCACTATCTACGGGGAGACACTGAGGACCACTATCTAATGAGGACCACTATCTACGGGGAGACACTGAGGACCACTATCTAATGAGGACCACTATCTACGGGGAGACACTGAGGACCACTATCTACAGGGAGACACTGAGGACCACTATCTACGGGGAGACACTGAGGACCACTATCTACGGGGAGACACTGAGGACCACTATCTACAGGGAGACACTGAGGACCACTATCTACAGGGAGACACTGAGGACCACTATCTACGGGGAGACACTGAGGACCACTATCTAATGAGGACCACTATCTACGGGGAGACACTGAGGACCACTATCTAATGAGGACCACTGTCTACGGGGAGACACTGAGGACCACTATCTAATGAGGACCACTATCTACGGGGAGACACTGAGGACCACTATCTACGGGGAGACACTGAGGACCACTATCTACAGGGAGACACTGAGGACCACTATCTACAGGCAGACACTGAGGACCACTATCTACGGGGAGACACTGAGGACCGCTATCTACAGGGAGACACTGATGACCACTATCTACAGGGAGACACTGATGACCACTATCTACAGGGAGACACTGAGGACCACTATCTACAGGGAGACACTGAGGACCACTATCTACAGGGAGACACTGAGGACCACTATCTACAGGGAGACACTGATGACCACTATCTACAGGGAGACACTGAGGACCACTATCTACAGGGAGACACTGATGACCACTATCTACAGGGAGACACTGATGACCACTATCTACAGGGAGACACTGAGGACCACTATCTACAGGGAGACACTGAGGACCACTATCTACAGGGAGACACTGAGGACCACTATCTACAGGGAGACACTGAGGACCACTATCTACAGGGAGACACTGAGGACCACTATCTACAGGGAGACACTGAGGACCACTATCTACGGGGAGACACTGAGGACCACTATCTACAGGGAGACACTGAGGACCACTATCTACGGGGAGACACTGAGGACCACTATCTACGGGGAGACACTGAGGACCACTATCTACAGGGAGACACTGAGGACCACTATCTACAGGGAGACACTGAGGACCACTATCTAATGAGGACCACTATCTACGGGGAGACACTGAGGACCACTATCTAATGAGGACCACTATCTACGGGGAGACACTGAGGACCACTATCTAATGAGGACCACTATCTACGGGGAGACACTGAGGACCACTATCTACGGGGAGACACTGAGGACCACTATCTACAGGGAGACACTGAGGACCACTTTCTACAGGGAGACACTGAGGACCACTATCTACAGGGAGACACTAAGGACCACTATCTACAGGGAGACACTGAGGACCACTATCTACAGGGAGACACTGAGGACCACTATCTACGGGGAGACACTGAGGACCACTATCTAATGAGGACCACTATCTACGGGGAGACACTGAGGACCACTATCTAATGAGGACCACTATCTACGGGGAGACACTGAGGACCACTATCTAATGAGGACCACTATCTACGGGGAGACACTGAGGACCACTATCTACGGGGAGACACTGAGGACCACTATCTACAGGGAGACACTGAGGACCACTATCTACAGGGAGACACTGAGGACCACTATCTACGGGGAGACACTGAGGACCACTATCTACAGGGAGAC
>CM036554.1:418901-458901 GCA_020745685.1 Tautogolabrus adspersus
TTTCATTTAGACCACAGGGGACTGTTTGAAGAGGAGGAGAAGGGGGATAATATGTCCTCTTTAATGTTGTATAATATATTCATGATATTCGTACCCTGTGTATATTATAGATGATGTTTGGCTGTGTGATACTCAGCAGGTCGTTGTTTCCCTTCAGAGAAAGAGGATGGTCTTTGAACTCGTCTCCTCTGAAATCTTCCTCCTCTAGTTTCTGCTGCTGGATCATCGTCCCCATCCCTCCGTCCAGGACCATGATCCTTTGCTGCAGCAGGGCACGCAACTCCAACTCCAAAGCGCTCCTGCATCCTGGAGGAACAGACACAGGAGTTATTCATGACATGCAGACGAAGCTGATATTTCTACAGTGATGTGGATACAAACCAGCAGCTGGAGAAGGTTATTAAAAATAAGAACAGGGACGCATCACCATCTCGTGTCAGGAAAGGGTTAAACTGGTGCTAAACCAGGACGTGCATGAGACGACGCCTGCGAGCAAGTTCAGACAGAGAACTCGAGCTGCACTGATTCCCCACCTGACACGCGTCACTATCCACATTCGCCCGACCTCACCCCCTTCATATCAGCGCTCCATTTCAGATCTCCCTCCTTCACTGTCAGCTCTGACCTGCACAGGTACTACAGCACACACACATCATTTAGTCCTGGTGTTACACACACACTGAACTCTGCTTCAGTGAACACACGACTTCTGGAGAGGAGAGCTTACTCTGAACACACACAGTGACACACACACACAGTGACACACACACACACACACACACACACACACACACAGTGACACACACACACACACACACACACACACACACACACACACACAGTGACACACACACACACACATACACACAGTGACACACACAGTGACAGACACACACAGTGACACACACACGGTGACACACGCACACACACGCGCGCGCACACACACACACACACACAGTGACACACACACACACACACACACACACAGACACACACACAAACACACAGTGACACACACACACACACACACACACACACAGTGACACACACACACACACACACACACACACACACAGTGACACACACACACACACACACACACACACACTAGGTTAGCTCCGCGGGCTAACGCTAACAGTAGTATATAAAAGAGTTAGCTTAGCATGTTTTACCCGCTCCTGAAGCGGAGTGATGAAGGAGGTTCATCGGCGCCATGTCGCTCAAAGTCGGCCTTAAATCAGTCTCACTGTCGGCTGAATGCTCCAACTCAAAACTTTACTACCAGCCGGCACGATGTAGTCCTCTTCTTCTTCTACGGTCCTCCAAAGAATCCACAGCAGCAACACATGCTTCCACCCAAGGCGAGCCCTTCAAAATAAAAGCTCAACACAACTTCACACAATGTTCTTACCGAAGAGGATTAGGGCCACTAAAATAAGAGCTCTAGTTAGGACCTTTTCCTCAGAATTATACACAAGCTTTGTTTTCACATCATTAGGAAATGAAAATATGATCTGCCATTCTGAATTAATGAGAGAATTACCTCAGTTAGGAGGTGTTTGAGTTTTACTCCATGTGGATCCAGTATTTGCGGCCTCATGAGTCTCCATGTGGCCTGAATGTATGTGAGAAGCATCACTTTATAACACTGAAACATGTTATATTATCAACTGATCCTCCACACAGATCAGAGCAGGGACGTTTCTAGACTCTTTGGACCAGGGTGGCCCTACTAGGTCACTGACTTAACGCAGGGTTGGCCTGAGGTGTGCACAAACACACAAATAAATATATTTACCCTTTCTCACCTTACCAATCATATCTACTTTATAACTGGAGATAATGGAAACATTAGCCTAATGTTTTAATGTTTGCTTGGACCCTCTTCCCCCCACCCCCCCTGGCTACAGGCTTTAAAGATCTAATAGGGCTTTCACTCGTACTCCTGAAAACTCCTGATATTTGCAGCAGGAACTGCATGTGTGAATGAACCACAATGTGAGGATTGCAGGGGTACACTGTCAGAAAATCTGAAATGTTCAAGTGTGCTGTACTCTACAGAGAAGAGTAAAAGTGAATGTAGCTGAAACGTTTAAAGGAGCGGTATAACTCTGACACCTAGTGTTTAAAATGGGTACTGCAGTCCACATTCAAACCATTGTAGAGAGCTGTCTCCCCCCCCCTCCTCTCTAGAGTGGATGCTCACGCAGGTCACCATGTGGTGGACACTGAAGCTTCAGTGTTTATCCAGCTCTGCATCGGTCTGTAAACCTTTCTGCGTTCTAACCTCTCTCCATTTTTCAAAAGCATCTCCAATATTGATCCTAGTTTGAGCACGTTTCTGCTCGTGGAGCTTATTAGAAACATGCAGAGGCTTTTTAGGTCGGGTACAATCACTTCTATCTGAACCAGTTCTCTTGCCCGCTTCCATCGCTGCAACACCTGTTGGTTTGACCTGATAACTGCTCTCATATCTGGCAAACCGAGGGGCGTCCAAAACGGCCGTGTGGGGGTGCCTTAAAACCGCCTACCTTCTCTGGTCCAAACAAATCCAGACCATTCAGGACCAGAATCTAAAGTTAGAAGGAGGACATACTGGCTGCTGCATTGTTGTCAGAGAAGCCAGCACTTCAACATAGCATGTTTCCTTAATGTCTGATCATAGAGTAAGGTCTCTTTATCATTTCACTCTCTACACATCTTTCTGGTAGCTGAGAGTGAGTTCAGGTCATTTTGTGTTTTATTAAAACAAAAGAACGTTTTTTATTTTACAGTTCATCTTCACACATGTAGAAGCACATTAAAAAGCTCCTGTGACAGAAACACTAACAGTCCACAGTGTCGGTCTGCAGAGCTCTCAGTCCACTGACTGGATATATCAGTGTACACAGTCTAAATGAAGGGCCTCAGTCATCCTGCGGCGCCCCCTTCAGGCTGGATCTCTGCTTCCTCTGCTCCGTCTGGCCCATGACGCGGTACAGTTTTTTGCGCGCCTCCTTCTGTCTCCTCAGCTTGGCCTCCTCCTGTTTCTCCTTCTGTTGCAGGAACTCCTTGTGTTTGGCATGCTGCAGCGTGTGTGCTTTCTTCCTCTTTTGGTTGTGGACTGTGCTCAGAGCGTGGAGCAGCGCTGCCACCTGCAGGATGGGAGAAGAACAACAGTGAGAGAAGTTTGAGGTTGAGTCTCGTTTGCACAGTGGTGACTAAATGACTATTTTTCTTTCCTAAAGAATACAAATATTTGTGACCTGAAGGACAGGACAGTTCATTAATAAACTTTGAGGTTTGACTGTTTTTTAATGTAAAGATAATTCATCCTCAAGTACAATTTAATTCTTTGTATGCCAGTAATCCAAACTAACTAAGCTGGAAGTCCACTGAGCCAACCCCCCCTTAACAAATCCTCAGTAAACAAGGTCTTGTTTGCCTTTGTCTGGCTGTGAAACATTTGACCTCTGACCTCTGCTCTCATAGTTCAATGAGTAACTAACAGGAGGTCATGTGATGATCCGTTACAGTCACACTGAAGCTTCTGGTTCTGCTCACCTTCCTCTCGTGGGGCTCTCGGATCACGCTGGGTCTCTGCAGGTCTCGGGGAACTTTTCCTTTTGCCTGTTGTAGTTTAGGTTTACTCTTAAAGGGGAGGGCTTTCTGCAGCTCTTTGGGGATGTGGAGGGGGTTAAAACGCCTCGAACCTCGGACCACCGGCTGCAGAGTAAACACACACTCAGTTAGATTACATGTAGTCTCTCTTCTGGAAATAAAACTCAACTTATTAACCAGCAAACGATCCTATGTTTGTGTCATGAGAGTGTGAAAAGGTCCAGGGACATTTTCACGTCTCGGACTGTTCCACACAAAAGAAATCAGCGATTAAAATGATTAAATAAATATATAATATGGACCCTGAAGACACACGAGAGCAGCTGATTGAACCTCAGGTGAGCTCAGCTGAGTGGACCTCACCTTGTATAGAGAGTCGGCGTTGGGTTTGTTGCGGATGCCGCGCTCGTGTTTGAGCTGTCCCAGCGTCTTCATGCCGGCCCAGCTGTCTTTCTGCCCGACGGGCAGCAGCATGGAGGAGACCGGGTTATAGAGCTGAGGGACGGAGACCGGGAACCACGAGCGCAGGAACACGATGTCTGCAGACAATAACAACAACAGAAGGTTTAACTACTGCACACAACAACCACAACAACAACAGGATGTCCACGCCTCGTTTCCACCTATGGTTGTGTACGGAGTCAGGTCAACCAGAAGTCGATTAGTTCCTTTGGGAATCTTCTTGATGTCCGGCGTGCCAGCACAACAGGCACTAGGAGGCATCATACGTATACTAATGGATCTACGGACATCCGTCACATACGCAAGTGGAAACGAGGCGTAACAACGACACTTATCTTGACGTTAACAGTGACAATCAACTCGACACTGACCGCTCATGAGCAGGCGGTCCTCAAACGTGGCTCTGTACGCTCCTGCAGGTGAAGACAGAGCTTTCTTTATCTGTCCTCGGACTCCTGACACCGTCCGCACTGAGGCTCCCTCAAACTTGGCCACCTCGAGGACTGTGTTAAACATGCCCTGAAGACACACATCAGAACACAGACACAATAAATCAATGTTACATCAACGTTCAATTCCACAGGAAAGAATCATTAACATCCCACATTTCAGACACAAGGCCGTTAAAAGAAGACAGAGGAGAAGAGTCTAGTTAGAGAGTAAGGGCCCTGTTGTGAAGGTTGGATCAGACGCCTTAGTGGGCGGGAGGGAGAGTAGACCTGGATTATAGAGGTAAGGAGGAGACGTTTCTGTGGCTGTTTTGTAAGCGAGCAGCAGAGCTTTAAATTTGTTACGAGCAGTAACTGGGAGCCAGAGGAGGGAGATGAACAGCAGAGTGACGTGCTGTTTTAGGGAGGTTGAAGACCAGTTACTCTGCTGCGTTCTGGATCATCTGCAGGGGTTTGATAGTGCATGTAGGAAGACCTGCCAGTCGAGAGTTGCAATAGTCAATGTGTGATATCACAAGAGCCTGAACCAGGAGCTGTGTAGCTCTAACAGGTAAGGGCTGATCTTCCTGATGATGTACAGGGCAAATCGACATGACCGGGGGATCGAGGCTGGTCATCAATCATGACACCCAGGTTCCTGCAGACTTTGTAGGTATGAGTTTGGTTGTACCAAGCTGGATATTGATCTGTGGTTGCATAGAGGGACTGTCAGGGATGACAAGGAGCTCAGTCTTTGAGAGGTTGAGTTAAAGGTGGCGTTCATTCATCCATTTAGAGATATCAGCAAGGCATGACGAGATTCTTGTTGAGACTGAAACATCATCTGGCGGGAATGACAGGAAGAGCCCGGTATCATCAGCATAGCAGTGGAATGAGTAATCATGGGAGTGGATGATTGCACCAAGTGAGCTGGTGTTTCTTGAGAAGAGAAGGGGGCCGGTTGGCAAAACACACTAAACTGAAAAACAGTTGGCCTCATGATAAAGTGCCCTCTTGGCTGGTTTAAACATGATAAAGTGCCCTCTTGGCTGGTTTAAAACATGATAAAGTGCCCTCTTGGCTGGTTTAAAACATGATAAAGTGCCCTCTTGGCTGGTTCAAACATGATAAAGTGCCCTCTTGGCTGGTTCAAACATGATAAAGTGCCCTCTTGGCTGGTTTAAAACATGATAAAGTGCCCTCTTGGCTGGTTAAAAACATGATAAAGTGCCCTCTTGGCTGGTTCAAACATGATAAAGTGCCCTCTTGGCTGGTTAAAACATGACAAAGTGCCCTCTTGGCTGGTTAAAACATGATAAAGTGCCCTCTTGGCTGGTTAAAACATGATAAAGTGCCCTCTTGGCTGGTTTAAAACATGATAAAGTGCCCTCTTGGCTGGTTTAAAACATGATAAAGTGCCCTCTTGGCTGGTTAAAACATGATAAAGTGCCCTCTTGGCTGGTTAAAACATGAT
The DNA here is from genome assembly GCA_020745685.1 of Tautogolabrus adspersus. NCBI lineage: Eukaryota > Metazoa > Chordata > Actinopteri > Labriformes > Labridae > Tautogolabrus > Tautogolabrus adspersus. The sequence continues at coordinate 424,866 of CM036554.1, forward strand.
AAAGTGCCCTCTTGGCTGGTTAAAACATGATAAAGTGCCCTCTTGGCTGGTTAAAACATGATAAAGTGCCCTCTTGGCTGGTTTAAAACATGATAAAGTGCCCTCTTGGCTGGTTTAAACATGATAAAGTGCCCTCTTGGCTGGTTAAAACATGATAAAGTGCCCTCTTGGCTGGTTTAAAACATGATAAAGTGCCCTCTTGGCTGGTTAAAACATGATAAAGTGCCCTCTTGGCTGGTTAAAACATGATAAAGTGCCCTCTTGGCTGGTTAAAACATGATAAAGTGCCCTCTTGGCTGGTTAAAACATGATAAAGTGCCCTCTTGGCTGGTTTAAAACATGATAAAGTGCCCTCTTGGCTGGTTTAAAACATGATAAAGTGCCCTCTTGGCTGGTTTAAAAACATGATAAAGTGCCCTCTTGGCTGGTTTAAAACATGATAAAGTGCCCTCTTGGCTGGTTTAAAACATGATAAAGTGCCCTCTTGGCTGGTTAAAAACATGATAAAGTGCCCTCTTGGCTGGTTTAAAACATGATAAAGTGCCCTCTTGGCTGGTTTTAAAACATGATAAAGTGCCCTCTTGGCTGGTTTAAACATGATAAAGTGCCCTCTTGGCTGGTTTAAAACATGATAAAGTGCCCTATTGGCTGGTTTAAAACATGATAAAGTGCCCTCTTGGCTGGTTTAAAACATGATAAAGTGCCCTCTTGGCTGGTTTAAAACATGATAAAGTGCCCTCTTGGCTGGTTTAAAACATGATAAAGTGCCCTCTTGGCTGGTTTAAAACATGATAAAGTGCCCTCTTGGCTGGTTCAAACATGATAAAGTGCCCTCTTGGCTGGTTAAAACATGATAAAAGTGCCCTCTTGGCTGGTTTAAAACATGATAAAGTGCCCTCTTGGCTGGTTTAAAACATGATAAAGTGCCCTCTTGGCTGGTTTAAAACATGATAAAGTGCCCTCTTGGCTGGTTAAAACATGATAAAGTGCCCTCTTGGCTGGTTTAAAACATGATAAAGTGCCCTCTTGGCTGGTTAAAACATGATAAAGTGCCCTCTTGGCTGTTTAAAACATGATAAAGTGCCCTCTTGGCTGGTTTAAAACATGATAAAGTGCCCTCTTGGCTGGTTTAAAACATGATAAAGTGCCCTCTTGGCTGGTTTTAAAACATGATAAAGTGCCCTCTTGGCTGGTTAAAACATGATAAAGTGCCTCTTGGCTGGTTTAAAACATGATAAAGTGCCCTCTTGGCTGGTTTAAAACATGATAAAGTGCCCTCTTGGCTGGTTTAAAACATGATAAAGTGCCCTCTTGGCTGTTTAAAACATGATAAAGTGCCCTCTTGGCTGGTTTAAAACATGATAAAGTGCCCTCTGGGCTGGTTAAAACATGATAAAGTGCCCTCTTGGCTGGTTAAAACATGATAAAGTGCCTCTTGGCTGGTTTAAAACATGATAAAGTGCCCTCTTGGCTGGTTAAAACATGATAAAGTGCCCTCTTGGCTGGTTAAAACATGACAAAGTGCCCTCTTGGCTGGTTTAAAACATGATAAAGTGCCCTCTTGGCTGTTTAAAACATGATAAAGTGCCCTCTTGGCTGGTTTAAAACATGATAAAGTGCCCTCTTGGCTGGTTTAAAACATGATAAAGTGCCCTCTTGGCTGGTTAAAACATGATAAAGTGCCCTCTTGGCTGGTTAAAACCATGATAAAGTGCCCTCTTGGCTGGTTAAAACATGATAAAGTGCCCTCTTGGCTGGTTAAACATGATAAAGTGCCCTCTTGGCTGGGTTAAAACATGATAAAGTGCCCTCTTGGCTGGTTTAAAACATGATAAAGTGCCCTCTTGGCTGGTTTAAAACATGATAAAGTGCCCTCTTGGCTGGTTAAAACATGATAAAGTGCCCTCTTGGCTGGTTAAAACATGATAAAGTGCCCTCTTGGCTGGTTTAAAACATGATAAAGTGCCCTCTTGGCTGGTTTAAAACATGATAAAGTGCCCTCTTGGCTGGTTAAAACATGATAAAGTGCCCTCTTGGCTGTTTAAAACATGATAAAGTGCCCTCTTGGCTGGTTAAAACATGATAAAGTGCCCTCTTGGCTGGTTAAAACATGATAAAGTGCCCTCTTGGCTGGTTAAAACATGATAAAGTGCCCTCTTTGCTGGTTAAAACATGATAAAGTGCCCTCTTGGCTGGTTAAAACATGATAAAGTGCCCTCTTGGCTGGTTAAACATGATAAAGTGCCCTCTTGGCTGGTTAAAACATGATAAGTGCCCTCTTGGCTGGTTAAAACATGATAAAGTGCCCTCTTGGCTGGTTAAAACATGATAAAGTGCCCTCTTGGCTGGTTAAAACATGATAAAGTGCCCTCTTGGCTGGTTAAAACATGATAAAGTGCCCTCTTGGCTGGTTAAAACATGATAAAGTGCCCTCTTGGCTGGTTAAAACATGATAAAGTGCCCTCTTGGCTGGTTAAAACATGATAAAGTGCCCTCTTGGCTGGTTAAAACATGATAAAGTGCCCTCTTGGCTGTTTAAAACATGATAAAGTGCCTCTTGGCTGGTTTAAAACATGATAAAGTGCCCTCTTGGCTGGTTAAAACATGATAAAGTGCCCTCTTGGCTGGTTTAAAACATGATAAAGTGCCCTCTTGGCTGGTTAAAACATGATAAAGTGCCCTCTTGGCTGGTTTAAAACATGAAAAAGTGCCCTCTTGGCTGGTTAAAACATGATAAAGTGCCCTCTTGGCTGGTTCAAACATGATAAAGTGCCCTCTTGGCTGGTTAAAACATGATAAAGTGCCCTCTTGGCTGGTTTAAAACATGATAAATTGCCCTCTTGGCTGGTTTAAAACATGATAAAGTGCCCTCTTGGCTGGTTTAAACATGATAAAGTGCCCTCTTGGCTGGTTAAAACATGATAAAGTGGCCTCTTGGCTGGTTAAAACATGATAAAGTGCCCTCTTGGCTGGTTAAAACATGATAAAGTGCCCTCTTGGCTGGTTTAAAACATGATAAAGTGCCCTCTTGGCTGGTTAAAACATGATAAAGTGCCCTCTTGGCTGGTTAAAACATGATAAAGTGCCCTCTTGGCTGGTTAAAACATGATAAAGTGCCCTCTTGGCTGGTTCAAACATGATAAAGTGCCCTCTTGGCTGGTTAAAACATGATAAAGTGCCCTCTTGGCTGGTTTAAAACATGATAAGTGCCCTCTTGGCTGGTTAAAACATGATAAAGTGCCCTCTTGGCTGGTTAAAACATGATAAAGTGCCCTCTTGGCTGGTTAAACATGATAAAGTGCCCTCTTGGCTGGTTAAAACATGATAAAGTGCCCTCTTGGCTGGTTTAAACATGATAAAGTGCCCTCTTGGCTGGTTTAAACATGATAAAGTGCCCTCTTGGCTGGTTAAAACATGATAAAGTGCCCTCTTGGCTGGTTAAAACATGATAAAGTGCCCTCTTGGCTGTTTAAAACATGATAAAGTGCCCTCTTGGCTGGTTAAAAACATGATAAAGTGCCCTCATGGCTGGTTTAAAACATTATAAAGTGCCCTCTTGGCTGGTTTAAAACATGATAAAGTGCCCTCTTGGCTGGTTTAAAACATGATAAAGTGCCCTCTTGGCTGGTTAAAACATGATAAAGTGCCCTCTTTGCTGGTTTAAAACATGATAAAGTGCCCTCTTGGCTGGTTTAAAACATGATAAAGTGCCCTCTTGGCTGTTTAAAACATGATAAAGTGCCCTCTTGGCTGGTTTAAAACATGATAAAGTGCCCTCTTGGCTGGTTTAAAACATGATAAAGTGCCCTCTTGGCTGGTTAAAACATGATAAAGTGCCCTCTTGGCTGTTTAAAACATGATAAAGTGCCCTCTTGGCTGGTTAAAACATGATAAAGTGCCCTCTGGCTGGTTAAAACATGATAAAGTGCCCTCTTGGCTGGGTTAAAACATGATAAAGTGCCCTCTTGGCTGTTTAAAACATGATAAAGTGCCCTCTTGGCTGGTTTAAAACATGATAAAGTGCCCTCTTGGCTGGTTAAAACATGATAAAGTGCCCTCTTGGCTGGTTTAAAACATGATAAAGTGCCCTCTTGGCTGGTTAAAACATGATAAAGTGCCCTCTTGGCTGGTTAAAACATGATAAAGTGCCCTCTTGGCTGGTTTAAAACATGATAAAGTGCCCTCTTGGCTGGTTAAAACATGATAAAGTGCCCTCTTGGCTGGTTCAAACATGATAAAGTGCCCTCTTGGCTGGTTTAAAACATGATAAAGTGCCCTCTTGGCTGGTTAAAACATGATAAAGTGCCCTCTTGGCTGGTTTAAAACATGATAAAGTGCCCTCTTGGCTGGTTTAAAACATGATAAAGTGCCCTCTTGGCTGGTTCAAACATGATAAAGTGCCCTCTTGGCTGGTTTAAAACATGATAAAGTGCCCTCTTGGCTGGTTTAAAACATGATAAAGTGCCCTCTTGGCTGTTTAAAACATGATAAAGTGCCCTCTTGGCTGGTTTAAACATGATAAAGTGCCCTCTTGGCTGGTTTAAAACATGATAAAGTGCCCTCTTGGCTGGTTTAAACATGATAAAGTGCCCTCTTGGCTGGTTTAAAACATGATAAAGTGCCCTCTTGGCTGTTTTAAAACATGATAAAGTGCCCTCTGGCTGGTTAAAACATGATAAAGTGCCCTCTTGGCTGGTTTAAACATGATAAAGTGCCCTCTTGGCTGGTTAAAACATGATAAAGTGCCCTCTTGGCTGGTTTAAAACATGATAAAGTGCCCTCTTGGCTGGTTAAAACATGATAAAGTGCCCTCTTGGCTGGTTTAAAACATGATAAAGTGCCCTCTTGGCTGGTTTAAACATGATAAAGTGCCCTCTTGGCTGGTTAAAACATGATAAAGTGCCCTCTTGGCTGGTTTAAAACATGATAAAGTGCCCTCTTGGCTGGTTAAAACATGATAAAGTGCCCTCTTGGCTGGTTTAAAACATGATAAAGTGCCCTCTTGGCTGGTATAAACATGATAAAGTGCCCTCTTGGCTGGTTAAACATGATAAAGTGCCCTCTTGGCTGGTTAAAACATGATAAAGTGCCCTCTTGGCTGGTTTAAAACATGATAAAGTGCCCTCTTGGCTGGTTAAAACATGATAAAGTGCCCTCTTGGCTGGTTTAAACATGATAAAGTGCCCTCTTGGCTGGTTAAAACATGATAAAGTGCCCTCTTGGCTGGTTTAAAACATGATAAAGTGCCCTCTTGGCTGGTTAAAACATGATAAAGTGCCCTCTTGGCTGGTTAAAACATGATAAAGTGCCCTCTTGGCTGGTTAAAACATGATAAAGTGCCCTCTTGGCTGGTTTAAAACATGATAAAGTGCCCTCTTGGCTGGTTAAAACATGATAAAGTGCCCTCTTGGCTGGTTAAACATGATAAAGTGCCCTCTTGGCTGGTTAAAACATGATAAAGTGCCCTCTTGGCTGTTTAAAACATGATAAAGTGCCCTCTTGGCTGGTTTAAACATGATAAAGTGCCCTCTTGGCTGGTTAAAACATGATAAAGTGCCCTCTTGGCTGGTTTAAAACATGATAAAGTGCCCTCTTGGCTGGTTAAACATGATAAAGTGCCCTCTTGGCTGGTTTAAAACATGATAAAGTGCCCTCTTGGCTGGTTAAAACATGATAAAGTGCCCTCTTGGCTGGTTAAAACATGATAAAGTGCCCTCTTGGCTGGTTTAAAAACATGATAAAGTGCCCTCTTGGCTGGTTTAAAACATGATAAAGTGCCCTCTTGGCTGGTTAAAACATGATAAAGTGCCCTCTTGGCTGGTTAAACATGATAAAGTGCCCTCTTGGCTGGTTAAAACATGATAAAGTGCCCTCTTGGCTGGTTTAAAACATGATAAAGTGCCCTCTTGGCTGGTTAAAACATGATAAAGTGCCCTCTTGGCTGGTTAAAACATGATAAGTGCCCTCGTGGCTGGTTAAAACATGATAAAGTGCCCTCTTGGCTGGTTAAAACATGATAAAGTGCCCTCTTGGCTGGTTTAAAACATGATAAAGTGCCCTCTTGGCTGGTTAAAACATGATAAAGTGCCCTCTTGGCTGGTTTAAAACATGATAAAGTGCCCTCTTGGCTGGTTAAAACATGATAAAGTGCCCTCTTGGCTGGTTTAAAACATGATAAAGTGCCCTCTTGGCTGGTTAAAACATGATAAAGTGCCCTCTTGGCTGGTTAAAACATGATAAAGTGCCCTCTTGGCTGGTTTAAAACATGATAAAGTGCCCTCTTGGCTGGTTCAAACATGATAAAGTGCCCTCTTGGCTGGTTTAAAACATGATAAGTGCCCTCTTGGCTGGTTAAAACATGATAAAGTGCCCTCTTGGCTGGTTAAAACATGATAAAGTGCCCTCTTGGCTGGTTTAAAACATGATAAAGTGCCCTCTTGGCTGGTTAAAACATGATAAAGTGCCCTCTTGGCTGGTTAAAACATGATAAAGTGCCCTCTTGGCTGGTTTAAAACATGATAAAGTGCCCTCTTGGCTGGTTTAAACATGATAAAGTGCCCTCTTGGCTGGTTAAAACATGATAAAGTGCCCTCTTGGCTGGTTAAAACATGATAAAGTGCCCTCTTGGCTGGTTAAAACATGATAAAGTGCCCTCTTGGCTGGTTTAAACATGATAAAGTGCCCTCTTGGCTGGTTAAAACATGATAAAGTGCCCTCTTGGCTGGTTAAAACATGATAAAGTGCCCTCTTGGCTGGTTTAAAACATGATAAAGTGCCCTCTTGGCTGGTTTAAAACATGATAAAGTGCCCTCTTGGCTGGTTAAACATGATAAAGTGCCCTCTTGGCTGGTTTAAAACATGATAAAGTGCCCTCTTGGCTGGTTAAAACATGATAAAGTGCCTCTTGGCTGGTTTAAAACATGATAAAGTTCCCTCTTGGCTGGTTTAAAACATGATAAAGTGCCCTCTTGGCTGGTTTAAAACATGATAAAGTGCCCTCTTGGCTGGTTTAAAACATGATAAAGTGCCCTCTTGGCTGGTTTAAAACATGATAAAGTGCCCTCTTGGCTGGTTTATAACATGATAAAGTGCCCTCTTGGCTGTGTTAAAACATGATAAAGTGCCCTCTGGGCTGGTTAAAACATGATAAAGTGCCCTCTTGGCTGGTTTAAAACATGATAAAGTGCCCTCTTGGCTGGTTAAAACATGATAAAGTGCCCTCTTGGCTGGTTAAAACATGATAAAGTGCCCTCTGGCTGGTTTAAAACATGATAAAGTGCCCTCTTGGCTGGTTTAAAACATGATAAAGTGCCCTCTTGGCTGGTTTAAAACATGATAAAGTGCCCTCTTGGCTGGTTTAAAACATGATAAAGTGCCCTCTTGGCTGGTTAAAACATGATAAAGTGCCCTCTTGGCTGGTTCAAACATGATAAAGTGCCCTCTTGGCTGGTTAAAACATGATAAAGTGCCCTCTTGGCTGGTTCAAACATGATAAAGTGCCCTCTTGGCTGGTTAAACATGATAAAGTGCCCTCTTGGCTGGTTAAACATGATAAAGTGCCCTCTTGGCTGGTTTTAAACATGATAAAGTGCCCTCTTGGCTGGTTTAAAACATGATAAAGTGCCCTCTTGGCTGGTTAAAACATGATAAAGTGCCCTCTTGGCTGGTTCAAACATGATAAAGTGCCCTCTTGGCTGGTTTAAAACATGATAAAGTGCCCTCTTGGCTGGTTTAAAACATGATAAAGTGCCCTCTTGGCTGGTTAAACATGATAAAGTGCCCTCTTGGCTGGTTAAAACATGATAAAGTGCCCTCTTGGCTGGTTTAAAACATGATAAAGTGCCCTCTTGGCTGGTTAAAACATGATAAAGTGCCCTCTTGGCTGGTTAAAACATGATAAAGTGCCCTCTTGGCTGGTTTAAAACATGATAAAGTGCCCTCTTGGCTGGTTAAAAACATGATAAAGTGCCCTCTTGGCTGGTTAAACATGATAAAGTGCCCTCTTGGCTGGTTAAAACATGATAAAGTGCCCTCTTGGCTGGTTTAAAACATGATAAAGTGCCCTCTTGGCTGGTTAAAACATGATAAAGTGCCCTCTTGGCTGGTTTAAAAACATGATAAAGTGCCCTCTTGGCTGGTTAAAACATGATAAAGTGCCCTCTTGGCTGGTTTAAAACATGATAAAGTGCCCTCTTGGCTGGTTTAAACATGATAAAGTGCCCTCTTGGCTGGTTTAAAACATGATAAAGTGCCCTCTTGGCTGTTTTAAAACATGATAAAGTGCCCTCTTGGCTGGTTTAAAAATGATAAAGTGCCCTCTTGGCTGGTTTTAAAACATGATAAAGTGCCCTCTTGGCTGGTTTAAAACATGATAAAGTGCCCTCTTGGCTGGTTAAAACATGATAAAGTGCCTCTTGGCTGGTTTAAAACATGATAAAGTGCCCTCTTGGCTGGTTTAAACATGATAAAGTGCCCTCTTGGCTGGTTTAAAAACATGATAAAGTGCCCTCTTGGCTGGTTTAAAACATGATAAGTGCCCTCTTGGCTGGTTTAAAACATGATAAAGTGCCCTCTTGGCTGGTTTAAAACATGATAAAGTGCCCTTGGCTGGTTAAAACATGATAAAGTGCCCTCTTGGCTGGTTTAAAACATGATAAAGTGCCCTCTTGGCTGGTTTAAAACATGATAAAGTGCCCTCTTGGCTGGTTAAACATGATAAAGTGCCCTCTTGGCTGGTTTAAAACATGATAAAGTGCCCTCTTGGCTGGTTTAAAACATGATAAAGTGCCCCTTGGCTGGTTAAAACATGATAAAAGTGCCCTCTTGGCTGGTTAAAACATGATAAAGTGCCCTCTTGGCTGGTTTAAACATGATAAAGTGCCCTCTTGGCTGGTTTTAAACATGATAAAGTGCCCTCTTGGCTGGTTTAAAACATGATAAAGTGCCCTCTTGGCTGGTTAAAACATGATAAAGTGCCCTCTTGGCTGTTTAAAACATGATAAAGTGCCCTCTTGGCTGGTTTAAACATGATAAAGTGCCCTCTTGGCTGGTTTAAAACATGATAAGTGCCCTCTTGGCTGGTTCAAACATGATAAAGTGCCCTCTTGGCTGGTTTAAAAACATGATAAAGTGCCCTCTTGGCTGGTTTCAAACATGATAAAGTGCCCTCTTGGCTGGTTTAAAACATGATAAAGTGCCCTCTTGGCTGGTTAAAAACATGATAAAGTGCCCTCTTGGCTGGTTAAAACATGATAAAGTGCCCTCTTGGCTGGTTCAAACATGATAAAGTGCCCTCTTGGCTGGTTTAAAACATGATAAAGTGCCTCTTGGCTGGTTTAAAACATGATAAGTGCCCTCTTGGCTGGTTTAAACATGATAAAGTGCCCTCTTGGCTGGTTAAAAACATGATAAAGTGCCCTCTTGGCTGGTTAAAACATGATAAAGTGCCCTCTTGGCTGGTTCAAACATGATAAAGTGCCCTCTTGGCTGGTTTAAAACTGATAAAGTGCCCTCTTGGCTGGTTAAAACATGACAAAGTGCCCTCTGGCTGGTTTAAAACATGATAAAGTGCCCTCTTGGCTGGTTAAACATGATAAAGTGCCCTCTTGGCTGGTTTAAAACATGATAAAGTGCCCTCTTGGCTGGTTAAAACATGATAAAGTGCCTCTTGGCTGGTTTAAAACATGATAAAGTGCCCTCTTGGCTGGTTCAAACATGATAAAGTGCCCTCTTGGCTGGTTTAAAACATGACAAAGTGCCCTCTTGGCTGGTTTAAACATGACAAAGTGCCCTCTTGGCTGGTTTAAAAACATGATAAAGTGCCCTCTTGGCTGGTTAAAACATGATAAAGTGCCTCTTGGCTGGTTTAAAACATGATAAAGTGCCCTCTTGGCTGGTTTAAAAACATGATAAAGTGCCCTCTTGGCTGGTTTAAACATGATAAAGTGCCCTCTTGGCTGGTTAAAAACATGATAAAGTGCCCTCTTGGCTGGTTTAAAACATGATAAAGTGCCCTCTTGGCTGGTTCAAACATGATAAGTGCCCTCTTGGCTGGTTTAAAACATGATAAAGTGCCCTCTTGGCTGGTTTAAAACATGATAAAGTGCCCTATTGGCTGGTTCAAACATGATAAAGTGCCCTCTTGGCTGGTTAAAACATGATAAAGTGCCCTCTTGGCTGGTTCAAAACATGATAAAGTGCCCTCTTGGCTGGTTCAAACATGATAAAGTGCCCTCTTGGCTGGTTAAAACATGATAAAGTGCCCTCTTGGCTGGTTTAAAACATGATAAAGTGCCCTCTTGGCTGGTTTAAAACATGATAAAGTGCCCTCTTGGCTGGTTAAAACATGATAAAGTGCCCTCTTGGCTGGTTAAAACATGATAAAGTGCCCTCTTGGCTGGTTTAAAACATGATAAAGTGCCCTCTTGGCTGGTTTAAACATGATAAAGTGCCCTCTTGGCTGGTTTAAAACATGATAAAGTGCCCTCTTGGCTGGTTCAAACATGATAAAGTGCCCTCTTGGCTGGTTAAAACATGATAAAGTGCCCTCTTGGCTGGTTAAAACATGATAAAGTGCCCTCTTGGCTGGTTTAAAACATGATAAAGTGCCCTCTTGGCTGGTTTAAAACATGATAAAGTGCCCTCTTGGCTGGTTAAAACATGATAAAGTGCCCTCTTGGCTGGTTTAAAACATGATAAAGTGCCCTCTTGGCTGGTTTAAAACATGATAAAGTGCCCTCTTGGCTGGTTAAAACATGATAAAGTGCCCTCTTGGCTGGTTTAAAACATGATAAAGTGCCCTCTTGGCTGGTTCAAACATGATAAAGTGCCCTCTTGGCTGGTTAAAACATGATAAAGTGCCCTCTTGGCTGGTTTAAAAACATGATAAAGTGCCCTCTTGGCTGGTTCAAACATGATAAAGTGCCCTCTTGGCTGGTTTAAAACATGATAAAGTGCCCTCTTGGCTGGTTCAAACATGATAAAGTGCCCTCTTGGCTGGTTCAAAACATGATAAAGTGCCCTCTTGGCTGGTTAAAACATGATAAAGTGCCCTCTTGGCTGGTTTAAAACATGATAAAGTGCCCTCTTGGCTGGTTTAAAACATGATAAAGTGCCCTCTTGGCTGGTTTAAAACATGATAAAGTGCCCTCTTGGCTGGTTAAAACATGATAAAGTGCCCTCTTGGCTGGTTTAAAACATGATAAAGTGCCCTCTTGGCTGGTTTAAAACATGATAAAGTGCCCTCTTGGCTGGTTTAAAAAATGATAAAGTGCCCTCTTGGCTGGTTTAAAACATGATAAAGTGCCCTCTTGGCTGGTTTAAAACATGATAAAGTGCCCTCTTGGCTGGTTTAAACATGATAAAGTGCCCTCTTGGCTGGTTTAAAACATGATAAAGTGCCCTCTTGGCTGGTTTAAAACATGATAAAGTGCCCCTTGGCTGGTTAAAACATGATAAAGTGCCCTCTTGGCTGGTTAAAACATGATAAAGTGCCCTCTTGGCTGGTTAAAACATGATAAAGTGCCCTCTTGGCTGGTTAAAACATGATAAAGTGCCCTCTTGGCTGGTTTAAAACATGATAAAGTGCCCTCTTGGCTGGTTAAAACATGATAAAGTGCCCTCTTGGCTGGTTTAAAACATGATAAAGTGCCCTCTTGGCTGGTTTAAACATGATAAAGTGCCCTCTTGGCTGGTTAAAACATGATAAAGTGCCCTCTTGGCTGGTTTAAAACATGATAAAGTGCCCTCTTGGCTGGTTTAAAACATGATAAAGTGCCCTCTTGGCTGGTTCAAACATGACAAAGTGCCCTCTTGGCTGGTTAAAACATGATAAAGTGCCCTCTTGGCTGGTTAAAACATGATAAAGTGCCCTCTTGTCTGGTTAAAACATGATAAAGTGCCCTCTTGGCTGGTTTAAAACATGATAAAGTGCCCTCTTGGCTGGTTAAAACATGATAAAGTGCCCTCTTGGCTGGTTAAAACATGATAAAGTGCCCTCTTGGCTGGTTTCAAACATGATAAAGTGCCCTCTTGGCTGGTTTAAAACATGATAAAGTGCCCTCTGGCTGGTTAAAACATGATAAAGTGCCCTCTTGGCTGGTTAAAACATGATAAAGTGCCCTCTTGGCTGGTTTAAAACATGATAAAGTGCCCTCTTGGCTGGTTAAAACATGATAAAGTGCCCTCTTGGCTGGTTAAAACATGATAAAGTGCCCTCTTGGCTGGTTTAAAACATGATAAAGTGCCCTATTGGCTGGTTAAAACATGATAAAGTGCCCTCTTGGCTGGTTCAAACATGATAAAGTGCCCTCTTGGCTGGTTTAAAACATGATAAAGTGCCCTCTTGGCTGGTTAAAACATGATAAAGTGCCCTCTTGGCTGGTTAAAACATGATAAAGTGCCTCTTGGCTGGTTTAAAACATGATAAAGTGCCCTATTGGCTGGTTAAAACATGATAAAGTGCCCTCTTGGCTGGTTCAAACATGATAAAGTGCCCTCTTGGCTGGTTTAAAACATGATAAAGTGCCCTCTTGGCTGGTTCAAACATGATAAAGTGCCCTCTTGGCTGGTTAAAAACATGATAAAGTGCCCTCTTGGCTGGTTTCAAACATGATAAAGTGCCCTCTTGGCTGGTTTAAAACATGATAAAGTGCCCTCTTGGCTGGTTAAAACATGATAAAGTGCCCTCTTGGCTGGTTCAAACATGATAAAGTGCCCTCTTGGCTGGTTCAAACATGATAAAGTGCCCTCTTGGCTGGTTCAAACATGATAAAGTGCCCTCTTGGCTAGTTAAAACATGATAAAGTGCCCTCTTGGCTGGTTAAAACATGATAAAGTGCCCTCTTGGCTGGTTTAAAACATGATAAAGTGCCCTCTTGGCTGGTTTAAAACATGATAAAGTGCCCTATTGGCTGGTTAAAACATGATAAAGTGCCCTATTGGCTGGTTAAAACATGATAAAGTGCCCTCTTGGCTGGTTAAAACATGATAAAGTGCCCTCTTGGCTGGTTTAAAACATGATAAAGTGCCCTCTTGGCTGGTTTAAAACATGATAAAGTGCCCTATTGGCTGGTTAAAACATGATAAAGTGCCCTCTTGGCTGGTTTAAAACATGATAAAGTGCCCTCTTGGCTGGTTAAAACATGATAAAGTGCCCTCTTGGCTGGTTTAAAACATGATAAAGTGCCCTATTGGCTGGTTAAAACATGATAAAGTGCCCTCTTGGCTGGTTTAAAACATGATAAAGTGCCCTCTTGGCTGGTTTAAAACATGATAAAGTGCCCTCTTGGCTGGTTTAAAAACATGATAAAGTGCCCTCTTGGCTGGTTTAAAACATGATAAAGTGCCCTCTTGGCTGGTTAAAACATGATAAAGTGCCCTCTTGGCTGGTTTAAAACATGATAAAGTGCCCTCTTGGCTGTTTCAAACATGATAAAGTGCCCCTTGGCTGGTTTAAAACATGATAAAGTGCCCTATTGGCTGGTTAAAACATGATAAAGTGCCCTCTTGGCTGGTTTAAAACATGATAAAGTGCCCTCTTGGCTGGTTAAAACATGATAAAGTGCCCTCTTGGCTGGTTTAAAACATGATAAAGTGCCCTATTGGCTGGTTAAAACATGATAAAGTGCCCTCTTGGCTGGTTAAAACATGATAAAGTGCCCTCTTGGCTGGTTTAAAACATGATAAAGTGCCCTCTTGGCTGGTTTAAAACATGATAAAGTGCCCTATTGGCTGGTTCAAACATGATAAAGTGCCCTCTTGGCTGGTTTAAAACATGATAAAGTGCCCTCTTGGCTGGTTTAAACATGATAAAGTGCCCTCTTGGCTGGTTAAAACATGATAAAGTGCCCTCTTGGCTGGTTAAAACATGATAAAGTGCCCTCTTGGCTGGTTTAAAACATGATAAAGTGCCCTATTGGCTGGTTAAAACATGATAAAGTGCCCTATTGGATGGTTAAAACATGATAAAGTGCCCTATTGGCTGGTTAAAACATGATAAAGTGCCCTATTGGCTGGTTAAAACATGATAAAGTGCCCTCTTGGCTGGTTTAAAACATGATAAAGTGCCCTCTTGGCTGGTTAAAACTTGATAAAGTGCCCTCTTGGCTGGTTTAAACATGATAAAGTGCCCTCTTGGCTGGTTTAAAACATGATAAAGTGCCCTCTTGGCTGGTTTAAAACATGATAAAGTGCCCCTCTTGGCTGGTTTAAAACATGATAAAGTGCCCTCTTGGCTGGTTAAAACATGATAAAGTGCCCTCTTGGCTGGTTAAAAAACATGATAAAGTGCCCTATTGGCTGGTTAAATCATGATAAAGTGCCCTCTTGGCTGGCTGGTTAAAACATGATAAAGTGCCCTCTTGGCTGGTTTAAAACATGATAAAGTGCCCTCTTGGCTGGTTTAAAACATGATAAAGTGCCCTCTTGGCTGGTTAAAACATGATAAAGTGCCCTATTGGCTGGTTTAAAACACGATAAAGTGCCCTCTTGGCTGGTTTAAACATGATAAAGTGCCCTCTTGGCTGGTTTAAAACATGATAAAGTGCCCTCTTGGCTGGTTTAAAACATGATAAAGTGCCCTCTTGGCTGGTTAAAACATGATAAAGTGCCCTCTTGGCTGGTTAAAACATGATAAAGTGCCCTCTTGGCTGGTTAAAACATGATAAAGTGCCCTCTTGGCTGGTTAAAACATGATAAAGTGCCCTCTTGGCTGGTTAAAACATGATAAAGTGCCCTTGGCTGGTTAAAACATGATAAAGTGCCCTCTTGGCTGGTTTAAAACACGATAAAGTGCCCTCTTGGCTGGTTAAACATGATAAAGTGCCCTCTTGGCTGGTTTAAAACATGATAAAGTGCCCTCTTGGCTGGTTAAAACATGATAAAGTGCCCTCTTGGCTGGTTAAAACATGATAAAGTGCCCTCTTGGCTGGTTCAAACATGATAAAGTGCCCTCTTGGCTGGTTCAAACATGACAAAGTGCCCTCTTGGCTGGTTCAAACATGATAAAGTGCCCTCTTGGCTGGTTCAAACATGACAAAGTGCCCTCTTGGCTGGTTTAAACATGATAAAGTGCCCTCTTGGCTGGTTTAAACATGATAAAGTGCCCTCTTGGCTGGTTAAAACATGATAAAGTGCCCTCTTGGCTGGTTCAAACATGATAAAGTGCCCTCTTGGCTGGTTTAAAACATGACAAAGTGCCCTCTTGGCTGGTTAAAACATGATAAAGTGCCCTCTTGGCTGGTTCAAACATGATAAAGTGCCCTCTTGGCTGGTTAAACATGATAAAGTGCCCTCTTGGCTGGTTAAAACATGATAAAGTGCCCTCTTGGCTGGTTAAAACATGATAAAGTGCCCTCTTGGCTGGTTTAAAACATGATAAAGTGCCCTCTTGGCTGGTTTAAACATGATAAAGTGCCCTCTTGGCTGGTTTAAAACATAAAGTGCCCTCTTGGCTGGTTTAAAACATGATAAAGTGCCCTCTTGGCTGTTTTAAAACATGATAAAGTGCCCTCTTGGCTGGTTCATACATGATAAAGTGCCCTCTTGGCTGGTTAAAACATGATAAAGTGCCCTCTTGGCTGGTTAAAACATGATAAAGTGCCCTCTTGGCTGGTTTAAAACATGATAAAGTGCCCTCTTGGCTGGTTTAAAACATGATAAAGTGCCCTCTTGGCTGGTTAAAACATGATAAAGTGCCCTCTTGGCTGGTTTAAAACATGATAAAGTGCCCTCTTGGCTGGTTAAAACATGATAAAGTGCCCTCTTGGCTGGTTAAAACATGATAAAGTGCCCTCTTGGCTGGTTAAAACATGATAAAGTGCCCTCTTGGCTGGTTTAAAACATGATAAAGTGCCCTCTTGGCTGGTTCAAACATGATAAAGTGCCCTCTTGGCTGGTTAAAACATGATAAAGTGCCCTCTTGGCTGGTTTAAACATGATAAAGTGCCCTCTTGGCTGGTTAAACATGATAAAGTGCCCTCTTGGCTGGTTAAAAACATGATAAAGTGCCCTCTTGGCTGGTTTAAAACATGATAAAGTGCCCTCTTGGCTGGTTTAAAACATGATAAAGTGCCCTCTTGGCTGGTTTAAAACATGACAAAGTGCCCTCTTGGCTGGTTAAAACATGATAAAGTGCCCTCTTGGCTGGTTTAAAACATGATAAAGTGCCCTCTTGGCTGGTTTAAAACATGATAAAGTGCCCTCTTGGCTGGTTTAAACATGATAAAGTGCCCTCTTGGCTGGTTAAAACACGATAAAGTGCCCTCTTGGCTGGTTTAAACATGATAAAGTGCCCTCTTGGCTGGTTAAAACATGATAAAGTGCCCTCTTGGCTGGTTTAAAACATGATAAAGTGCCCTCTTGGCTGGTTAAAACACGATAAAGTGCCCTCTTGGCTGGTTAAAACATGATAAAGTGCCCTCTTGGCTGGTTTAAAACATGACAAAGTGCCCTCTTGGCTGGTTAAAACATGATAAAGTGCCCTCTTGGCTGGTTAAAACACGATAAAGTGCCCTCTTGGCTGGTTTAAAACATGATAAAGTGCCCTCTTGGCTGGTTAAAACATGATAAAGTGCCCTCTTGGCTGGTTTAAAACATGATAAAGTGCCCTCTTGGCTGGTTTAAAACATGATAAAGTGCCCTCTTGGCTGGTTAAAACACGATAAAGTGCCCTCTTGGCTGGTTTAAAACATGATAAAGTGCCCTCTTGGCTGGTTAAAACATGATAAAGTGCCCTCTTGGCTGGTTCAAACATGATAAAGTGCCCTCTTGGCTGGTTCAAACATGACAAAGTGCCCTCTTGGCTGGTTTAAAACATGATAAAGTGCCCTCTTGGCTGGTTAAAACATGATAAAGTGCCCTCTTGGCTGGTTAAAACATGATAAAGTGCCCTCTTGGCTGGTTAAAACATGATAAAGTGCCCTCTTGGCTGGTTAAAACATGATAAAGTGCCCTCTTGGCTGGTTAAACATGATAAAGTGCCCTCTTGGCTGGTTTAAAACATGACAAAGTGCCCTCTTGGCTGGTTAAAACATGATAAAGTGCCCTCTTGGCTGGTTAAAACATGATAAAGTGCCCTCTTGGCTGGTTTAAAACATGATAAAGTGCCCTCTTGGCTGGTTTAAAACATGATAAAGTGCCCTCTTGGCTGGTTTAAAACATGATAAAGTGCCCTCTTGGCTGGTTTAAAACATGACAAAGTGCCCTCTTGGCTGGTTAAAACATGATAAAGTGCCCTCTTGGCTGGTTTAAAACATGATAAAGTGCCCTCTTGGCTGGTTAAAACATGATAAAGTGCCCTCTTGGCTGGTTTAAAACATGATAAAGTGCCCTCTTGGCTGGTTAAAACATGATAAAGTGCCCTCTTGGCTGGTTTAAAACATGATAAAGTGCCCTCTTGGCTGGTTAAAACATGATAAAGTGCCCTCTTGGCTGGTTTAAACATGATAAAGTGCCCTCTTGGCTGGTTTAAAACATGATAAAGTGCCCTCTTGGCTGGTTTAAAACATGATAAAGTGCCCTCTTGGCTGGTTTAAAACATGATAAAGTGCCCTCTTGGCTGGTTAAAACATGATAAAGTGCCCTCTTGGCTGGTTTAAAACATGATAAAGTGCCCTCTTGGCTGGTTAAAACATGATAAAGTGCCCTCTTGGCTGGTTTAAAACATGATAAAGTGCCCTCTTGGCTGGTTTAAAACATGATAAAGTGCCCTCTTGGCTGGTTAAAACATGATAAAGTGCCCTCTTGGCTGGTTTAAAACATGATAAAGTGCCCTCTTGGCTGGTTTAAAACATGACAAAGTGCCCTCTTGGCTGGTTAAAACATGATAAAGTGCCCTCTTGGCTGGTTAAAACACGATAAAGTGCCCTCTTGGCTGGTTTAAAACATGATAAAGTGCCCTCTTGGCTGGTTAAAACATGATAAAGTGCCCTCTTGGCTGGTTTAAAACATGATAAAGTGCCCTCTTGGCTGGTTAAAAACATGATAAAGTGCCCTCTTGGCTGGTTAAAACACGATAAAGTGCCCTCTTGGCTGGTTTTAAACATGATAAAGTGCCCTCTTGGCTGGTTAAAACACGATAAAGTGCCCTCTTGGCTGGTTAAAAACATGATAAAGTGCCCTCTTGGCTGGTTAAAACATGATAAAGTGCCCTCTTGGCTGGTTAAAACATGATAAAGTGCCCTCTTGGCTGGTTAAAACATGATAAAGTGCCCTCTTGGCTGGTTAAAACGCGTGCTAAACTGTCCGGAACTTAGTGACCTCTTCAGTGGCGAGAACGCGCTGTATGTGCCCTTTTTTTTCTTTTCGCCACTGCCCTTCAAAAAGTCTGTGCACGCCACTGCAGGGCACGATCCGTTGGAGACAAAAATGCGGTATATATTTCATATTTTCTGGAAAGTTGGATATAATGTGTTTTTAATCTCTCTCTGGATTTGGATGGCGTGCACAGGAGCGTTTTTGTCGGAGTGTTTGTGGTTGGTGTGACAGAGGTAGGACCTTGGAATGTTTTACACGGTCGTGATCACAACGAGCAAAGCTTTCCAACGATGTAAAGAGACACACACACACACAGCTGTTGTGTATATTAAGAACACACCACGTGCACGTTACGAGGCCTGTATACGGATTAAAGGAGCGACCACAGGAGATCAAACTATCCGTACCTTGATGAAGCTGGTGTTCTTGAAGATCTTGTACGGGTAACCAATCAGTTTGAGCTTCTTCACGACGGTCACAGATTTATCTAAATCCAGAACGACTCCCGTCGCTGCGATACGGAAATGATTGGTCTGCAGGGAAACATCGAGAACAGATTGTAGATGGCAGAGAGCTTCACGATGATCTGATCTTTGGAACAAACATTAAAACAGACTCACTTTAGTGTCTGACACCGACTGCACCGCCAGGAAACCCGTCCCCTGAGGAGTGACCGGACCTGAGGGACACATGGAGAGACAGGTTATTGCTAATATTACAGATGCAATCTGATTTACATACACATGTAGAGTTAGATCTTCTGAATCATAATGAAACGTGTTGTATTCTAAGGCTACACAAAGCTGTAAAACATCTCAGCATTGTATTTCTTCTTCAAAGAGCAAAATGTGTCTTCCTCTCATTTTGGCCGGATCACATCCTTCATGTTACACCCGAGATCAAAAGACAAGGCGGAGTTTAAGGTGTGGTCAAAGTGTGTGAGTCTGACCCCAGATGGACGCTCCACAGTGCATGTGCTGTGGCGTGTATTTGAGCAGGCGGTGGCGTCCGTTGTGGTCCTCGATGTGATACAGGGGGATGGTCTGAAAACGTCTCCAGCCTAACGACAGGATCAGAGGGTCTCTGGTCTTCAGGATACGACTGTACCAACGGTGTTTCTTCACACGCATCTGAAAACAAACATGCACCCACACTTGAAATATGTGCTCAACACGTTTAACAGACTCGATGTTAGGGAGCACAGAAGTTTCAAAAAGAACATGAATTACTTAGAATATAAAGAGTTTGGTTTTGTCGGCCTCGTTAGTCTTTAAAGCAACAACCTGTAACTCCTCCTCCTCCAGTCGTTTCAAAGTCGATCTAATAGAACAATACTTCCAAAGGAGAACGGCGTCTCTCTCCCGTCCACAGAGCGAGTGAGCGAGCAAGAAGCAGCGTGTACATCCCTTCACAGATTATTCAGAACTAGTGATGCAACAATTCTCAATATAATATTGAAGCTTTCCGTACGCCATCCACGGTTCAATACGCGCTCGTAAATTGCGGTTTTACTTTTATGCAAAGTATTCCTCTCAGGTTTGATAGAAATAAATCAATAAATCCATCTGACATCAAAAAGTGGTCTGTACTCAAGAAGCTTCCAGAGTCGTGAATCAGGTAATATGACTGGAACTAGCCAGTTGAAATGTACCACATGCACGTTGTCTGTGAGGGGGAGGAGTTAACAGCACTGTATGTTTTATGAGAGTGACGTTGCACTCTAAAACCTGTGTGAGCTCTGAGTACTTTCACTCTCTGCACATGAAAACTTTTCTCACATTAGCTTAGCAGACTCTGTGTGTCACGTACCTGCAGGTATCCCACGTTGCCCTCACTGGAGGCCAGCCCCCCGAGGATGATGGGATACTGGGGGTCAAAGTTGACGACAAACTCGCAGGGCAGAGAGGAGATCTCTACTCTGACGTACATCCCCGGTCTGAAACCTTCGTACTGCACTCTGGTCTCATCGTCCACGTCCTCAAACTCCGCCCTGTTGAGCTGCACATACACGCCACCCACATTAACACTATGCTTTAATATAAAACAATAAAGAATCACACGTGTTCAGATGTTTCACCTCGGCCTGTTTCTGCATCTCCTCCTTCAGGTCGTCAAAGTATGTGGCCTCTCCGTCATCGTACTCGGAATCGAACCTCTCCTTCAGACGCCGCTTCTTATCCAGACGCTTCTTCTTCTGCTTCTCTTCCTCATCCACCTTCATCACGCCCTCTGCACCATCATCTTCATCATCGTCTTCATCGTTCTCACTGTTCTGCTGGTCACAGGATGGAGGAGGAGAAAACTGTTCTAATGAGATGTTAAGAGGACAGAAACACTTCAACATCTAAAGACAAGAAGCAGGATGACCACGAGTGTTCTCTGATCTGAGCCGGCTGAACAGAGATTCAAATAAAACTAAAGCACCGCCATCCGGCGGTCAGCAGGGATGAAATAAAAGCCGGAGGATTAAGGTGTGAAAAGTGAAACAGAACAAACTGATGCTTCATTTAAAAAAACACACAGCTGAGACTGACTCACCTCATCCTCAGCTCTGTGGACCGTCCCCGTTTCCAGGTCCTCAAAGTCCCCGTACAGCTCCTCTGAACACACGCACACGCACACGCACACACACACACACACACACACACACACACACACACACACACACACACACACACACACACACACACACACACACACACACACACACACACACACACACACACACACACACACACACACACACACACACACACACACAGCTCAGCACGGAAACTTCAGGAGTTATGGAAGTATTATTGGATTCACACTGAACAGAACAATTCAGTTAAGATGAGTTATGTTATATCAGTGTGTGTGTGTGTGTGTGTGTGTGTGTGTGTGTGTGTGTGTGTGTGTGTGTGCGGACTGCTCCTCTCTCACCGTCCTCTTTGAGCAGCGTCTCAGCATCCTCTCCCTCCTCCCATTTCCCCGTTACAAAACAGTCTCTGATGGAGTTCAGCATCTGGAGAACAAGAACACATTAAGTTTCACGTTCAACATCAGCAGCTCCGAAAGATGTGTGTGTGTGTGTGTGTGTGTGTGTGTGTGTGTGTGTGTGTGTGTGTGTGTGTGTGTATGTGTGAGAGAGTGTACCTCCTCCAGGTCCCAGTCATGTGACGTGTCGGGGTTAAAGCGTGAACAGTCTAGAGCGTCTGCCGTGACCCTTTTATTCTTCTGAGGACGGCTGACTCTGAACAGCCCGCCCAGCTCCTCCTCGTCCTCCTCTTCATCCCCCCTCTCAGCTCCTGACACTGCAAACACAACTCATCATCACCAGGACACAGATTCACAATCACAGCGTTACTTTACCATCATGGAGTTTAAGGCAAGACTAGTCGGTTTGCAAATCCTCCAAGAAGCGGGGGAAGAAGAAGTAACCATGGCAACCACTCGTGGGCTGAGTCCATCCTGCTTACTGTGGATGATTTTGTTATTTCTGAGACGCCAACGACGACCCTCTTCCCACGTCCACGTCTACCGTGCAGCTCAGAGGATGAAACGGGCCGTGCTGCGTGGATACGACGTTTTTTTAAGTGACAGGAGCCGTTAGAATCACGTCATTAAGCGCTCCACTTCCTTGTTTGTGCACAGTTACCTTCAAATCTCCCGCAGACTGTACTCGAGTACACATGAATCGTGCCCGGGAACACCTCTTCAAGGTGAGAACGGTACGCTTGTGTTCACGCTGATCACATGAAACGGACTTTGGGGTCAAGTGTACTGAGATCCTGGTCCCGCGCCCTGATGTGAACCCCCCTAACATTAAGAGTTCAGGCTGCTCGGTCAGTTTTTAACCTCCTCACAGTTTGTGTATAAATCATATAAACAGGACGAGAACGAGACGAGGGTCCTCAGACAGAGCGGACAAATACATATAGAAGAATCAGTTAATAAATATACTTCCTGATTATAATGATAATGAGAGCTGCAGGGAAACATGGAGTGTAGCTGCTCAAAACTATGAAACTTACCTGAGCCGTACACCAGTTTCCTCAGGTTGGGGGCAGCCTCTTGTTGCCGTAGAAACGCCTGCGATGCTCTCTGCTGCAGACCGTCCTTCCACCTCAGAGAGCCTGAGGATGATAGAGGTGAGATGAAGCAAACAATGAAGCTCCAGGTGAGAAGCCATTTCTCCCGTCACACAGCGTGATGAAACGCTGAGTAATAGAACGATATTCTACAAGCTGGTTAGCTGCAGCTCTGACCTGATGCTCACTAATAGACCGACGTTACACCAGATCATTTCATGAATCACCTGGTGATGGACGACACCTTCAGATCACTCAGACGTGAATTATCATCATCTACTTGTCTCGATGCCCCTGAAGAATGTCTCGGTCCTCTGCACGGACACTAAAGCCGCGTTTCGACCGACATACCCCGGAACTAAATAGTTCAGGGCTTTTTTTTAAGGAACTAAAAAGTTCCTGTTGCCCATGTTGTCCGCGTTTCGACCGCGGTCTGAAGTCCCGGGTAGATCATGCAGATTAAGCCAATGACGTATGAGGACGTATGAGGAAGCAATATATATAACTGCAATACACCGCCAGTCCGATAGGTGGCGGTAAGAAAAAGACGAAGGCCATACAACAAAAGACGACGTAATACATAGGGCGACGGACAGGCCGGCGTCATTACTTGTGCGACACTACAGTTAGCCCGTTGCCATGGAAGAGGCTCAGCTCGTATTGTTTTTCGACGTGCTGTATTTCATTGCAAAAGAATCCATCGAGGAGGAGACGAGCGCTGGCGGCAAAACGATTTCAAGATGCCAGAAATGCTATAATTAAACGAAGAAGACTGCTGTTAATAGTCCTTGCCGATTTGGACCGGGACATGGCACAGGTGCAATGGCGCTTTCGGTCACGAAGAAGACTAATGGTAAGTAAGGAGTAAACGCATGGCGTAGTTATTATATTACGCGAACCCCAGCTGTGTGTAGTTATTTTAGACTGAAATAACTCACCACTGTCCCATGTTGTGTGCATTTCAGATACGCGATTACAACCGAAGGCGTCGTGTTTCTCCGTGTGTGTGTGGAAACTGTGGTACCGACTTTCACGGAGGCCCAGTGGATCCAGAACTTTCGAATGTCTATTCATGATTTTATACCTTTTATACCTTTTGTTTGTAAATGTGTTACACTGGTGCAGCTTTTTTCATCAATAAAGTCATCACAACTGAATCTCTCTAGTTGTTACTAAACACAAACATTTATTAGCTAAATAGCTAAGTATTAACGTAAAATATCACACGCTATAGAATCTCAAACATACCATAAGTCACTTAAAGTGAAAACATGTAAAAAGCACGTGTTATAAGGTAGTGTTTATCTAACCTTGTTTACCCCACATATATATAAACGCACGTTTTTTTTAATACAGTCCTGTCCCATACACGGTCAGCATGGCCTGCACCTCCTCGTCAGTAGGTTCAGCTTTCTTTCCCGAATCCATGTCCAAAATGTTCATACACAGCATGATGAAAAATGTAAACAACTAGCTTGCAGCTGCACTCTTTAAACATGGCGCTAACGCTACCTTTTGCCTGGACATTGCCTACGCTACTAGGCCAATCAGACGCTACGAGAGCCTGGCCAATCAGACGTTCAGCCCTGCAGGCGCTGCTGGCCCCGTCCAAAAAGTCCCTAGACCGTCAGAAAGTACATAACCGCTAGTAGGGTCTTTTTTCGGGGTAGATTATTTACCCGGAACTACACATTTACCCGGGTAAATTTGGTCGAAACGCACGTAGTTCCTCAAAAAGACCAGAGTTCTGGGGGATAGTTCCTCCGGTCGAAACGCGGCTTAAGTGTGTGTTACATTCACTCCTCGTCCTTTCACTAAGTATGTCACGACTGTTCGAGCAGCTGAGAACTGCACGCGTTCTTCCTGAAGTTACGTAGAAAAATGTCGTACTTTTTAGGACGGCTCACATTTAAACACACAGTCAGTGAAGGAGGCGCCACCGCAGTACTGGCGGCTTGTCAACCCGTGGTTAACCCTAACCCCTGACTGTTTAAGTCAGGTTTGTTATTTCACAGTATTTAAGGCACCTGATGGGACTCATCTCAAATTCAACAGTTTACATATTTACCCTCCTCCTCCTCCTCCTCCTCCTCCTCTCTCTCGGTTTCTTTCTCTCCCTTCTCGTCCTCCTCCCCTGACTCGTCATCATCTTCTTCATCACTCTCTTCCTCCTCCTCCTCAGAACAGTGTCCAGAGTCTCCTGCTCTCCCGGCCTCCTCCTCTTCATCACTCTCCTCCTCTTCATCGCTCCTCTCCAGCTCGTCCTCACTGTCAGCGAACGCCGGCACCTCCACGCCTCCCTCCTTCGTCTCCTCCAGCTTCTGTTTCTTCTCCGGAGGAGGGATGTTCTGATTCGTCTGATCGGATTCAGCTCTCACCTTCTTCAGAAACCCGGACAAATTATCTCCGTCTTCATCATCCTCGTCCTCATCGCTGTCCTCACTGTTGTCATCATCTTCATCATCGTCTTCCTCCTCCTCCTTATTGAAGACCACCTTCCTCCTCTCTCTCTGAGTGTGAGGGTCCAACACAAGCGTCTCCTGGAGCCCCGCCCCCTCTCTGTCACACACACAAACACTTCACCTTTAACATACTCAGAAGTTGAAATTTGTCATCATGAATCCTTGAAAATGAAATGTGATGATAATAAAATGTGTGTGTGCGTGTCGCGTCTCACCCGCTCTGCTCCTCCATGTCTGCAGAGTCCAGCGTGGCCGAGCCGCTGAACAGAGACACTTTACTGGCAGCCATCTTTGCGTCCAGAGTGGCGTGTGTGTCAATGAGAGACTGAACCAGCTCTGTGGTGGGACGTCCCTCTTCCTACAGCGAGGACGCAAAAATACACATAACTCCCGGTACACACAAAACTCTCTATCTGCTGTAAGAGTTTTTTTAAACACGTCTTCTGAAAGGATTTCAAATCCTGCATACAAGCTCTCCACATGAACACAAAAACGCTGAGAAAGATTCAGAGAACAAACTCACCTGTTGCTGATTGACGTGGTTAGCGGGCAGGTCGATGTAAACGGCGTCCTTATCGTAAACGACCCCCCCCAACCCCGGCCATGGGAGCATAGAGCAGACGCTCCTTCTCGTTCAGAGCTCTCTTCTTCCCGGCGTCCGGCAGTGGACACGGGTCAGGCAGGAAGTTCACGTCTGACACCTGGAAGTCTCCCACACCTGTACGGAGAAACATCCCATGTTAGTGTGCAGGGTTTAGACAGAAGGACATACAGGGAATCAGACTTCTTACCTGGGATGTGGACCTGGCCTTTGTTCTTCAGATATGTCCCTCTCAGGTAGCCGTAGAGTGAAACTGTGCGGTCACACTTTGGGTCCGTCCTCACCCTCTCAGGGTCGGTCAGGTCCTCCATACTGTGAGAGTACAGAGAGACTTATACTACGATGTTTACACACTCACTCAGATATCCAACACAAACTAAAAGGTTTGACGTCTGTGTAACTCTCCTGCTGAAATAACGACCTCCGTTATAAACTACGTCTCCTCACGCTGCGAGTGGCTCGATCTGGAGATGTGACCCTCCAGGTTATAACGCAGCTCGGTGAGGAGACAGACGGTACATATCGCTGATCCGCGTGTTAATGACGCTGATCATTTGTCTGATTTGCACAGAATAAGAAGACTCCAGTCTGCAGCTGAGTTCTTATAATTCACTGATAGTCCACAGACCAGTGGAGGAGCATCAAGCTTCATGATCAGAAAATGTAATATCACTTCAGTCTGTAATGAACGTTCGCTTTCAGCTTCCGGATAATTCACATATTTCTGTTATAAATGAACAAGCGTTAGGGTCTGTAAGGGTGCACTCACACAAGGTAATCCATACCGTGCCCAAGAACATTTGACCCTCAAAGTCCAGTTTGTGTGACCGCTCTGTTACGAGCTCAGGCGGGACACTTCGTTGGCCCTGGCACGGATGGAAGCTGTGCGCTTCGGCACGGTATGGCTGCTCATGTACGAGCACAAGCACGGGTACACAACGTGTACAGCCTTCACTGTGGAGAAATCCCTGAGTGGTAGGAACTAGTGTGAGTGGGCCCTATATCAGTGGTTCTGTTCTGGTACAGCGTCAGGACTCTGTAATGACAAGTCGTGACCCAGAGTTCATATAACCTTCATGTGATAGTTCAGGCCCGAGTACCCTGTGGCGTACGTAGAGTTGATGGAACATCGTTCTCTTCATCTGTTTACAGTTCACACAGGATGTACAGGTGACCTGCAGCACTCTGTAAAGGTGATTAAACGTAACGAGGAGATCACTGACCGATCAGCCAGCACGTAGGGATGAGACGTCTGCCACACCAGAGGACGAAACTTCATCACCGAGATGAAACGTCCCAGATTCTTCACCTCCTGAGTCTGATACTCTCCGTACACCATCCCTGACAGGTAGAACAGCTTGGCCCCCTGCAGGTTCACACAGGTACACACAAAGGTTACCGTACCAGGATTTGACCTTTAATATGATTCGAACGGTTTGACAGCACAGAAACAAAAATAGATACGACACAGGTTTACTGACTCAGGTACACCGACACAGACGTACAGATGCACAGGTACACAGACACAGGTACAATGACACAGGAACATACAGGTAGAGTTACAGGTGTGTTTACCTGGTACACCTCAGTCCAGAAGCGGTGTTTCAGATTCTTCTTGGTCTTCCTTAGAGTCTTGTTGTTCTTGAACGAGTCCAGGTGAGTCAGCACGCCCATGATGCGAGGGAACCCGTGTACCTGGCAGATGTTCAGGAACTCAAACGTCTCCATCTCGAAGCCAAAACTGGCGTCGATCAGCATCAACACCTGGAGAGGGAACAAACATTTATCCAGTTAAGAACCTTACATTCATTCCTGTAAGGAACTTTATGTTTGTGATGATTTTGGCGCCCCCTGTGGTCAAAGCAGTCCATCTCCTCTCTGTGCTGATGTCTGTAAGAGTCAAGCGTTTCACTCTGTCTCTGCAGCGTGATGTTAATCTGCTCATCTGACCCGTTGTATACTAGGCCTGTAACAGTTTTTGTATTCGTCCCGAACCGTTACTGTACGGGTGTCACAGTTCGATGCATGCAGTCACACCGCGAATACATCTAAGTGGAGATAAAAGGCAACCACAATGAGCAGTATTTACACCCCAATCCAGGTGGCGGTAATCTGCTCGTAACCACTTTTAAACAACAACCGAAGAAGAAACAACAAAAGACACGTAGAAGAAGAGTAATATAAAGCAGCAACATGACACAGCGGAGCTACGAGACACGCCTGCTGCTTTCAACAGCTGTGTGACCCCTGTGACCTGTTACACCCCGCATACGGATGGGTCAGCGTATATTTAGAGCGCTGTGCTGTGTCTGAATGCGTGGAACGCACTCATATCTGAGGTGAACTGAACGAGTCACTCTGAAACTCAACGACAACGTGAGCGTCGGTCACTCATTGAGCATCGTTGCAGAAGCAGGATATGCAACATCTGTCATGCACCCCAACATAACTCAGTTAAGCTTTTCAAAATAAAAGCCTGATCTTGTATTTATGATGAGACTTTTATTCTGAATGTTTGTCCGGGACCCTCAGTGAACGGGTCACTGTCAGCTGGGTTATCTCTCGCGTGTTGCCCCTATAACTCCTCACAGGAGCTTTGAAAGGTGAACACGCCTCAGAAGAAGCTGTGAGAAACATTCCATCTTTAAACGAGTACAGTTAAACATGAATGATGTGCCATCGTTGTTTCCTCACCAGGTCGGCCACTTTAGCGAGGTCGATCATGGTGTTGATGTCGTTGTTACACTCCATGAAGGTGAGACGGCGCTTCTTACCTGAAAAACATCATCACATGTTAAAACATCGTATTGACTTTATCTCAAAGCTTCAGTCTCTGAATCATCGTGAACTTTCTCCCTTTAATTCATCTCTTCTGCATCAAACGTTTGATTGACGACGTCTCATTAGTAAAAGGCGGGGCGTTCCAAAGGTCCTGTTCTTTCTTAGGGTGTTAACACTTCTTCTCTCTGATACTGTCGCCCTTTTTCAGACTGAATTTTCCCCCTGAAGGCACCGTAACTAAGCTGGACCATCATCACGTCTCTGTACGTTCATATTGACTCTGCAGCAGAATAATATTGGCGTCCCAGTCTTGGAGTTCACGTTGTGTTTCAGTGTTGCTGAAGCACAGCACAGCTGGAGCTCCACATTCACAAACACTGATCCCGTCTCTCCTCTGCTACTATCTCTAAAGACGGTACGGGGGGGGGATCACTTCGTCCCTCGATTACGCCTCCACGACATTCAGATTGAAGGAGAAACGTCACAGGGGCGTAAATCTTGCAGCTGGAAACGGCGCTCTTCACACACAAAGGCCTGAGACACAATCAGGACCTGCAGACCTGCACTCGAGCAGAGATGGCAGAGTGAGGGAGGAGGGGGGGCTGCACAGGTAATGGTGCTCTGAGCAATTAGGGGTTTGGTGTCTTGCTCAAGAGAATCAGCGGCAGCGACCCTCTGGTTCCGGAACAGACAGACGGAGCTCCTGCTGCTCCCAGCATGTACGAGCTGAGATATGTGATCACAGGAACTCACCTGCTTAATTCAAACCATCCATGTTGTTCCAAACACGCTCACATGATGCCTGTTGATCACGCTGCTCACAGGCTGCTTCATGTGGCACACATGAAACAATGTTAGAATCAAACCTTCTGCTTCCTGTTGTGCCCTCTCCGATTGTCATCACAGTTTGAGAGAAGAATCAAAGACACACAGACTGTTTCCTCTCTGCTGTGGTCTTTCCACAAAGCTAACAACAGAACAGCTGCCAGCTTTCATTGGCAACGGATCCACAGTCTTTGGTTTCCATCAGTAGAAACTACGTTTAGTTTTAGAGCAACAGGGGGAGTGCAGCGCTGAGGGCGCACCGCCTGCAGGTTCTGACTCACCTGCCACAATGGTCACCGGCCCGTGAATCTCCCCCAGCTTCTGTCGGGTGAAGTTTTTGATCAGGCAGCGGATCAGGGTGCTTTTTCCCACCTTAGGGGGGCCCAACTACGACGATGACAATGGGAGGGGGATCAAGAGGAGTCCGGTCCACCAGGGGGATGTGATGTTTCTTTGTCTTAATGTCCTGAGACCTGAAGAGTACAAAAGAGCAGGAGGAGTTAGTGTCACGTCAGACAGTTTCATTTATCAAACTGACAACAATGCAGCAGCCAGTATGTCCTCCTTCTAACTTTAGATTCTGGTCCTGAATGGTCTGGATTTGTTTGGACCAGAGAAGGTAGGCGGTTTTAAGGCACCCCCACACGGCCGTTTTGGACGCCCCTCGGTTTGCCAGATATGAGAGCAGTTATCAGGTCAAACCAACAGGTGTTGCAGCGATGGAAGCGGGCAAGAGAACTGGTTCAGATAGAAGTGATTGTACCCGACCTAAAAAGCCTCTGCATGTTTCTAATAAGCTCCACGAGCAGAAACGTGCTCAAACTAGGATCAATATTGGAGATGCTTTTGAAAAATGGAGAGAGGTTAGAACGCAGAAAGGTTTACAGACCGATGCAGAGCTGGATAAACACTGAAGCTTCAGTGTCCACCACATGGTGACCTGCGTGAGCATCCACTCTAGAGAGGAGGGGGGGAGACAGCTCTCTGTAATGTTTTTAAT
This sequence comes from Tautogolabrus adspersus, assembly GCA_020745685.1. Classification (NCBI taxonomy): domain Eukaryota; kingdom Metazoa; phylum Chordata; class Actinopteri; order Labriformes; family Labridae; genus Tautogolabrus; species Tautogolabrus adspersus. The sequence goes on from CM036554.1 coordinate 454,860, forward strand.
TTAGACTGCAGTACCCATTTTAAACACTAGGTGTCAGAGTTACTTATTGCTCCTTTAATGTGTGTGACTTTGATGATGAATACTAACCTGTGGAAGGTTTTGGCCATCCGAACAGCGGACTGAACGGCGAATGCTTTGGGATTTCGTTTGCGTCCATCTTCTTCTGTGGTGCCTCCCTGCTTCCTGAGCTTCTTCTTCTCTGCTTTGGGCCCGCTGTGTTTCTGCTGATGTCGCTTCTGTTCCTTGACTTTGCCGTCCATCCTGCAAACTGAACAGGAAACATGTTGAACACAGAGGGAATAACATGCAGCGGCTGACTTTATCATTTCACTCCCGGAGACTATCAACCATGTTCCAGCTAAGGTCGAATGATAATACATCCCATGTTTCCTTGCTCTGAGACATTTCAGTTAGTAAGAATGAGCTGAGAGGGTAACTGACCCGTGATGCTGACCTTTTGGTGTTTTACTGATTCCTGACATGTTATTCTTATGAACAAGTCTTCTTTAATATTTGTTCTTATATTAAAACCAACAGTCGATCAAGGATCTGGATAAACTCGTTCATGCTTTTATTTCCTCCGGCCTCAACTACTGCCAGAACCAATAAATGATCTCTCATCACCCCGATGTTAGTGTCCCTTCACTGGCTGCAGGTTCAGTTTGGAATCGATTATAAGATTATTTTAATCCTGTTTAAAGCACAGTATGTGCTGACACCTTCCTATAGCTCTGACCCTTTAACCCCTTCTGAACCAGGATGCAGTCTGAGCTCCTCTGGTAGAGCTCTGCTGGCTGCTGAAGGGGCTCAGGTCTTTACTGTCAGTCAGATCCCCCAGACTTTGGAACAGCCTATCAGAGGAGATTAGACCTGCGGAGTCAGTCCCTTGTTTTATTTCTCTACTGAAGACACTGTTACAAAAGTAGAGCTGGACTGAATAAATGGCCAGACGATTTATATCGGCCAAAATTAGCATATCCTATCGGTATCGGCTAATTTGATCGCAGATATGCGCCGATATCACCAGATGTATTCACCAGTCAAACGGCATTTAATTTGAGTTTCATTGTAAAACACTAGCACAGTGGTTCCCAAAGTGGGGGTAGGTCACGAGACACTGGGAGGGGGGGGTCGCGGGATACAAATTTGAAACGCAGCGCATATTTCACCCATTATTGTGAAATAGTCCGTAACTAAGATTTGTGTTGAGAGTAAAGATGTGACTGTAGCTGCTCTTTGTGTCAGTGTCTCCATCGGCCTGTGAGTGTGTGCTGCTGTGCGCAACGTTAATGCTTAAACCCCTTCCAGGGACAGAGGGGGTCCCCGTCTCTCGCATTATCATTTTGGGGGTCGCGGGGTCAAAAGTTTGGGAACCCCTGCACTAGCAGTTCTCTTTCACCAGCAGAGGGCGCTGTATGAATTACTACAAGCATTATCACTCGATGATCCACGTAGATGCACGGTTACTTTCCAGCTGAGTGACCATCTTGTCTTCATTATAAATCTTTTCAACTGATACCTGCATTTAAGGGACCAATGCCATAAATATGTAAATCTGTCTCTACAGATCTAAGAAAGATACCGGCCGATATTTCTTTCCCAAATATCAATATCGGCCCAAAAGATCCCACATCGGTCGAGCCGTCTCCAAACTAACTTTAACTGTATGTTTGTTTTTATTTCACTCTGAGCTGTCGGTGTGAAACATTTCTTTAACTGCTTGTGATTATTTCACGTGATGAGAAACACGAAGAAAACATGCTAACACACATTAGCTCCGTGTTCATCTGTACAGACAGCAGCTAGCGTTAGCTTAGCATCGTTCGGTGTTTTTCAAGCTTCGTCAGTTTTAATGTTTTAAAAAAATTAAAGTATTTAAAATACCTGAGAGCGCACCGCTTCCTCTGCTCCTCTCACGTGTGTACTCTCACCCGACCTGGAAGTTTACCAGAGCGTCACTTCGTAACAACACCGAGTGGAAACAGGAGGTAGCGCTAAAAGGTTCCGGCTCCTGCGCATGCGCCCTCTACTGGCCTTATCGAGATGAACGTGGACTCTGAAGATAATAAAGAAATGCTGCTTTGAAAACATAAAAGAACAAAACAGATCAAACTGGAAATGAAATGATAAAAAACGTTTTAAAGATGTTTTATTTATAGAAACACAGACATTTATAAATCCTCATTAAACATTGAACTCATGAGGAAGCCTTATTCATATAATAATAATATAATAATAATAATAATAATGAACAATGCAGCTTTGTAAAAACACGACACATTGGGAAATATTCTTCCGGATATTTTTGTATCCGCTTATATTTACAGAAAAATATTTGTTTGTCTTTTATTGTGAAAGGACTTTAACAAACTGATAAATAACTAAATTATGATTTACAAAAATAATATTTGATCCACTTGAAGTGGACAGACTCGTCTGTCTCTGGATTAACTGTGCTTTTCTTTTTTCTCGCTCAAAAACAAAAGTTGATAAAAACAAATTTCAATCAACTAAAATTCAAACACGACAAATATTAACATTAATAAATAATTAATGAATAATTAATGAATAATTAATAAACAATCCAACAGGATGAAATCTGAAGAAAGAGGCAGAGACAATAAAACAAAGATCAGTTAGAGAGTTTAAGAACAGTACCTTATTAATAAAGACTTATATTAATTATTAATAAATAAGAATGATATAGTTCATGGTCATCATCCGTCAGACAACCCGCTGCTCCTCTATAAAGCTTTACATTCCTTTGTCGACTTTAAACGTCACGTTGATCTTCATTTCTCAGCTTTGTGTTCTGATCACCTACAGAAAGAACCACATGTGTCCAAACTGCAGCAGCACGCCAACATTATTCAATGTAACACACAGCTGCAATTCATGATCTAACCACTAGAGGGTGCCAACAGACCAGCATCCTGTCAAAGCTCCTCCATCATAGAAACACCAAAAACAGGAGTTCCCAAACTTTTCAGCTCAAGACCCCCAAAACGAAGGTGCCAGAGACCGGAGACCCCCACTGAAGATGGTTTACACATAAACTTTAGGACAGGTGTACATTTAAGTTTTTTGTTTTTGTTTTTAAAGTTCCTGAATCATTTTAAAGGATTTATTTTTAAGGGTTTTTATGGCTTTTTTTTATTTAGAGACAGGACAGTGGATAGACTCAGAAAGTGGGGAGAGAGAGAGTGGGGAATGACACGCGGGAAAGGAGCCACAGGTCGGACCCGAACCCGGGCTGCCTGCTCCGAGGATCACAAGGCCACCGGCGCCCAATACAAGTTTTTAATAAATCAGGTGTGTCTATCGTTGTGTAAAACACAGCAGACATGTTGTGTTACAAAAATGGGTAAAATATGAAATTTTAAAACGTGTTAAATGTTTATTTGTAGTTTTTTGGAATGCCTCTTGAGACCCACCAGGGGTCCCGACCCCCCCTTTGGAAACCACTGCACCAAACCATCCGATTATTAAACACCTCTGTTTTTAGTATTATTTCAGTCTCTGCAGACACTTTAATACAAAGAGCTTAAAGTGACAGCTACAAATGAACAGGTGATTTTAGAGGAAGTGAAGGTAGAACTTTCAAAATAATCTCTGTTTGTTGTTTGATGGAAACACACTTTGACCTTTACCCTCCATGTTACAGATTGTTCTCCTTCTTTAGAACGAACAACACGATCAACAACATCACTCCAAACTGTTAAACTGTGAGCTCCATCGCTCTCACTCTGAGATCAATTTAAACGAGTGAGAGGAAGAGGAAGAAGATGAGTGAGAGGAAGAGGAAGAGTGAGAGGAAGAGGAAGAAGATGAGTGAGAGGAAGAGGAAGAAGATGAGTGAGAGGAAGAGGAAGAAGATGAGTGAGAGGAAGAGAAAGAAGATTATGAGAGGAAGAAGATGAGTGAGAGGAAGAGGAAGAAGATGAGTGAGAGGAAGAAGATGAGTGAGAGGAAGAGGAAGAAGATGAATGAGAGGAAGAGGGAGAGTGAGAGGAAGAGGAAGAGTGAGAGGAAGAGGAAGAAG
>CM036554.1:466401-468901 GCA_020745685.1 Tautogolabrus adspersus
GGAGACGTCACAGTGAGGAAGGAGACGTCACAGTGAGGAAGGAGACGTCACAGTGAAGAAGGAGACGTCACAGTGAGGAAGGAGACGTCACAGTGAAGAAGGAGACGTCACAGTGAGGAAGGCGACGTCACAGTGAGGAAGGAGACGTCACAGTGAAGAAGGAGACGTTACAGTGAAGAAGGAGACGTCACAGGGAGGAAGGAGACGCCACAGTGAAGAAGGAGACGTCACAGTGAGGAAGGAGACGCCACAGTGAAGAAGGAGACGTCACAGTGAAGAAGGAGACGTCACAGTGAAGAAGGAGACGTCACAGTGAGGAAGGCGACGTCACAGTGAGGAAGGAGACGTCACAGTGAAGAAGGAGACGTCACAGTGAGGAAGGAGACGCCACAGTGAAGAAGGAGACGTCACAGTGAGGAAGGAGACGCCACAGTGAAGAAGGAGACGTCACAGTGAGGAAGGAGACGCCACAGTGAAGAAGGAGACGCCACAGTGAAGAAGGAGACGTCACAGTGAGGAAGGAGACGCCACAGTGAAGAAGGAGACGTCACAGTGAGGAAGGAGACGCCACAGTGAAGAAGGAGACGTCACAGTGAAGAAGGAGACGTCACAGTGAGGAAGGAGACGCCACAGTGAAGAAGGAGACGTCACAGTGAGGAAGGAGACGCCACAGTGAAGAAGGAGACGTCACAGTGAGGAAGGAGACGTCACAGTGAAGAAGGAGACGTCACAGTGAGGAAGGAGACGCCACAGTGAAGAAGGAGACGCCACAGTGAAGAAAGAGACGTCACAGTGAGGAAGGAGACGTCACAGGGAGGAAGGAGACGTTACAGTGAAGAAGGAGACGTCACAGTGAGGAAGGCGACGTCACAGGGAGGAAGGAGACGCCACAGTGAGGAAGGAGACGTTATAGTGAGGAAGGAGACGCCACAGTGAAGAAGGAGACGTCACAGTGAAGAAGGAGACGTTACAGTGAGGAAGGAGACGCCACAGTGAAGAAGGAGACGTTACAGTGAAGAAGGAGACGTCACAGTGAAGAAGGAGACGCCACAGTGAAGAAGGAGACGTCACAGTGAGGAAGGAGACGCCACAGTGAAGAAGGAGACGCCACAGTGAAGAAAGAGACGTCACAGTGAGGAAGGAGACGTCACAGGGAGGAAGGCGACGTCACAGTGAAGAAGGAGACGTTACAGTGAAGAAGGAGACGTCACAGTGAGGAAGGCGACGTCACAGTGAAGAAGGAGACGTCACAGTGAGGAAGGAGACGCCACAGTGAAGAAGGAGACGTCAGAGTGAGGAAGGAGACGCCACAGTGAAGAAGGAGACGCCACAGTGAAGAAGGAGACGTCACAGTGAAGAAGGAGACGTCACAGTGAGGAAGGAGACGTCACAGGGAGGAAGGAGACGTTACAGTGAAGAAGGAGACGTCACAGTGAGGAAGGCGACGTCGCAGGGAGGAAGGAGACGCCACAGTGAAGAAGGAGACGTCACAGTGAAGAAGGAGACGTCACAGTGAAGGAGGAGACGTCACAGGGAGGAAGGAGACGTTACAGTGAAGGAGGAGACGTCACAGTGAAGAAGGAGACGTCACAGTGAAGAAGGAGACGTCACAGTGAAGAAGGAGACGTCACAGTGAAGAAGGAGACGTTACAGTGAAGAAGGAGACGTCACAGTGAAGGAGGAGACGTCACAGGGAGGAAGGAGACGTTACAGTGAAGGAGGAGACGTCACAGTGAAGAAGGAGACGTCACAGTGAAGAAGGAGACGTTACAGTGAGGAAGGAGACGTCAGAGTGAAGAAGGAGACGTCACAGTGAAGAAGGAGACGTCACAGTGAAGAAGGAGACGTTACAGTGAAGAAGGAGACGTCACAGGGAGGAAGGAGACGTTACAGTGAAGGAGGAGACGTCACAGTGAAGAAGGAGACGTCACAGTGAAGAAGGAGACGTCACAGTGAAGAAGGAGACGTCACAGTGAAGAAGGAGACGTCACAGTGAAGAAGGAGACGTCACAGTGAAGAAGGAGACATTACAGTGAAGAAGGAGACGTCACAGTGAAGGAGGAGACGTCACAGGGAGGAAGGAGACGTCACAGTGAAGAAGGAGACGTCACAGTGAGGAAGGAGACGTCACAGTGAAGAAGGAGACGTCACAGTGAAGAAGGAGACGTCACAGTGAAGAAGGAGACGTCACAGTGAAGAAGGAGACATTACAGTGAAGAAGGAGACGTCACAGTGAAGGAGGAGACGTCACAGGGAGGAAGGAGACGTTACAGTGAAGGAGGAGACGTCACAGTGAAGAAGGAGACGTCACAGTGAGGAAGGAGACGCCACAGTGAAGAAGGAGACGTCACAGTGAAGAAGGAGACGTCACAGTGAAGAAGGAGACGTTACAGTGAGGAAGGAGACGTCAGAGTGAAGAAGGAGACGTCACAGTGAAGAAGGAGACGTCACAGTGAAGAAGGAGACGTTACAGTGAAGAAGGAGACGTCACAGGGAGGAA
>CM036554.1:471401-476401 GCA_020745685.1 Tautogolabrus adspersus
ACGCACGCACGCACGCACGCACACACACACACACGCACGCACGCACGCACGCACGCACGCACGCACGCACGCACGCACGCACACACACACACACACACACACACACACACACACACACACACACACACACACACACACACTCATTAAAGCACAGAGGCGGATGTACAGGCTCGGCCTAGTAGAAAGATGTCGGCTCTGTACCTGGGGTCTGGATGAAGTCAGAATATTTTACAATAACAAAGCAGGCTGAACTAAGCAATGACCTCCTGTTTCAAAAAGTGGAGCCAATGTGGATGTACACAAAACTGCAGTCCCTCCAGATTCCACTAGAGGCTGTCTGCAAAAGCTGTGGACGTCCCATTAACGCCCATAATAAAAGTTTATTTATACATCAGAATAAAAAACGTGTGCAGTCTGGTGCAATGATGTATTTCATATCAATAGCTCATTTCTTTGTCGATACAATCTGTAAGGGACTGATCATATTAAGTCTAAGAGTTTTGCATAAATCTACATAATTAAGGGCGTGGCTGACGCTGAATCACGTTGTAGCTGTTTGTCAGGAGGCTTAAGGCCCGCCTTAGGTCCACGTATTGTCCCTGGATAGGTGGATCCAAAGTTAGAGTCAGCATGTCTGATATGGTGACCGCCATCGCTGGGCTTCATAACTCCTCTCAGGAAACAAATGAGTTACATCACTGAGAGTACGTCCATGTTTTATATCATCTATGGGGAGAGTACAATCCTCTGTGATTATCTGATGACAAGTTTTCTCTCTAAACAGAACTCTGCAGGTCATTGCAGCGAACAATCTGTTCTACATCAAATATTCACACCTGCTAAACGCGTCAATAATCAGCGTTTAGATTTCCTGATTTCCTTGAACACATCAGCAATAAACGATCAGGTGGCCTAGAGGTTAGTTGGTGTCCTGTCTCTGGGACAAAAGCATAAAAAGCCCGAAAATAAATCTTAGAAAAAGAAAGAAGTGATTAATCTGACCTCCATTCAACAAACAAACATTTATAAAGTTGTTTTCTTCTCCTCTTGACGACAGACCTGACAAAGCTTGACCTTTGACCTTTGACTAATCTGCATCATGATGTTGTTATTTCATCAAACTTCAGACCCGTTAATGTGAGTATATCACAAGTACGTCTGAAGAGATCCAGAGTGAAGCCTCTATGTGACTTACTATTTACAGTTCAACTGAGACTCACAGGAAACTAATGAACGGGCGCTCCTCCTCATCATGTAATGAACCAAGAAATGACAGAGTTTATTTCAGAGACACTTCAGCAGAGGAGAGAAATGCACTTCACTCTGTTCTGAACACATGGCCACTGAACTGAAATAATAGAAGCAGAGGGAAACAGTCGGCCTGCCATCCAGAGTTTCAAAAATAAACCAAATCCACAACTCTGAAGAAATGTGTGATGTTATGTTAGGAGAGGAAAATGATGTGAAACACGAACTGGTGCATATTAATAAAACCAGTTTGACTAGCAAGGACAACGCCACATCAATCTGTGTTTAACATATTTAATGATATATGAATGTTGACACAGATGAATGTGTGGAGATAATGGTGGAACAGGATGTTGTCAGCTGGCTGGTTCGGGAGGACGGACTGACTGCAGGGCAGAGGGAGACTCGGGATGGGGGTCCTGTCTCAGAGCTGATCACGGCCCAGACTGTGCCTACAATTAGACAAAGAAGATGAAAGGACGAGGAAGGATCGGGTATAGAAAGGGAAGGAAAGGTCTGCATTCAGAGGAACCTGTACCACCAGTAAAGATGTCGGGCTGAGTGTCATACTTTAAGACAGGATGATATTGTCCACTTGGGTTTAAAAAAAGTGCAAATGGTTCCTGAATGACGGACAAAGGTTCAAGACACGGTCAGAGTCTGAGGGTCTTAATAGTTGGTAGGATACAGAGCAGGTGTGTCAGAAAGAGATGCATCAAACTGTCGGTTTACCTTAAATGGAGATATACTCACACGTCCTGGACGTCCATGGTGTTGTCTTTAATTTAGTCTCTGATGTAAACAACATCAGAGTGTCTGTGTCATGAGGGGAATCCACACACACAAAACAAGGAAGTGAAAGCGAGCTGCGCATAGGTCATGGAGGATTAGTCCGTGTGAGTCTGTGTGTGTGTCAGAGTTGATTTTGAAAGTCATGCTGCTAAATATAAAATGTAATAATTCCAAAATTTCATGACTTATGTTCGTTGGTTTGATCTGCAGGGAATAAAACGCCTCGTCATCATTAGTGTTTGAATCTTAAACCTTTACAGCTAAAACTAGGGGAGGTGAAGTAGACGTACCCGTACACAGGTTGAGGCCATGACGCACGTGTCGTTTAGAATCAGAACCAGACTCATGTAGAACAGACAGAAACCTGGAACAGAACCAGACTCATGTAGAACAGACAGAAACCTGGATCAGAACCAGAATCATGTAGAACAGACAGAAACCTGGAACAGAACCAGACTCATGTTGAACAGACAGAAACCTGGAACAGAACCAGACTCATGTAGAACAGACAGAAACCTGGATCAGAACCAGACTCATGTAGAACAGACAGAAACCTGGAGCAGAACCAGACTCATGTAGAACAGACAGAAACCTGGAGCAGAACCAGACTCATGTAGAACAGACAGAAACCTGGAACAGAACCAGACTCATGTAGAACAGACAGAAACCTGGAGCAGAACCAGACTCATGTTGAACAGACAGAAACCTGGATCAGAACCAGACTCATGTAGAACAGACAGAAACCTGGAGCAGAACCAGACTCATGTAGAACAGACAGAAACCTGGATCAGAACCAGACTCATGATGAACAGACAGAAACCTGGATCAGAACCAGACTCATGTTGAACAGACAGAAACCTGGAACAGAACCAGACTCATGTTGAACAGACAGAAACCTGGAACAGAACCAGACTCATGTTGAACAGAGAAACCTGGAACAGAACCAGACTCATGTAGAACAGACAGAAACCTGGATCAGAACCAGACTCATGTAGAACAGACAGAAACCTGGAACAGAACCAGACTCATGTAGAACAGACAGAAACCTGGATCAGAACCAGACTCATGTAGAACAGACAGAAACCTGGAACAGAACCAGACTCATGTAGAACAGACAGAAACCTGGAACAGAACCAGACTCATGTTGAACAGAGAAACCTGGAACAGAACCAGACTCATGTTGAACAGAGAAACCTGGAACAGAACCAGACTCATGTAGAACAGACAGAAACCTGGAACAGAACCAGACTCATGTAGAACAGACAGAAACCTGGATCAGAACCAGACTCATGTAGAACAGACAGAAACCTGGAACAGAACCAGACTCATGTAGAACAGACAGAAACCTGGATCAGAACCAGACTCATGTAGAACAGACAGAAACCTGGAGCAGAACCAGACTCATGTAGAACAGACAGAAACCTGGAACAGAACCAGACTCATGTAGAACAGACAGAAACCTGGAACAGAACCAGACTCATGTTGAACAGACAGAAACCTGGAGCAGAACCAGACTCATGTTGAACAGACAGAAACCTGGAACAGAACCAGACTCATGTTGAACAGAGAAACCTGGATCAGAACCAGACTCATGTTGAACAGAGAAACCTGGAACAGAACCAGACTCATGTTGAACAGAGAAACCTGGATCAGAACCAGACTCATGTTGAAACTAGTAGTGTATCAGTATTGATGTTTCCACTTGTTTCTTATATAAGAGTTGTTAATCAGCCTCGCTCTTCTTAAATGTGGATCTTGTGGTTCAGGTAAGAGGTGAGAGGATGGACAGCACTGAGCTCTCACCTTTAGGAGTTCTCTGATACCTGTTGGAGACTTTCTACACATATTCAGGACTAAAGCATCATCAGCGTTTAACTTCCAAACTTTGCTTCAACGTGTTGCAGGTTTAAAAAGCAGAACACATTGGGCCTCATTCACTAACGTGTGCGTAGAAATGTTCTTACTCTGCGCATAAAATAAGTGCATACGCAAAATCACCGTCGGATTCATGACACGTGCGTACCAGCCAATTTTGTTCTCACCACCATGCGTATGTTAGTGAATCAGAATCATTCTAAATCGTCAAGCGCGTGCCCGCAACCTGCAATCAGCATACTACCACGCCCCCATCTCCCCATATATGGACATCCGATTGGTGTATCAGGACGAGAGCGGCGACGTGGAGACACGTAGAAGTTGCAAGAGATGGCCCCAAAAGTTAAAAAACAGCGCTGTGTCCACATAGTTGCAGCAATTCTGTACGTGCATTGGCATCCGGAATCAGCTGATCAGTCACTCGTCTCTTCCAACATGTTGTGACGGTCTGATGCGCTCTCTTCTAAAGGCACCGGCTGCAATATCTTTCTGCAAGGCTGAATCTTTACACTTTCTGAGACGTAAATCACAACCATGTATTTCCCCTTCATGCTCTTATGCTGCGTTCCAGTTACCTCGGAACTGGGAAGTCGGAGCTGGGAATGACGTCACACCCGAGTTGAGCGTGTTCCAGTTGTATACGTACAGTCTATGGTTGTAAGTCGGAAAAGCAACATGGACACCTCCAGGAGTACCTTTGTTTTGTTAGCTAATACCAGACGATAACAACACACTACGTGATAATTTGTGCACAAAAATAACATGACCACATGTCCACAGATAGAACTGTCACGATACTATCAGTGTGATTGATTTAATCACACAGAGAGAGGAACAAGCGGCTCATAAACACGATAGTTACAGCTTTAACGTACGGTTGATGCACGTAGCAGCCATGTTGGATTTTAACTCGGGCTCCTCCGACTTCTCCGAGTTTCCGACTAGTAATTACGACTTCAGGGGGCGTTCCAGTTGACATTTCCGACTGGGAACTCGGAATTTCCCACTTCCCAGTTCAACTGGAACGCAGCATTAAATAGGCTCCAATGAATCAGCTGGTTTTAGTTACAGATGTTTCATGGCAG
>CM036554.1:478901-493901 GCA_020745685.1 Tautogolabrus adspersus
TGTGTGTGTGTGTGTGTGTGTGTGGATTACTTTTTAATTCACACCTTTATGTCTTTGCATCAGATAATGAATGTGCAGTATTTTCACCTGTGCTTCTCTGCACGTGTGCATGCCTGTGCTTACATATAAGATACACAGTCTGTTTCAGTGTGTGTGTGTGTGTGTGTGTGTGTGTGTGTGTGTGTATGCAGATTGAGTTCAGGCTGACAATGACTCGGTCCATTCAGAGTCCTTGGCGGCGGCTCTGAGGACGTTCTGATGAAGCGGCTGTGACTCCTGTGAAATGTCAGTCATGCACATTTTAAGCAGCAGAGAATAATGTTGGCTTTATGTCAGAAGATGCTAATAAGATGTCACACAAACAAAATGTCTTTACAACTTTGTCCTCAGGGAACGCACAATCAAACAATATTGTTCCATGAAACTTAAACTCAGGAAGCCCAGACAGCCTTTAGCAGAGACTTCCAGTTTAGATGAGTTCATGAAAGAATGTTTTCTGGACAAAGCTTCATTTTGACTCCCTCAGGGCTTCAGAAGGCCTCTGATATGAATCATTTGATTATCTGTTGGGGTTCTGATCCCCTCCTTTTATTAAAATATAAACCTGTTAGGTCAGAGGTCAGCACACGTAGGTCCCTGCCTCCCAACACCAACACCGGTCCATGCTGGTGGTGATGGACCCAGACTCCTGTGGTTCAGTGTCTGTGGACGAGCTTCCTTCTCCGCTCTGACTCCAGGCTGCAGCACCTGTGACTTTATTTCTGCTGAGGTGCTGCAGCTCATGCCTGGGAACGTAGTCCCAAAGGTTGGTCCTGTTTATATCAATGCTATACACTAGATTTTGGGCCTGATTTAATTCAGAGCCTCCGCGACCAATATATCGGTGAATGGAACTTTGAGACAGAGGAAACCATTCTCGAGCTCTGGAAACAACATTTGATTTTGTCTACAGTCTTCTTTCCCTGTGTTGTCTTTCCCTGCCCCTCTTCCTTACGACGTCATCACGTTGGTTGGGATCATTGGTCAGGTACCACGGTGTATCTGTCGTATGTCAGTCAATCACGGCACGGATTCAAGGTTCTGTGAGGCCTCAGCTCCGGTCTGTCTCCGCCTGAGATTTAAGGTAGATATACAGAGTTTAACATATTTGATCTGATGAAGACATGAAGACAGGTCTCTAAGCAACACAACTCATCAACCAGAGCATGGCAGTGTGTGTGTGTGTGTGTGTGTGTGTGTGTGTGTGTGTGTTTGTGTTGCATTATGTATGAAGTATGATGAGTGAGGGAGACACAAAGAGAGTGATATCCTCTTGAGAAATAATGAGGACACTTCATTATAGGAACACACACACACACTGTAATGAGTCAATTTACTGTGTGTGTGTGTGTGTGTGTGTGTGTGTGTGTGTGTGTGAAGTGTGTGTGTGTGTGTGTGTGTGTGTGTGTGTGTGTGTGAAGTGTGTGTGTGTGTGTGTGTGTGTGTGTGTGTGAAGTGTGTGTGTGTGTGTGTGTGTGTGTGTGTGTGTGTGTGTGTGTGTGTGTGTGTGTGTGTGTGTGTGTGTGTGTGTGTGTGTGTGTGTGTGTGTGTGTGTGTGTGTGTGTGTGTGTGTGTGTGTGTGTGTGTGTGTGTGTGTGTGTGTGTGTGTGTGTGTGTGTGAAGTGGTGACTCAGCCTGTGTTGTAGTGTGTGTGTGTGACACGGTGACTCACTGTGTTTTGTTGTCTTGTTTACCATCCTCACTTCCTGTAGCTCGAGAGGGCAGGAGCATCTGATTGGTTCATGGAGATATGTATTAGTTTGTTAGTGCTGGAGTGAAAGCTGTCAATCAAACCCTGATGTGGACCAAATAACCGTACAGAGGCCGCTTGAAAAGGTCGGTCTCTGTCTGCTTGTTTTCAGACTCTGGTTCATGAAGAACATGAAGCGACCTCGACCTGCAGGAAGTGACCAGCGTGGGCCCTCTCTGTTCATCATCACTGAACATTAAAGACCACCGGCAGACCTGACGGCGCTTCAGGAACAGTTTGGGTGGATGAGCAGGTCCTGGTTCAGGAGGATTAACGTGGTCCTGGTTCAGGAGGATTAACGTGGTCCTGGTTCAGGAGGATTAACGTGGTCCTGGTTGTGGTCCTGGTTCAGGAGGATTAACGTGGTCCTGGTTCAGGAGGATTAATGTGGTCCTGGTTCAGGAGGATTAACGTGGTCCTGGTTCAGGAGGATTAATGTGGTCCTGGTTCAGGAGGATTAACGTGGTCCTGGTTCAGGAGGATTAACGTGGTCCTGGTTCAGGAGGATTAATGTGGTCCTGGTTCAGGAGGATTAATGTGGTGCCTTCAGTGATAAATGCAAACAATATAAAAACTGATGAGCAGAGCCGACATCAGTCCGTGTGGTCATCTGTCCATTTAGAAAGTTTAAGTCTCTTTGGAACAGCCACAGCCAATCAGGAGGCAGCTAGTCTCTCTGTTTTAAACTTCTGACCAATCAGAGAGAATTTTCCTGGCTCACACATGTTGGACCTCATGGAAACGTCCCCTGTGTGAACACAGACCAAACTGATCCATGATTCAGACCAAACGGTCGTCTAAGACGAGGTCTTAGATGGCAGCGAGGTCATATCGTACTGATCGTACTGTACCGTATCATATCGAGGTTGTTGAAGATTTAAAACATGTTTGGAATGTGGCTTGTTCTCTTTGTTTGTACTAAAAATGTGTGGAAAGAATCATTCAGCTAAAATGACATCGGATCATGTTTGGAAGGTGTGGCCGTCTGTTCTGACGTCCAATGAGGTTTCTGCTGCTGGTTGAATGGATGAATTATGAAAATAAAGCCAAGAACAATGAATATAAACTAAAAGATAATTCTCAGTAGAGTTTCTGTTTGGCTTCCTTCATCAGTCACACGACTTATCTACCTGAGGTCAACCTGAATGCACTCTCTAAACAGTGACAGTAACGTGTGTGTCCTGCACACACGTGTTCTCGGGGAGAGGAGGAGGATGTTGGGGGGCTGCAGGATGGAGGATGTGCAGGGAGGAGGAGGAGGAGGAGGATGTGGGAGGGCTGTAAGGAGTTCAATGCCCTGCCTGGCCTTCCCCTCTTCAACTCTGATCTACCCTGAGGAACTCTGGGAAATGTAGTGTCACTGAGATGTAGAGTATCTTATTGTTTTGAGTTGTATCCTCGAAGTGTTTGTTCTAAAGTCCCACAGTCACGCAGAGTGTTAGCTATATATGCTATGGTAATATTTAAATGTCACTGTTCATCTTTCTATGATTATGTTCAATGTAAAAAGTTGCTAAAACTCCATATCCCATGCTGCGTTATGTTTTGTGCGCATGCGCAGTGAACGTGGGGTACTCCGGAGGCGAGTCGGTGGAAAGTGACTGGAGGGAGGCAGTTATCTGATGCTAATTGAACACTTTCTCGCCATGAGTTGTGTTTCATTGTGAGTGAAGGCGTGTAGTTGTCTTGTTCAAACGTGTACCGAGCACTCGTCCGGTACACGTGCTGACCGTGGAGGCTTCTAGAGACGGTTACAGCGGCGGAGCGGAGCCTCACACACGGACAGGATGCCTCGGGACAACAAGACCCCTCTGATCCAGAAGATCGCCAAGCAGGCCTACATCACCTATAAAGGCTTTAAGAGTGAATCTAACGGGGATAATAACCTGTTACCGGACAGACACTCGGAGCTGCTCTCTTTAGTGACCGCCATCAGAGCCGCCGACCTCAAAATCCCACCCCGGAAAGCCAAAGCGAGCCCCGGGGCATCGGGGCCCCAGAACCCCCCGGTCACCTACATGCACATCTGTGAGACGGAGGTGTTCAGCATGGGCGTGTTCCTTCTCCGGACCGGGGCCTCCATCCCGCTGCACGACCACCCGGGCATGAACGGGATGCTCAAGGTCTCTGCACCTCCTTAGTCTCACCTGTGTCTGGTGTTACGTTGGAAAGAGTGACCGTGCTAACTGGTGACCTGTAGCCGAATGCTTCTGTGGTTGTCATGGTTACAACAGATGTGTATTTTCTTTTATGCAGGCTGTTAAAAATGTCTCCATATACCGGAGTATTTGAGAAGTCTGCGTGTTCATATCTCCCCCCCGCCTCGTTGATAAATATCATTTAGTCTTTATTAGTTGAGATACAGAGTCCTTCATAAAGTTCATCACAAATAACAAACAACGGATTGTTTACTTTATTCTTTATCATCAGCACATGTTGAGGTAACCATGGTAACCTTTGTGCTTGTTTGTGCCCTGTGTGACGTTCAGGTGCTGTACGGGAAGGTGAGTGTCCGCTGCTTCGATAAGCTGGAGGATCCGCCGTCGGTCAGCCTGCCTCAGTTTGACCCTCCCCTTGCTCCTCCACAGACGGCCTCCGTGCGGCGCTCCGTCCTTCGCACGTCGGCTGAGTACTCGGAGGGCAGCGGGCCGTGCCTCCTCACTCCTTTGAGGCATAACCTCCACCAGATCGACGCCTTGGACGGGCCCACCGCCTTCCTCGACATCCTTGCTCCTCCGTATGACCCAGACGATGGGCGGGACTGTCACTACTACAGAGTCCTGCACGCGGAGGGAGAGGGGGAGGCAGGCGGGAGGAACAGGGAGGAGGGGGAGGCGGAGGAGACGTGGCTGCTGGAGGTCCCTCAGCCGGAGGACTTCTGGTGTGGAGGGGAGGTGTACCCCGGCCCCACAGTCTCTGTCTGATCCCTGCAGAGAGGGACAGCGATAACATGATTTCATCCATCCACGGGGGGGGCGCTCTGAACAGCCCCGCCCCCCACAGGAGAGTCATATCACCTGGACTTCGGAGGGCCTTGCTCAGGGACACTTGAGCAGGGCAGCAGGAGCATGAACTCAAAGGATAACCCTCCACAAAGCATCAGACTCCTTCCTGAGGAGCAGCTCCTCGTCTCCTCTGACTGACGATCCAAACGTTCTGTGAATGTTTGTTCTTCTTCTTCTCTGCTGCAGACGACCTCACACACATCCTCACCTGTCTGAACGCCAAAGCCTCGGAGCAGGGCGGGGCGATCTGGCAACAAACGTCCCCGTTATTATTATAAACCTGCAGACCTGCTGTGAAGAGTGTCCTGATGATAACAGAGAGTTTATTATTAGTTATTATTTTTAACTCCAGCAGTTATGTGGAGTGTGTGTTCCTTCCTTAAAGTTAGGATGACGTTAAAGTGAATACAGCAGCTTCATGACAGACCTCAGACATCAGGAAGGGCTAATGTAACGTTTCTATGCCTGTTTTTAAACGACATAATCGCCATATTTTAATCTAAAAAAACTCATCTGGTGTTTGTAACTGCAGACAAACTCCTGCACACTTTAATGTAAGAAACGTGGTCAGCGTGAGTTTCCTCGAGGGGAGACGAGACGGTTTCTAGGATCCCGTTAGGATGACTTCAGAGTTCATCAGGTGTTTAAGGTGAGCTGAATTCTCCACACAGCTCTCCTCGCCAGGACACAACAATCAAACCATTAAATGGTTATAATCCCAGTGATAAGACCCCGTGTCCACCTGGCGTTTTTGTCTGGGCAGGAAAGCGCTGTCTGTTCACTCAGGAGCGCTAACATGACGTCAACAGCGCCTTTCTGAAAAGTTGAAAGATTTTCAACTTGAGCGCTTGGAAGAAAAAACTCTGTACACTGCGCTTTTTCTCCAGGCGGCCACTTTCTGCGGCGAACGCTCTCATTGAAAACACGTGAAAAAAGTGGCTGGCGCTCAAACACGCTAAGTGCCTTTTAGCCATCAGTCCGTTTGACAGACTCAAAGCTGCAGACTGACTGATTGTAGTTCCTCGTGTTCATAATGTGTCCAAAGGTCCAAAGGTCATCAGCATCATGGATATTAAATAATGAGGACCGAGCTGCTTGATCGCCCGCCCTGCCGTATCTCTCTTCCTACCTGCCTTAAGTGTGATTATTGAATGTAAACTTTTTCTACACGTGTTTCTTTACTTTAAGTGAACACACACTACATCACATAGATTATATAAATATATACTTTATTTTTATGCTTAAATCATTCCTGCTCCTTCTCACGTCTGATTGGTTAAAGGAGGAAGGCTCTGAGTCACTCACAGGTCGACGTGTCTGAATGTCTCCAGTAGGTTTGTAAACCCTGAGCGGAGGAACAGGCGGTAACGTCTGAAACACAGTCCTGTTACCTGCCACAGCTCAGGAGGAGGTGCTGCTGCGCTCTTCTGTTAGTCACACCAAGAAACAACCAATGAGGCAGCAGCAGACCAACAGCTCATCTGTGTTTTTATCAATGTGCTGTGTTTGTAACAGAAAGGTCGACCTCTGCAGGGATCCTTTCTGTAATGACATCACACACTTAGAATAACAACCGGAGCCTGTCGGGGTCAAACATGACGACTTTGAGTGGACACACTTCGATCCATCGTTGATATGAATCTAAAACCAGCGCCCAGCTTTTAGATGGTAAGCTGACGTGAGCTTTGAGGCGATGAAGCTGATGTTCAGCTCTCGCTCCGTAGTCTGTGACGTGTCTCAGCTGTCAGAACCGACCCGGGATCATGTGACACACGTCATGTGACACACGTCATATAGCGACTGAATGAAGCCGTCAAACTTCAGTCTGAATCAAAGCTGTTAGTAACACTTAAAGACACACACACACACACACACACACTGACTTCTCTGCTTTGTTCATGTGGCTTCTTAAACACTTAACCTGTGTGTTACCTGAGCTCTGTATCCTCCTCCATCCTCACTCACACACACACACACACACACACACACCGCCTCACTCACACACACACACACACACACACACACACCGCCTCACACACACACACACACACACACACCGCCTCACACACAGCCTCACACACACACACACACACACCGCCTCACACACACACACACACACACACACACACACACACACCGCCTCACACACAGCCTCACACACACACACACACACACCGCCTCACACACACACACACACACACACACACACAGCTTCATGCACACACACACACACACACACACCGCCTCACACACACACACACACACCGCCTCACACACACACACACAGCCTCATGCACACACACACACACACACACACAGCCTCATGCACACACACACACCGCCTCACACACACACACACACACCGCCTCACACACACACACACAGCCTCACACACACACACACACACAGCCTCACACACACACACACACACAGCCTCACACACACAGCCTCACACACACACACACACACACACACACACAGCCTCATGCACACACACACACACACACACCGCCTCACACACACACACACACACACCGCCTCACACACACACACACACACAGCCTCACACACACACACAGCCTCACACACACACAGCCTCACACACACACACAGCCTCACACAGACACGCACACACAGCCTCACACACACACACACACACACAACCTCACACACACACACACAGACACACACACTCAAACACACACACACAGCCTCACACACACACACACACACAGCCTCTCACACACACACACACACACTGGTCCAGGATTGTGTTACTCTGATGATGTAGAATGTACAATAATAAACTCCATGTGAATGATCTCCTGCTTGTGGACTCCAGTCTGTCTTTTCAAACATCAGCACAGCTTCACTATAAAAAGATGTCAGAGAATTTTAACGTCTGACCTTTGACCTTCACCAGCAGGAGAACGTGGTGAGCTCAAAGACGTGAGGCAGGTTAACAAATGTGCTCTGTGCAGCTTTCAGTGAGACAGCGTTGTAAATGCTCCAACACTTGTAGCATTATTAACAAATGACCCTGATGAAGGCCACACGCTGAAACGCGTCGCGTTGATCTTCATGCTACAAGTGTTGCTGGAGCATTGTGACCTCTTCAAGCCTTTCACTCTTCATGCACCTTGTTAGTTGGTGAAGTATCGCCAGAAAATCCCACTTGGCTTCTTCTTCACTTTCTGCAGTCCTCGTCTACAGAGTCTTACCTTTCTGACAGACACACATTCACCTGCTGGTCAGAGGAACCAAGGTCAACGTCGGGACAGACGCAGTCCTCTCCCACGCTGAGTCACAGGACACTCTTTGTGTCAGGACTGGAACATCTCTTCATCTCTGTAGATCTTTGTTGAAGGAACACTTATAATGTTGATATCCAAACCACTGTTTCCTGTAAAGAATGAATCCTCACTGCTGCTATACAAATGGTGCCATGTCCACAGGCCAGGGCCTACATGTCCCAGCATGCCTTGTAGTGTTACTTCAGCAATATAGTTGCAGAATGAACATATCTAAATATTCAGTCGGACAAAATGTGTTCTCGTCCAAACATTGCGCTCATGTTTTTCATTTGTGTGAAAAAAGTAGAGAGAGCAGGTTAGTAAGAGCGGAGCAGCTTCCTATGAGAGCTGGTTTCCTCCCAGCTGCGGAGGGTCTCACTGAGCGGTTCTGAAAGAAACGCTTCAAACAGATGTGGTTTGATACCGAGCTGATCTTCACTGAGCTCAGCTCCGCTCCGCGCCTCAGATTAAATATAATTATCCTCCATTCTTTAGATTAAAGTCCATCAGGTCAGAGTTTCAGAGGGGAATACTGAAGACAACAGGAGCCGTTTGTCTGCAGACACTTGACTAGATGTGAGATACAGTATGTGTCTGTGTGTGTGTGTGTGTGTGTGTGGACATGGAGCGAGAAAGCCCGAGCCACCCAAGCCCTTCCAGAGAGGGGCGTGGTCAGACACAGCTCATTTACATTTAAAGCTACAGACACAGAAACAGCCTGTTCTGAGCAGGGCTGAAATAGAGGGGTTAATAGGCATGATCAAATACAGGATCAGAGTGGATTTACAACAAGACACTTCACACACATGTTTAGAGGAGCTCTGAGACTTATTTACACTGAAGAGGAGGAGAATATATGACCTTTAATGTGACCTTTAAGTGACCTTTAATGTGTGTCTGCTCATGGTTTGTGTGAAACCTGTAAATCGTGCTGCTGCCCGTCTCGACCAGGACGCTCTGTAAGAACCAGTTTCTGTCCTGGTTAAGTTTATATCAAGTTTCAAACAGAGCGTCTACTTCTGCACCAGGTTATTTCAATCATTGTGTTTTTTATATTTATATATATTTGATATTTCTGCTTTGAACTCCGTGTGTGACTCGTTTATATTTCATCATTGAAGAAGTTTGTTTTATGGACTTTGAATGAAAGTTTTGATTTCTTTTAAATTGACAGAAGCTGCTGTTTTTAAATGTTTAACACATTGATATAAATCTGAACCTTTATTAATAACAACATGATGAATCCTTCATACAGCTGTGATATCAATACATCTGTATCCCCAACCCTGGAAGAAACGGAACAACACACAAACTTAGCTGGCACACACAGGTGGCAAGCGTGTGTGCCAAAATCCATCAGCGCCTCCTCAGGAGACTTCGAGTGTTTGGTGTGTGTAAAAACATTCTGTTCATCTTTTACAGAGCAACAATAGAGTCCATCTTACGGTAAGTATCACCAGCTGGTTTGGTATCTTAACAGTAAAATCTAAAGCTCAGATCCTCAGCCTGGTCAAGACAGCAGGAAAGATCATGGGAATACCCGCCCCTCTTACCCCCCAGGATCTTTTTGAGCAGGCTACCATCACACAGGCCAACGGCATTTTATCTGACACTTCCCACGTACTGCACTCTGAATATGTTTTATTGAACTCGGGGAGAAGGTACAGGGTTCCTCTGTGTAAACACAACCACTTCAAATACTCATTCTCGCTTTCTCAGTTAAGCTCATCAATGAGCAAATAATGGAGGACGAACGAAAAAACAGGAGGCCCCCAAGGTACCTGTAACTGTATCCATGTATGTATGAAACAGTATGTGTTCTGAGCAGCATGTGTACATGTGCACAATGCGCCTGTGATTGTAGTGTGGAGTGTGTGTGGATACTGAAGCAGATGCTGGCTCATTTGTAGCAGGGATAAGATAATGTTTGCTGTATCCGACACAAATTTCTCCAAGGAGGCGAATAAAGAAACCTTGACCTTGACCTTGACCTTGACCTTGAGAAACAGCTGCTTTCACTGTGATATATCTTTAGGACTGTTTTATTCTGTAAACCTCTGTGATTGGCTGATTCTGATGTGTAAAGACTTTTTACATTCTGATGAACAAACGGAGAGGAAAATAAATCAATCAATGAAATAAAGGAATAAATCTGATTTCAGAGTCGGGAGGATTACAGGAAGTGTTTGTTCATGTTGGGGGGGGGGTTAAAAATGAAAGAGGAACATGGAGCCGATCTGAGTGATGAAAGAATCTTTAAACTGTTTTCTTTACATCTTAGGGTTATGATGATATTCCTCTCTCTCTTCTTTTCATCCTCAAATACCTGAAGTTCTTTATAAACAGATCAAATAAAGGTCAAAGTTTAAAAACGATATCATCTTTCAAACACCAAAGTGTTGGTAGGACTAAGAAGTCTGAGGATGTCGAGGTGTGCGCGTGGGGTCGGAGGGGGAGCTGAGACAAAGCACAAATAATATCTGTAATAAAGATCTTTTCAGCAGCTGTATAAAAGAGAAGCAGCGTGTTTATTCTGTAAATACTCCGGCTTTAAACACACTGAGGACACGTGTTTTATATGATTGTTCATAAATGTGAGAATGTGTTGGAATCATTTCAACTGAAAGAAGAAAAGTGAGAAAGAGGAGGAGGGAAATACATGATTGACTTCTACCGACTCTTTTAGGACACCACATGTGGTTTTGGTGCTCTCCAGTTTCCACCTGATGAAGCCCCCGTCCTGAGTACGCTGTTCGGTTTGTTTACCAGCTGACAGATTGTTTCTGGAGCGAGGTTTAAAAATCTGATTGAAAAAAGAAACACGACTGTCAAAACTCAGTAGGGTTTATTGTACTTCTTAAGAATGAGACACTGGTGCTGATTTTCTGTTTGAATGATCGGTTCAGAATAAAGTCTTTGAGTCATTTCACACGCAGACAGAGCTCACGGTCTGAGTGACTGAAGGAGAGGAGCAACCTTTGATCATTAACAACTATAAATCACCAAATATCAGCTGTCTAGGACTTCTATATTTATGTTGCCATGGTAACAGACAGGTATGTATATGGTTTGATTTTTACTAGAATCATATTAAAGTTTTACAAAGTATCTTAACAACCCTGAAAATAACTGGCAGTGTGAGTCCTTC
Organism: Tautogolabrus adspersus; assembly: GCA_020745685.1. NCBI lineage: Eukaryota > Metazoa > Chordata > Actinopteri > Labriformes > Labridae > Tautogolabrus > Tautogolabrus adspersus. The sequence goes on from CM036554.1 coordinate 490,137, forward strand.
AAAGTCTCTCAGCGACTCTTTAGATAATCTCTCTCTGTCACGTCTCTGCTCACACACACATACAAACACATCAAATAAATCTATGTAACCTGTTTAGAAGCTGCTGTGACACCCAAACACCAAGTGAGTGGGTGACACTGAGTCAGAAGCCTCTGCGTGACGTAAGGAGGGATTTACCCCTAAAAAGTTTCCAACATCCTCTTCATCAGTCTTTAATAAACATGGAAGGGAAAGTGTTCAGAGCATCGTTTGGTTCCGTGAACGCATCACGGTGTTCAGAAATGTTTATAAAAAACTGAGACAGAAAGCAGCACGTGCGTTTATCAACATTTAATAAGTCAAACACACACACACGTCACGACGAGATGAGTCCAACACATTAAAACTTTACACACCGAGTTACACCAGAGCACGAGTACAAAAATAAACTTTATAACTGTACAGATTACACACACACACACACACACACACACACACACACACACACACACACACACACACACACAGCGTCCTTAATCAGTGAGTGTACACACAGAGACACACACAGCAAGGCACTGAAGGAACACACACGCACACGCACACGCACACACACACACACACACACACACACACACACACACACACACACACACACACACACACTTGTTATAAACACTTTGTCAATAATTTATTATTGCAGTTATTTATTTCACACTGACACGCTCACTGTGTGTCCACGCGCCTCTTGGCGATGATCACGTGACTCTTTCTGCAGGTAAAAAGTGCTCCCGTGTAACTGTCCGTGGAGCACGCGTGTGGATGTGCGTAATTACGCACGGCTGTACACAGAGTCCTCCTGTTTGTCCTCCCTGCAGCTTCAGAGTTTGTCTTTAAAGTCTGTTATTATCTGTCAGTCCTATTTTGAAGTTCTTTCTGAAGGGTTAGTGTGCGTCACGCTGCCATGGTAACAACCTTTTTTCCCCGGGAAACTATGAGCAGATGCTGGCTGACCCGCGCTCCACACCGGAGCTGCTTGAGGAGGAAGAGGAAGAGGAGGAGACAGTGGAGGATTTCCTCTCCTTCTGCCGCAGGTGGATCTTCGTGTGTCTCTTCCGCTCGTCGCTTCGCGCGAACTTTCGTCCGCAGAAGTCGCAGGCGAACGGCTTCTCCCCGGTGTGCGTGCGGATGTGCGTGGTCAGGTGGTCGCTGCGGCTGAAGTTGCGCATACAGATCCGGCACTGGAAGGGCTTGTGTCCGGTGTGGATCCGGATGTGTCGCGTAAGTTCGTCGGAGCGCGAGAAGCGGCGGTCGCAGCCCTCTGCGGGGCATGGGTATGGGCGCTCGTGGATCGGGGTCTTGCTGGGTCTGTTGGGGTACTTCCGGGGCCGCAGGATCGGCCTGAGGGGCAGGTTTTGAGGACTGTAGGCTGAGGGGAGCCGCGGAGGACCCCCCTCTGAGCCACCGGCACCGGGCCCCCCCAGAGTAAAGTTCCTGATAGTGTTCAGGGGAGTGAGCGGCGGGGGCACGCGGAAGGAGTCGAGCGGGCACGGGCCGAATGGTTTCCGGTCCTGGATCCCGGGCGCGTGCAGGTCCCGCTGACAGGCCGGCGGGAAGAAACCAGAATAGTCCGGGAGAAGCGGGAAGAGACCGGGTCCGTCCGAGCCGCAGGGCTGCTTAGGGGAGGAGTAGGAGGGCGGGGGGTAGGAAGAGATGGGACAGGAGGTGGATAGGAAGGCGGAGGGGTCCTGGTACACCTCCCCGCAGCCAGACGAGGAGGAGTAGGGAGGAGGGGGGGAGTACAGGTGATGGTGGTGGTCTAACTCAGCCGTGGTCTGCGCCGCCATGCTGCAGCTCAGAGCTCCGGAGGAGAAGTGAGGAGGAGATCCTGAGGAGGCCGGAGAGGAGGAGGAGGAGGAGGCAGCAGCAGCAGCATGATGAGGAGGAGGAGGACCGGCCACGTTGAAGATGCCCGACACGATGTTGATGACTCCCTCGGGGTTCCAGTTTGCCGGGTACTGGGAGTCGATGGAGAACTTGCCCATGTAGGTGAAGGTCTGGTTCCGGTGGTTCGGGGGCTGAGAGAAGCTGCCGGAGTAAGAAGAGAGGTCGAGAGAGCGTCTGTCTGCTGCGCTCATCTCCGCGCTCATCAGGCCGTCTGAGAGAGAGAGAGAGAAACTGAGCGTTAACAACAGAAAACATGCAAAAGTCCTCAGAATGAAGCGTTCACACGGTGACAGTCGGTGCGTTACTGTGCCATTACGCACGGACTCAAACGTTGATATATGAAACAGTTGAACATTTAGACATGACAGAGAGGAAAAAAGAAAATCAGAAACTAGAGGTTCATTCAAAGGAACTGGAGCGCTCCAGCCGTCTCTGTGCCATTACGCACGGACTCACACTTTAATATCAAGAACATTTTCACTTTCAGAAAAAGGGAGAAAAACTCATCCACAGCTCGTGAAATAAACACGTTGTGTCAGAAATATTCTAGAGAGAGTTGCGCTCAGACTGAGAGAGGAGTTGAGTCTGATCAACTCTTAGAATGAGTGAGAGCAAACACAGCCACAGAACAGGTTCAGTGCAGCACAGTGCGCTCAGACTGGGAGATTGGTACATTTATATGTGGAACAGATTTATAAATGAGTGAGAGTAAAACATTTGTATTCTGTTCCAGACAATTTAAACTTTCAGGAGTAAGAAGTTTTCATATTTCTTCATGTTAAGGCACTGACAGAGAGAAAACAAACAGATCAGAGGTTGTGGTGTTTCTCTTACCCCCCACATTGATGTGGTCGTAATGCGCTCCCATCTCGCTGTTGTTGTAGATGCTGACGGAGGTCGGCAGGTTGGAGCTAATGTCATCCACCGAGTACACGCTGTCAGGATGCCCGAACCCCCCGAGACTCACCGGGACCTTCTCCAGAGTTTTGGCCGTCATGATGATGGACAAATAAACGTCTTTTTTTAAAGAGGTAAGAGTGTGTGACCTGCAGTGTGTCACCCCTGCATATCTCCCTATCGCTCTCTCTCTCTCTCTCTCTCTCTCTCTGTATGTGTGTGTTTGTGAGGATGAGCTCGGTGTGTCAACTGCAGCTCACGCGCTCTGCTGATAAACTTCTCGGAGGGTAAAGTGGCTCTTATGGAGGGTCGGGGGCCCGGGCTTCGCTTTGTTTATAACGGGAACCTTTTGAATGCCCCGCTACGTCATTGTCCAAATAAGGAGATGGGAGGGCTGCAGAGAGCAGAGCGGGGAGAGGCGCTGAGGACGCTGATTGGCTGCGAGGCTCCGTGACGGTTTCAAAGGGAATCACTTGTGAATGGAGAAGCTGCAGAGATAAGAGTGAGTATTTCCACTGAGTGCTGCACGGACACACACAAACACACACACACACACACACACACACACACACACACACACACACACACACACACACACACACACACACACACACACACACACACACACACCGATATACAACATGCAAATACAAAACAAAGCTCAGAGAGAACACACATGTGATTTATTAAAGTTGATATTTTATATTCATCAACTCTTCTTCCTCATCGCGGGTATGTATCAAAAGAGGACTTCCGGTTCTTCTCTTTGACCCATAAAAGGGAGATTCCGGTAACAGGGGGACGTCCCTCACTCTCCATATTTGGTTTCCGGATTGTGATCATCGGAAAGTGACGAGTTTTGCCGAGCGGAGCGGAGAGCTAGAAAAGCCACAACCAAATGAGAGCGCGCGGACATGAGGAGCGGAATTTACTCCTGCACGCGCT
>CM036554.1:508901-526401 GCA_020745685.1 Tautogolabrus adspersus
GCATCCCTACCATGGGTTAGCCTGCACAGGTCAACCTCACAGCAGGAGGTAAAGGTGTGTTATAGAGTCAGGAGGTAAAGGTGTATTATAGAGTCAGGAGGTAAAGGTGTATTATAGAGTCAGGAGGTAAAGGTGTATTATAGAGTCAGGAGGTAAAGGTGTAATATAGAGTCAGGAGGTAAAGGTGTATTATAGAGTCAGGAGGTAAAGGTGTATTATAGAGTCAGGAGGTAAAGGTGTATCATAGAGTCAGGAGGTAAAGGTGTATTATAGAGTCAGGAGGTAAAGGTGTATTATAGAGTCAGGAGGTAAAGGTGTATTATAGAGTCAGGAGGTAAAGGTGTAATATAGAGTCAGGAGGTAAAGGTGTATTATAGAGTCAGGAGGTAAAGGTGTATCATAGAGTCAGGAGGTAAAGGTGTATTATAGAGTCAGGAGGTAAAGGTGTATTATAGAGTCAGGAGGTAAAGGTGTATTATAGAGTCAGGAGGTAAAGGTGTATTATAGAGTCAGGAGGTAAAGGTGTATTATAGAGTCAGGAGGTAAAGGTGTAATATAGAGTCAGGAGGTAAAGGTGTAATATAGAGTCAGGAGGTAAGGTGTATTATAGAGTCAGGAGGTAAAGGTGTAATATAGAGTCAGGAGGTAAAGGTGTATTATAGAGTCAGGAGGTAAAGGTGTATTATAGAGGCAGGAGGTAAAGGTGTAATATAGAGTCAGGAGGTAAAGGTGTAATATAGAGTCAGGAGGTAAAGGTGTATCATAGAGTCAGGAGGTAAAGGTGTATTATAGAGTCAGGAGGTAAAGGTGTAATATAGAGTCAGGAGGTAAAGGTGTATTATAGAGTCAGGAGGTAAAGGTGTAATATAGAGTCAGGAGGTAAAGGTGTATTATAGAGTCAGGAGGTAAAGGTGTATTATAGAGTCAGGAGGTAAAGGTGTATTATAGAGTCAGGAGGTAAAGGTGTATTATAGAGTCAGGAGGTAAAGGTGTATTATAGAGTCAGGAGGTAAAGGTGTATTATAGAGTCAGGAGGTAAAGGTGTATTATAGAGTCAGGAGGTAAAGGTGTATTATAGAGTCAGGAGGTAAAGGTGTATTATAGAGTCAGGAGGTAAAGGTGTATTATAGAGTCAGGAGGTAAAGGTGTAATATAGAGTCAGGAGGTAAAGGTGTATTATAGAGTCAGGAGGTAAAGGTGTATTATAGAGTCAGGAGGTAAAGGTGTAATATAGAGTCAGGAGGTAAAGGTGTATTATAGAGTCAGGAGGTAAAGGTGTATTATAGAGTCAGGAGGTAAAGGTGTATTATAGAGTCAGGAGGTAAAGGTGTATTATAGAGTCAGGAGGTAAAGGTGTATTATAGAGTCAGGAGGTAAAGGTGTATTATAGAGTCAGGAGGTAAAGGTGTATTATAGAGTCAGGAGGTAAAGGTGTATTATAGAGTCAGGAGGTAAAGGTGTATTATAGAGTCAGGAGGTAAAGGTGTAATATAGAGTCAGGAGGTAAAGGTGTATTATAGAGTCAGGAGGTAAAGGTGTATTATAGAGTCAGGAGGTAAAGGTGTAATATAGAGTCAGGAGGTAAAGGTGTATTATAGAGTCAGGAGGTAAAGGTGTAATATAGAGTCAGGAGGTAAAGGTGTATTATAGAGTCAGGAGGTAAAGGTGTATTATAGAGTCAGGAGGTAAAGTGTATATAGAGTCAGGAGGTAAAGGTGTATATAGAGTCAGGAGGTAAAGGTGTATTATAGAGTCAGGAGGTAAAGGTGTATTATAGAGTCAGGAGGTAAAGGTGTATTATAGAGTCAGGAGGTAAAGGTGTATTATAGAGTCAGGAGGTAAAGGTGTATTATAGAGTCAGGAGGTAAAGGTGTATTATAGAGTCAGGAGGTAAAGGTGTATTATAGAGTCAGGAGGTAAAGGTGTATTATAGAGTCAGGAGGTAAAGGTAAAGGTGTCAAACATCATCAGGTGAATTGTAGAGGTCAAGGGTCATTATAGAGTCAGGTGGAATGATTGACTTCCTGTTTACTTCTCTTCACACTGAGTTTAAACGAGACCAAACTGAACCTTGGCTTATTAAAAGTGATGAGTCTGATGTGACATTCCTCTTTAACCTGCAGCCATCAGACAGTTACGTCATCACTTACATTTGACATGAACACTCGACAGTCATTGTAACACAACGCCACAGCAACAACAACCTGCAGGGGAAGTCCCTGCACAGGCCCTGAAATGAACATCCGACCACAGCAGCCACAGAAGTGACCTTATAGATGACTTCCTTTGTTCTTCTGCTCTGCTCCATCTTATTCATATTGAAATGTGCTTTGTTTGTAAAGCGCTTTGTAGAAAACAAAGTTAACCAGTTACATGTGTAATAGAGAGTCCTGTCCTCACCTGCGTCTTGTTATCCCCTGATGGTCTGAGCTTGTCCAGCCCTGTTCAGACTGCCGTATCAAGCCGTGATATTTACCTCCCAGTGACCTGAACCTTTTTGGATTTTTTATGTACCAAACCTGGACTGTCAATAAACCTGCTTCTTGTACTCCACTCCTGCATTTGAATCCCTTATAGTGTCTGTCTTTGTGTCTTAACGTCTTATATAATGCCTCATCAATATTTAGTCCCAGCTGTTCTTAAGATTGTCGCCTGGAGAGAAGATGTCAGAAATCCAACTTCTAATGTTCCGACACGTTTATTGAGGGTTTGAAGGTTTTATCTTCAGGTGTGATTTACAGGTAGAGCTGTGTGTCATCAGCGTGGAGGGGCAATGAAGATGGGGACCTAACGTTGAGCCTTCAGCATCCATGGAGTAGTCAGTAGTGACCTTTTCTAACATAGTTGAAATGTTTGATAAGAATATTAGAAATTCTTCCACAATTAACTTCTGATCACCTGAAGATAGTTTGACTTTGGTTTGATTTAGAAGAATCTCATTCAGCTGATTTTAGAAAGTTAGCATTGACTGCAGAAATCTCTGAAGATGTAGATGTGTTGAGCGGTGGCCAGTCTAGAGTCTGTTGGTACCCTAGGCAATAATCTATTTGGGGGGGGTCCTCCAACCAGCGTTCATCACCATTATTTCTGCATGCCAACGCTTACTCCTCTAACTATTTGTTCTCTCCTGTAGGGGGCTAGTTCCTCTTCATTTTTCTTTGGTGACTTTCATTGACAAACTTTGGTTTTCACATCAGTAATGTATACGACACTAAGCAGGGCAATGAGACTAAGTGCTTTCAGATGGGGCCCCCTACGGAAGGTTTCCTTTTTGTGCCACTGCTTTGGTTTAAGTTGGTGAGCTCTCAGGGGCCTCCTACAGTTGCCTGCCTAGCCTGTCGACAAGCAGCACCTCTGGTGTTGAGAATCTAGGTTTGTAACAGCCTCCTGGTTTCCTCTCTTCAGAACCAGGTTAGTTTACTTTCATGCATCACGTCTTCAAAGAGATTAAAGAGAGACAATACCGAATGGTTTCCTTGTCGGTTTAATTGTCACAGACGTGAAGAAATAAACCCACAGTGGATACACTTTGCTTTTGTTGCCCACACACTTTCTCTGTGTGGGCGATTCCTCAACTGAGGTGTGTGCATCAAATGTGTGTGTATGTGGTTATGTGTGTGTGTGTGTGTTTATGTGTGTGTGAGGTTATGTGTGTGTGTTTATGTGTGTGTGTGTGTGTGTGTGTGTGTTTATGTGTGTGTGTGTGTGTGTGTGTTTGTGTGTGCGTGTTTGTGTGTGGGGTGGAGAGAGACGATGAGTGTGCAACTGTCAAAGTGAGAAAGCTAATTTAGTTTAAATTTAAATCTGACCCATCTTCAACTGACTGAGGAACAAACACCAGCCGCTTCCCCCGCATGCATGCACGCACGCACGCGCACACACACACACTCACACACACACACACTCACACACACACGCACACACACACACACACACACACACACACACACACACACACACACACACACACACACACACACACACACATACAGGGAGTAAAAGGTCAATTTAGGACTCTAACTCGCCCACATGTAAAATTACATATCAGTTTAAAGCAGCTCCATTTAAAACACCTGACACAACGTTTGTTTTATTCTCTTCATCAGCATCATTTATCGTGGTCTTTAAATAAATAAAATAGGTGGCCTAGTGGCTAGTGTGCCCCGAGCCATGAAGGAGGACTGGTGAAAGGAAACATCTGGAGATGAAAGCTCAGTTATTTCAAACGACTAATAAAACATGTAAACCTCGAACACGTCTGACAGGTTGTGTACGTCCTGAAGTGTCACAGAGGAAACTGCTGTTAGTTCACCTTACAGCCAAACACCTGCACCTATGCCTGCACCTTTACCTGTACCTGCACCTGCACCTGTACCTGAACCTGTACCTGCACCTTTACCTTTACCTTTACCTGCACCTGCACCTGAACCTGTACCTGAACCTGTACCTGCACCTTTACCTGTACCTGCACCTGCACCTGTACCTGCACCTGTATATGTACCTGTACCTCCACCTTTACATGTACCTGCACCTGCACCAGCACCTGTACCTGTACCTGCACCTGAACCTTTACCTGTACCTGCACCTGTACATGTACCTGTACCTGTACCTGCACCTGAACCTTTACCTGTACCTGCACCTGTACATGGACCTGTACCTGTACCTGTACATATACCTGTACCTGTACCTGCACCTGTACATGTACCTGTACCTGTACCTGCACCTGTACCTGCACCTGCACCTGTATCCCCGTAGCTTTACCTGCCTCTGTACCTGCATTCCACAGAGGACGTGATCCTGCAGAGGAAGCTTCAGGTTCTGTGTGAGTGTGACGTGTCCTGTGTGGGCTCGAGGACTGAACTTAAGTTATAGAACATGTTTCATCAGACTTTAATCAGACAGCAGAAAAAATCCAGCGTGACAGGACAGGAAGTCAGATCACTGCAGAAACCAGCGGAGCAGACGGATAGGATGATTAAAAGAACATGTTTGGAGTATGTAGCAGTTTTTACTTTTCTCTATAAAGAGTGAAACACTTCCTCCTAAACGTGCAGACTGAACACTGATGCAGTCAGAATTACTCTCAGTGTGAAATAACATTTCTTAACTGAGCGCAGTTACAAGTTATATACTGTAGTTGTTTCTGAAGTTTGTTCAATTAAACCTGAAGAAAGAGTGACAGCATGAATCATCGTGACAATAGAGGACGATGTCATCGGCATAAAGAATTCATAGCTTTCACGTTACGTAACACGTTATGAGGAAAAGGCTTCCTACTGCTGCACGCTACGGAGAAGTTATCCGTCTCAGTGTCTCCTTCACGTTTTAATTAGCTTTATGTTTTAAACTAACGTCAGTTAGTTGTTGAATGTGACGCTCTAACCGACGAGGAGACGAGCACAAGTTGTTCTTCTACAGAATGTAATGTTTGAAAGAAAACCCAGAGAGGAGAATTGTGGATGAATGCTGTTAGACGCTCTGCTGCCCCTAAAAGGGAACAAAAGAAAAGACTCCTCCTCATCCTGATATCAAATATTGAGTTCTCTTGATCTAAATATTCCTGCCATGGACTGACAGCTGACAGTCATCCTGTTAGCTAACCTTAACTAGCTAATGTTAGCTCATTAGCACTCAGCTATGCTTTGATGATGAATTTCTTTCACTTCATTTCAACAGCAGCGTTATTGATCCAGACACATCAAACACACATAAATCTGTCTGTACGTCTGAAGACTTTCATCATGGCGGCGGTGTAAGGAGACAGATTCTCATCTAGATATCTGCAAACATCAGTGAAGTGACGTACTGGTGTTACGGTTTAATGAGTAACCATGTTAACTGATGACTTTCAGACAAACGTGACTGAAAGTGTCCTAACCAGCCTCTTTGTTCTCCATAATGTTGATGTTGTTGTTGAAACTGTCTCTGAAGACGTGAGAGACGTCAGACAGCTGACAGAACACGCCACAGAAGAACTCCATTCAAACATGGTGCCATGATATCAGCACTTTGTTTTTAATCTCACATATTTAAATATTAATTATTTTTAATGCTCGTGAATAAAAGGCGATGTTCATGTGTGTCCTCTTTTAACCTCGTACACCATTTACCGGATCAACACCTGGAACACGTGGTCTTCGTCCTCCCCCTCATCACTCCTACCTCACTTCATGTCCTGTCAGTGAACGTGCCGTCTAATAAAAGCAACAAAGCAAACACAATCCTCAGGAACTAATCCTCCAAACAAGAGCAGCTTTAATCCCAGGAGGAGGAACAATACACGTTCTCTTCAAGAATATTTATTAAAAAAAGAAACATGGAGCCTTTTTTTACACCTTTATAAAGGATTTTCACTGTTTCTCTCTTACATCCAACACGTATATACATTTTTAATTTTAAGTTTTGATTTGCCCTTCGAGAACATTACAGCCTGCTCGTGGTACCTACGGTCTCTAAATGTACTATGGGAGGTAGAGCCTTCAGTTATCAGGCCTGCTCGTGGTACCTACAGTCTCTAAATGTACTATGGGAGGTAGAGCCTTCAGTTATCAGGACTGCTCGTGGTACCTACAGTCTCTAAATGTACTATGGGAGGTAGAGCCTTCAGTTATCAGGCCTGCTCGTGGTACCTACAGTCTCTAAATGTACTATGGGAGGTAGAGCCTTCAGTTATCAGGACTGCTCGTGGTACCTACAGTCTCTAAATGTACTATGGGAGGTAGAGCCTTCAGTTATCAGGACTGCTCGTGGTACCTACAGTCTCTAAATGTACTATGGGAGGTAGAGCCTTCAGTTATCAGGCCTACTCGTGGTACCTATGGTCTCTAAATGTACTATGGGAGGTAGAGCCTTCAGTTATCAGACCTGCTCGTGGTACCTATGGTCTCTAAATGTACTATGGGAGGTAGAGTCTTCAGTTATCAGACCTGCTCGTGGTACCTACAGTCTCTAAATGTACTATGGGAGGTAGAGCCTTCAGTTATCAGGCCTGCTCGTGGTACCTACAGTCTCTAAATGTACTATGGGAGGTAGAGCCTTCAGTTATCAGGCCTGCTCGTGGTACCTACAGTCTCTAAATGTACTATGGGAGGTAGAGCCTTCAGTTATCAGGCCTGCTCGTGGTACCTACAGTCTCTAAATGTACTATGGGAGGTAGAGCCTTCAGTTATCAGACCTGCTCGTGGTACCTACAGTCTCTAAATGTACTATGGGAGGTAGAGCCTTCAGTTATCAGACCTGCTCGTGGTACCTACAGTCTCTAAATGTACTATGGGAGGTAGAGCCTTCAGTTATCAGGCCTGCATGTGGTACCTACGGTCTCTAAATGTACTATGGGAGGTAGAGCCTTCAGATATCAGACCTGCTCGTGGTACCTACAGTCTCTAAATGTACTATGGGAGGTAGAGCCTTCAGTTATCAGGCCTGCTCGTGGTACCTACAGTCTCTAAATGTACTATGGGAGGTAGAGCCTTCAGTTATCAGACCTGCTCGTGGTACCTACAGTCTCTAAATGTACTATGGGAGGTAGAGCCTTCAGTTATCAGGCCTGCTCGTGGTACCTACAGTCTCTAAATGTACTATGGGAGGTAGAGCCTTCAGATATCAGACCTGCTCGTGGTACCTACAGTCTCTAAATGTACTATGGGAGGTAGAGCCTTCAGTTATCAGGCCTGCTCGTGGTACCTACGGTCTCTAAATGTACTATGGGAGGTAGAGCCTTCAGATATCAGACCTGCTCGTGGTACCTACAGTCTCTAAATGTACTATGGGAGGTAGAGCCTTCAGATATCAGACCTGCTCGTGGTACCTACAGTCTCTAAATGTACTATGGGAGGTAGAGCCTTCAGTTATCAGGCCTGCTCGTGGTACCTACAGTCTCTAAATGTACTATGGGAGGTAGAGCCTTCAGTTAGCAGGCCTGCTCGTGGTACCTACGGTCTCTAAATGTACTATGGGAGGTAGAGCCTTCAGATATCAGGCCTGCTCGTGGTACCTACAGTCTCTAAATGTACTATGGGAGGTAGAGCCTTCAGTTATCAGGCCTGCTCGTGGTACCTACAGTCTCTAAATGTACTATGGGAGGTAGAGCCTTCAGTTATCAGGCCTGCTCGTGGTACCTACAGTCTCTAAATGTACTATGGGAGGTAGAGCCTTCAGTTATCAGGCCTGCTCGTGGTACCTACGGTCTCTAAATGTACTATGGGAGGTAGAGCCTTCAGTTATCAGACCTGCTCGTGGTACCTACAGTCTCTAAATGTACTATGGGAGGTAGAGCCTTCAGTTATCAGACCTGCTCGTGGTACCTACAGTCTCTAAATGTACTATGGGAGGTAGAGCCTTCAGTTATCAGACCTGCTCGTGGTACCTACGGTCTCTAAATGTACTATGGGAGGTAGAGCCTTCAGTTATCAGGCCTGCTCGTGGTACCTACAGTCTCTAAATGTACTATGGGAGGTAGAGCCTTCAGTTATCAGGCCTGCTCGTGGTACCTACGGTCTCTAAATGTACTATGGGAGGTAGAGCCTTCAGTTATCAGGCCTGCTCGTGGTACCTACAGTCTCTAAATGTGCTATGGGAGGTAGAGCCTTCAGTTATCAGGCCTGCTCGTGCTACCTACGGTCTCTAAATGTACTATGGGAGGTAGAGCCTTCAGATATCAGGCCTGCTCGTGGTACCTACAGTCTCTAAATGTACTATGGGAGGTAGAGCCTTCAGTTATCAGGCCTGCTCGTGCTACCTACGGTCTCTAAATGTACTATGGGAGGTAGAGCCTTCAGATATCAGGCCTGCTCGTGGTACCTACAGTCTCTAAATGTACTATGGGAGGTAGAGCCTTCAGTTATCAGACCTGCTCGTGGTACCTACAGTCTCTAAATGTACTATGGGAGGTAGAGCCTTCAGTTATCAGGCCTGCATGTGGTACCTACGGTCTCTAAATGTACTATGGGAGGTAGAGCCTTCAGATATCAGACCTGCTCGTGGTACCTACAGTCTCTAAATGTACTATGGGAGGTAGAGCCTTCAGATATCAGACCTGCTCGTGGTACCTACAGTCTCTAAATGTACTATGGGAGGTAGAGCCTTCAGTTATCAGACCTGCTCGTGGTACCTACAGTCTCTAAATGTACTATGGGAGGTAGAGCCTTCAGTTATCAGACCTGCTCGTGGTACCTACAGTCTCTAAATGTACTATGGGAGGTAGAGCCTTCAGTTATCAGGCCTGCTCGTGGTACCTACAGTCTCTAAATGTACTATGGGAGGTAGAGCCTTCAGTTATCAGGCCTTCTCGTGGTACCTACAGTCTCTAAATGTACTATGGGAGGTAGAGCCTTCAGTTATCAGGCCTGCTCGTGGTACCTACAGTCTCTAAATGTACTATGGGAGGTAGAGCCTTCAGTTATCAGACCTGCTCGTGGTACCTACAGTCTCTAAATGTACTATGGGAGGTAGAGCCTTCAGTTATCAGGCCTGCTCGTGGTACCTACAGTCTCTAAATGTACTATGGGAGGTAGAGCCTTCAGTTATCAGGCCTGCTCGTGGTACCTACAGTCTCTAAATGTACTATGGGAGGTAGAGCCTTCAGTTATCAGGCCCCTCTCCTTTTGAATCATCTACTCAGGGTCCGGGAGGCAGACACACTCTTAAGAATAGACTTAAGACTTTGCTTTTAGATAAATCTTATAGTTAGGGCTGGCACAGGTGTAGATCAGCTCCTAGTTATGCTGCTATAGGATTAGACTACCAGGGAAACTGGCACCTTGAGCTCTTATCTCTCCCTCTCTCTCTCTCTTCCTTTTTTCTGAGCATTCACATCATATTACTGGATGTCGCTATCTGTAAATCTCAGTTTCTAACCACTTCTTTTCCTAGGAGCTCATGAGCTCTCTTCCTCAGGATCGTTGGTGGACGGCCTGCCTGAACGACCTACAACATCCTCTTTTGTCTGTGACGGCCCAGAATCGTACCATCTGTAGCTGGCTTTATGCTTTTTTCTACTTTCCAGAGAGCAAAGTTTTTCACACTACTTGCAGTATTTATGCTAAGCTAATTAACAGAACTTCACTTCCCCAAATGTTCCACCATTTTTACAGAAACCTTCTGTAGATTTGACTAATGTGGGGAAATAAGCACATGATTGCTGCTTTTATTCAGTGTATGTTTCACAGCAGTGTGTTGACACCTGCAGGAACCTTCAGAGCAGGAACACATGCTGACCTTAAAGTCTGATCCGTCTCTGTGATCCAGAGGTGAGCAGGAGGTCCCTCAGTGTCCAGCTCACACTTCAACAGTCTGTCTGTCTTTAATCGTCACACACACACTTCAATAGTCTGTCTATAACCGCCACACACACTTCAACAGTCTGTCTGTCTTTAACCGTCACACTCAGGTCTTTCTCCTGAGGTGAGGATCATTACCCTGAAAACCAGAGAGTCAGCTCTCTTAAATCTAAACTCTGTCTTTAAAGCAGCCATCCTGCCACCATGACTGAGGGCTTTGTAACATCACAGACCGACAGCTTTCATCGCTCGCTGTGTGAAACATGAAAGACTGAGAAACGCTCAGATTTCGCTCCAAGACAGCGGAGAAGAAAAGAGAGAGAGCGAGCAGGGACGAGGATAAAAGACGAGCTGCAGCGGTGGAAACATAGACGCTCTTTGTCTCACTCGGTCTGATCTGCAGCTTTGTAAGGGTTAACTCTCGTTCAGACTGTAACTGTTACTGTTCTGCACATGACTGCTGCCCGTCAGGTCGTTCGGGATGTTCACAGAATAAAACAGGAACATGTGAAGTCAGCAGCTTCATGTTGAAAATCTGTGTTTTACCATCGACAGGACGCAGGACACGGGAGGGGCTGTGAGCCGAGCTGCTGACGTTAGCTCAGATTATCCACAGACGTCTTCTTCTCTTCACTTTCTTGAAACATTTTCTGTCAGATGCTAAATCTAGATTTGAGTTCTATTGACTCGTAGAAAATTAAAGATATGTCAGAAACTTTAATTCTAAATGACGGCAACCTGTTGCTCTATGCTGCCGTCACTTAGCCTGCTAGACTGGAGGTCGTTATTTAAATTATTTTGAACTATTAGTTTGATTCTACTTGTATTGATCTTTCTGTGTGAAAGCCTCCACACCGACCTAACCCTGAGTCCAACCTGTGAACGACTGAATAGATAGATTTAGATTTAAATAGATCTTTATTGTCATTACATGTTATACAACGAAACTCTGTTGGAGCATATAAAATCTAAAATATGTACACATACACCAGCACACACACAAGCCGAGCACATCTCTCCCATACCCACATACACATTCATACCCGTGAAAAGAATGTAATAAATACTCAAACAACATTTTTAAATATAGGGAGTTAGTTCCCCTCGTAGTCTAAGCCTATAGCAGCATAGCTAGGCACTGGTCTGTACCTGCGCCAGCCCTCACTATAAGATTTATCAAAAAGGAATGTTTTAAGTCTATTCTTAAAAGTACAGAGTGTGTCTGCCTCCCGGACCCTGACTGGTAGATGATCGCATCAATCACAGTGAGGCGAAACGCCCAGCAGATAAAGCTCGTTCTAAAACGAGGGTGAACCTTGTGTTGGCTTTTACCCGTGGACGTGGAGTTGGTCTGCTTCCTGATGAACAGCCAGGTGACAAACACCGGCGGTTAGCTTGTGCTAGCGTGCATTAGCTTGCAGTGTAGGTACAAGCAGTAAACGTACACACTACATCCTGCAGTGAGCGATGCACCCAGGAGGAGGGGCCCAGGAGTGAACCTGCATCAGCAGAGGTTCACCATCAACCAGCTCATTAAGACCATACAAAAACACACACACACACACGCACACACACACACACACACACACACACACACACGCTGTCACACCGGGTGCTCTAAAAAGGACTCATCATGACAATCAGAAACATGCTAACTTTATCAGGTTTAAAGGGAACAAAAGCTGCACAATCCATTGCTCAGAGTCAGACCCTGAGTGTGAGCTGTGGGTCGCATCATGTCCACAGGTGTCACATTTATCTGAACATCACACAGGACGTTTAACGCTAACCATTAGACACACACACACACACACACACACACACACACACACACACACACACACACACACACACACACACGGAGGACTCATTCCTCTGTGCTAATATATAATCAGTGTGTGAATAAATGGCAGGAGTGTTCGACAGAGACATTAAACACACACACGGATGTGACAGATTCTCACACACACACACACACACACACACACACACACACACACACACACACACACTGAATATACATGTACATACATGAATGAGCAGTAATGACACATTAACATCGACACACATGCTGTCACACCATAATGAAGCCTGTGACTAATGAGCCCCTCCCCTTCTGTACAGGCCGTATTTATTGTGTCCCTCGTCACTCACCGTAGATCATCTGCTGCCTCTGAAGACGTCCAGCAGACGAGCACCGACAGGGAATTAACTGTGTCTTCATGCTTAGTCAAACACACACACACGGTAGAAGGGGATGCCCTAAAGTCAAACTGTAGGTTAGAAACAGGGTTTTACAAACCTCACGCTGACCTCAGGTTGACCTCACGCTGACCTCAGGTTGACCTCAGGGCTCTAATCTTTTTATCCCGTGTTTTATGGTGTCTCTAAACTCTGAACATATTGACAGGACTGAAGGTTGGGCAGGATTGCTCCTGAAACCCCCCTGACCTGTTGTTCACATATGCACCCCAAAGCATGAGTCAGAATCAGAATCAGAAATACTTTATTAATCCCAGGGGGAAATGCGGTTGTTACCGTTGCTCTAAAACACAGTACAGAAGTATAGAAATAACTTAGACTGTAAATAGGGGCGTGGGGGGGGGGGGGGGGATCTCCTGAGGTAAGACGTGACGGAAAAGACGACGTGGAAGTGGCAGATGAAGCAGCAGAGTCCGCTATAATGATAATTTTGCAAAGTGTGTAGGCGTTTTGACATCTGCACTACTGAACACTGTATAGTAGATTTCAGTGCGGACACTTTTGTACTTTTACTGAAGTCAAATTAAAGTTTTTATTTGTTCTTAAGTTAAAGCCCTTTTTGCATCTCTCTCTTCACGTCTCGTCATTAGTGTCATATTTCATGATTCAGTGTCGTGTTTGACAATGATGTGCTGTGTGACTTCCCATCAGGCCTTTGTTAATCCTCAGTGTTGTGTATGAAGCTCTGATCCCAGAACAATGCAGCTCATATGCTGCATGCATACAGACGGTGTTCAGAGTAAAAACAGAAGCTGCTGATTGTCTGACTCTCTGCTGACAATAAGAGTTTGTGTTGAACCCTGCCAGCGTTAATCAGCCTCGTCTGAATGTTTCACATTTTCAGGAATGTTTCTCGAACGCCTCCTCAAACTCAGACGAGGAAACGGCTCGGCTGCAGGGACGTCCTCAGATAATGCGCCTGTTTTTCTCTCCACGCGCCCACGGACGCAAAAATGTTTGCACACTGAGGCAGAAAGAGAGAGAGGGGGGAGGGAGGGGACGGACAGATAACAGGGGGAGGAGGGTCCTAAGACAAGGAGAGAAAGGAGGATGGAAGGAGGAGAAAGAGAGCACCAAACAAAGAAAGAGAAGGAGAGAATGAAAGGAGAAGAAAGAAAAGACAAAGAGAAAGGAGACAAGAGGAGAAGAAGAAGAGGGCGACGTTAGGGGACGAAAAGGAAGGTAGGATGGAAAGAAGTGGGATGGAGAACAGAAAACGTAGTCGGAAAGAATAGATAAAAAGGAGAAGAGAGGAAGGAAAAAAGGAAGCACAATCCTGAGGAGAGGAGATAAACAGAGAGAAATGTAAGATTGGAAAAAATACGAGCGTAATGGAAAGGAAAGATGAAAGGAGAGAGAGAGAGAGAGTGAGGGAACGAGCTAAGAAAGAAGGAGAGGAGAAGAGAAAGGACACAGAAAGGGAAGGAAATAAGGTAGCATATTCAAAAAGAGGGGAAATGAAGAAGTGAGAAAGATGAGCAAAAATAATTTAAGAGGGGAAATCAATAGAAGAAAAAATAGAAGAGAAGGGGTCCAAAAAGGGGGAAGGGAAGGAGAGGAGGGAGGAGGTTTGCTGACGAGGCCTAAGGGGTTTGATGTCCGAATGCTCAAAACGCCCACGCCACGCCGACAGCTCCAATACAGGGCTTTAATTTCAAACACACACACGCACACACACACACACACACACACACACACACACACACACACACACACACACACACACACACACACACACACACACACACACACACACACACACACACACACAGCTCTGTCGGTGTAATCCCTGAGTGTTTCAGAGAAAATAAAATCCAAACCCCAAATCAGAGCGGTTTGATTTCATTAGATTTCTGTTTCATCTTTTCTCTCCGAGTCTCTGTGGCCACAAAGTTACAGACTGAACAAAATCAAAGTATTTAATGATGAACGCTGGGACGTTTATACAAGAGCAATAAAGTCAGGAGACTTTCATGAATTCATTAATCGTCTGTTGGTAACTGCTGTAAAACATGATGATCACTTCTATACTGATGCTGTAATGTGAAGCTACTTAAGTGACACGTGCAGAAAGTGTGTGCCAGGTACACACATCCTGCAGGTACACACTTTCTGTAGGTACACACATCCTGCAGGTACACACTTTCTGTAGGTACACACTTTCTGTAGGTACACACATCCTGCAGGTACACACTTTCTGTAGGTACACACATCCTGCAGGTACACACATCCTGCAGGTACACACTTTCTGCAGGTACACACATCCTGCAGGTACACACTTTCTGTAGGTACACACATCCTGCAGGTACACACTTTCTGTAGGTACACACATCCTGCAGGTACACACTTTCTGTAGGTACACACATCCTGCAGGTACACACTTTCTGTAGGCGCACACATCCTGCAGGTACACACTTTCTGCAGGTACACACATCCTGCAGGTACACACTTTCTGTAGGTACACACTTTCTGTAGGTACACACATCCTGCAGGTACACACTTTCTGCAGGTACACACTGCAGGTACACACTTTCTGTGGGTACACACTGCAGGTACACACGCACTTTCTGCAGGTACACACTTTCTGTAGGTACACACATCCTGCAGGTACACACTTTCTGCAGGTACACACTGCAGGTACACACGCACTTTCTGTGGGTACACACACTTTCTGTATACACACTCTGATCAAATGAAAACAAAAGTCTCAATGAAGCTGGATATTTGTGTTTGTACGTTTGTTGAACAGCAGATTGATTTTATTTATATTATTTAGAGAGTCTAAGTTAGAGAACGATCAAAGACTAAATAAAAATGTAAGAATGAAACACAGAAATAGAAACGTGTTCATGACTCTATCTGCAGTGAAAGCTCCAGAGACAGTACTCCACACTGAGAAGGATTTTATTTGAATTAAAAGCCTGATCAATCTTTGTGATGATGAAATGAAGAACTTGTGTTGTTTGTTGTGTGTCAGTATCAGAGATCAAACCGAAGGTGAACAAAAACCTTGTTATCACATTTATTACTTTAGATATTCACAGTTATTTGATCTTTATTCTAATAATGCTGTTTTTGATTGGATCTGAATTTAACAATCTTTATGATAGTTCACCTTCATAAAACAATCTCTAAATCTATAAAAGACTAAAAATGTAATATCTACTAAAGTCCTCATCTGGAGCAGCTGTTATGTTGTTAGTTATGTCAGTAACTGTGTAATATCTCTTCCAGTAAAGCGACTCCACTTCTCTCTTTCAAATAATAATAATGATATAAAGTAATCAGCATCTCCTTCTGCTTCAGTCTGACTGATCAGATATTAACAATCAATAGTTTCTCACTTATGGATCAATGACGAACATCTGTTTATGTAAAGAGAGAGAGATTATGAAGTGCACCTTCATCGTCTCTATAATGTATTTGTTTCTTTACGTTGACATTTTTTCCGGTTCTTGTCGTGAGAGTGAAGCATGAATGAACGATGTGTGTGATGAACAAACACTGTGTCGCTCTTTAAAAGACGTTTCTGTGAGATAAACGAGATGAATGTCTGCAGAGCGTGCTGCTGACAGCCCGCTCTCTCTCTCTCTCTCTCCACATTCTCTCTCATTGTCTCTCTCCCTTCCTGAGCTCTGAGGGCCTGTCACTGTCCACCCACATGGTCAGGACTCCCCCTCCCTCCCCAACAGAGGGGTGAGGATGCTAGCCATGTGGAGGGGGGGGGGGGGGGGGGGGGGGGGGTGTCTTTATGTGGTGGGCCGTGGGAGGTTTGTCTGTCTCTCTGTGATTTGGTGTAGGTGGATCTTTGCTTTCACGCTGACCATCAAAGAGAGAAAAGGAAGAATTTACACATTTACACATTTAACCCGGGAAAGATGATCCCAGGTCAGATTTAACCCAGGGTAGAATAAACCCCTGCACAGATTTAACCCGGGACAGATTTAACCTGAGACAGATTTAACCTGAGACAGATTTAACCTGAGACAGATTTAACCTGAGACAGAATGAACCTGGGACAGATTTAACCTGAGACAGAATGAACCCGGGACAGATTTAACCTGAGACAGAATGAACCTGGGACAGATTTAACCTGAGACAGATTTAACCTGTGACAGATTTAACCTGAGACAGAATGAACCCGGGACAGTTTAACCCGGGACAGATTTAACCTGAGACAGAATGAACCCGGGACAGTTTAACCCGGGACAGTTTAACCCGGGACAGATTTAACCTGAGACAGAATGAACCCAGGACAGTTTAACCCGGGACAGAATGAACCCGGGACAGTTTAACCCGGGACAGTTTAACCCGGGACAGATTTAACCTGAGACAGAATGAACCCGGCCCCGGGACAGATTTAACCTGTGACAGAATGAACCCGGGACAGTTTAACCCGGGACAGTTTAACCCGGGACAGATTTAACCTGTGACAGAATGAACCCAGGACAGTTTAACCCGGGACAGAATGAACCCAGGACAGTTTAACCCAGGACAGAATGAACCCGGGACAGATTTAACCTGTGACAGAATGAACCCGGGACAAATTTAACCTGTGACAGAATGAACCCGGGACAGTTTAACCCGGGACAGAATGAACCCGGGACAGATTTAACCTGTGACAGAATGAACCCAGGACAGTTTAACCCGGGACAGAATGAACCCAGGACAGTTTAACCCGGGACAGTTTAACCCGGGACAGATTTAACCTGAGACAGAATGAACCCGGGACAAATTTAACCTGTGACAGAATGAACCCGGGACAGTTTAACCCGGGACAGAATGAACCCGGGACAGATTTAACCTGAGACAGAATGAACCCGGGACAGATTTAACCTGAGACAGAATGAACCCGGGACAGATTTAACCTGTGACAGAATGAACCCGGGACAGTTTAACCCGGGACAGAATGAACCCGGGACAGATTTAACCTGTGACAGAATGAACCCAGGACAGTTTAA
>CM036554.1:538901-616401 GCA_020745685.1 Tautogolabrus adspersus
ACACACACACACACACACACCTCCCACTCACTCCGAGTATCTGACATGTAACTGTGATGAATGTGTGACCTTAGACCTCCAGTCCTCCTGATGCTCCGATCTTTAAACAAGTTCACCTTTAATTACCATCAGTGATGTTAACATGCAAATCACACACACACACACACACACACACACACACACACACACACACACACACACACACACACACACACACACGGTCCTGCACAAAAAGTCCAAAAAGTTCACTTTTAATAACGGCTGCTGCTGATGAGTGTAATAAAGAGCCAGCACAGACACACACACACACACACACACACACACACACACACACACACACACACACACACACACACACACACACACACACACACACACACACACACTCTGATTGCATTATGAGCTCTCTCTAACGATGCTGTGCGTGTCGTGTTTCTTGCAGATAAATTTGATAGGAAACCGTACCTGTCCCAGCTCTTTAATGCTGTTAGAGCAGCGGGGGGGGGGGGGGGGGGGGGGGGGGGGGGGGGGGGGGGGGGGGGGGGGGTGGGGGGGGGGGGGGGGGGGGGGGGGGGGGGTTTAATCAGGTGTTATTATCAGATATGTGTAGTTTAGATAAGGGGGGGAGGTCTTAATGTTATGACAACAGAGTAGGAGTGAATTAGACGGGCCCCTCACCTGCAGGCTGATAACACAGCTCATAATTGAATGCCATTCAGTGGAACAGACGAGTTAAACACTCGGCCCACTGAAGACACGGGGACAACATTGAACCAACCGCAGACTGTTAGAACGGGTCTTATTTTAGGATCCACTGATATGGACATATGATACAGAAGTTTGGGAGCAGACCCAAGCTTAAATATTCACATGGAAACTAAAGTGTCAAATGTCAATCAGCAGAAAGTGTGTGATCTAAAAAACAGATTTTTAAAGAGAACATCATCAAACTAACGTGTAACCTTCGACTCACGATGCTCCAGAATATTCCGGTAAATCTTTGAATACGTTTTCTATAAACTGAAGCTCCATCCAACACGCAGAAGTTCAAACATACGACATGTTTCAGTGAATTACTCTGACTTCTGCTGTGTTGAATACCTCACTAACCGAGACCAACACACACAAGAGACCAGAGTGCTCCGAGACCAAGGCAGGACAAGGTCCTCCTAAAAGCCTAACCAAAGACAGAGGTTGCAAATTAACCAAGAAACGTTTATGCATGGTATCTACTTTGTATTTAACATATAAAGCAATGTTTACTGTGTCCCTGTTAAAGAAATGAATAAAACAGAAAAGAAAGACAAGACCATGGCATTTAGCATTCGAGACCGAGTCAAGACCAAGACATTTAGGGGTGCAGACCGAAACAAGACGGAGACATTTAGGGATCAAGACTGAGTCAAGACTAAGACCAAGGCAGGGCGAGACCAGGACAAGACCAAGACTCCTGTCATAAAGAAAGCCGCCACGGCTCCTCTTCAGTAAACTTTTCCTCCTCCTCATCAGAATCACATCATCGACTGTTTCTGAAGCAATTAACTGACTTGAACTCTGCGTCTCGTGTAAATCTTATCCTGACGCCAAATCAACACCAACAAATCACCTGCACCTGCGTCTGTCATTAAGCAGCTCCATTATAGCATTTATTGGGTTTCAGAGCCACGGGAGGACGGCCCGAGAAGCTCGGCGGCGGCATTAAGCAGAACTCGATCCAGCTGTCTGAGCGCTCTTTAGCAGCTTTTAATTGGACGGGAACAGCAGAGACACATGATTACAGCTCAAAAGCACCACAACAGGGTATATCTGGGATTTAATTACAGCGGGCTATTGTTTAATTTGCCTCTCGATGCTTCAATTAAGCAGAAACGGGAATGTGAGGGTTCATGTTTCAGGCTCCCCCAGTGAAGTTCAGGTAACATCACACAGAGGAGATCAGGTGCATTTGTCATGTTTGACTGATGACAGCAGAGAGGAAGAAACCTGGTTAGAAAATCATCAGCAATCACTGTGAGTGTGTGTGTGTGTGTGTGAGTGTGAGTGTGTGTGTGTGTGTGTGTGTGTGCGTGTGCGTGTGTGTGTGTCTGTGTGTGTGTGTGTGTGTGTGTGTGTGTGTCTGTGTGTCTGTGAGTGTGTGTGTGTGTGTGTGAGTGTGAGTGTGTGTGTGTGAGTGTCTGTGTGTGTGTGTGTGTGTGTGTGAGTGTCTGTGTGTGTGTGTGTGTGTGTGTGTGTGTGTGTGTGTGTGTGTGTGTGCGTGTGTGTGTGTCTGTGTGTGTGTGTGTGTGTGTGTGTGTGTGTCTGTGTGTGTCTGTGAGTGTGTGTGTGTGTGTGTGTGTGTGTCTGTGTGTGTGTCTGTGTGTCTGTGTGTGTGTGTCTGTGTGTGTGTGTGTGTGTGTGTGTCTGTGTGTGTCTGTGTGTGTGTGTGTGTGTGTGTGTGTGTGTGTGTGTGTGTGTGTCTGTGTGTGTGTATGTGTTTTGTGTGTCTGTGTGTGTGTGTGTGTGTCTGTGTGTGTGTGTGTGTGTGTCTGTGTGTGTCTGTGTGTGTCTGTGTGTGTGTGTGTGTGTGTCTGTGTGTGTCTGTGTGTGTGTGTGTGTGTGTGTGTGCGCTCTGAGGCCCTGCTGATGTATTTCCTGATATATTGAAGCGTGCAGATGATGCGATCTGAGGCTGACGGGCACCAAAAATAGAAGAATGAAGGAATGCACAGAAACTCCTTGGACCATTTCCCTTATTAGTTTAGTTGTTATTCAATCTGCATCCTCTTTTTGCTGCAGATAATTTCCCTTCATGTGCATCCACACGAACGTTGGTGAGCTCGCTGAGGGAGAGAGAGGGAGAAACTTTTAACTCAGTCATGAGGAGGAGAAGCTCTCACGGCGCATCACATCGGTAACTTTTCTTCTTCTCTGTCTGCACAGAAGATACGTTTTAAAATGCAAACATTACGTGATTAATATGAAACTGTTGATGAGAGCGTGTATTACCTTTACAGACCTCCTTTGACCTGCTCACTGTGTCTGAGGACCGACAGAAGACGTTTTTATTCAGCTAACATCTTCCTTCATCTGAAATCGTTTCATCTACACCTTCTTCCTCACACGATTTCCTGATCATTTCAGGACAATCAGGCCCTGATGTCTTCAGAAACTCCCCCTCTAACCACGAACCTCCAAAGATGCTCCTGCATGGTTAGTGATGGCTCGTCCTCGTCCTCCCTCGCCTTGCTTTAGGAGGAGTGTCTCCTGTTGGTGCTCATTAAACTGCATCAACAGAAGAAGAGCGCGTCAGATGTATCTTCTGAGATGAAGACCCTCTTTTATTAAAGCTTTATTGAATCTGTTTCATTACCTCGTACGGTGACTTGAGTCCAGCCGACTAAAACAGACTTGGTAGTCTTGATAAAGTGGGAGGAGTCAAGTCCATCTTATCGACCTCGAGCACAGGCAGGTGGTCAGAAAGGCGACATCTCTCCAGCATTGCCCAGATCGACCTTCTCTATACAGAGTTGAATCTCCGACCTTCAGGCTGACAAACAGCTAAACAGGTAACTCCAATTCCTTGCTGCTCTTTTCACTGGATGACCTTTGAACGGGGTCACCAGCACCTCGCAGGACCCACTGCATCAAGAGGTACTTCTTGTGTATTTATTAACGCGGCTCGCTCTGTCAAAAAGGTCATGTTCTTTGTTTTTTTTATATTTTCTGTTTTATTTTGTAGCCTTTACTCATCCTTGTCTCCACATCCTCGAACGGCCTACTACATACTCTAAATATATATACTGCATGCTAATCCGACCGTTAGCAACATACTAAAATAAGGACACGTGACGTACTTCCATTCCGAGCTCCGTTCAATGAGCTGATGTCCTTGACGTGAAAATGTTCTTAACATTCTTCTCTAATGACTATTTCATTTTACAAACTAGACCAATCAGGCGTCTCTGGTCGTCAACATAGTGGGAGAGTAACTGTGTCTGTATGTGTGAGCACGTAAAAAGTCCAGTTAGCAACGTTAGCACCAGCACTAGTTTGGTTACGTCTGCCATCGCACTAATCTCATGTAAACAAAGTGACAGCGTCGCACAATGACGTCACACGGAGGAGAAACTGGCGCACAGCGTGACGTTATGGGATCAGAACAATGTTTTCCCCGTCTACACAGAAACACGTTAAAGGAGTTTTACTAAAGGAGAGTTTTCAGTGACCGAAAACACAGTTTGCGTACGAAAGCTCAAACCGCAGAGAAACAGTTACGTCTTCAAAAATACCCGCTTACGTGTGGACGCGGCCTTCGTGTGGACGCGGCCTTCGTGTGGACGCGGCCTTCGTGTGGAAGCAGCCTTCGTGGGTATGATCTCTGCCTGTTTTTTGACCCGGCCTTCAGCCTCCTCCTCTGGGTTTGTTTGCCGTCTGTCTTTGCCTTGCTGTAGACCGAACCTCTGACTTCAGTAAACGTTTTACCTTTCTATAGAAATGTAAAACGTTTAATGGATTCACACGCAGACTCAGAGGGAGTGTTTATAAACACTCCCTCTGAGTCTGCGTGTGAATCCATAGAGTGCCTATCGTTGTGTCATGTATGTAGTAAATGTTTGTGGATCGTCTGTTAGTGCTGTGGATGTTTTGTATGTTTCAGGCTGCAGACTAATTTCCCAGAAGAAAAAACAAACAGCTGGGAGCTCCTGTGGAGCGGAGATGCGTGTACATAAAAAATGGGTTTGAGCAAACGTAGAGCTCTCCCGTTGCTTTGCTCCTGACGAGGAGGGAACATGCCATAAAGAGGTTAATCCTCCAACTTGATCTGATTGACTGCAAAAGTGACATCGACGAGCGCTGCGACTCCACGTCTTCGACTAAAAGTTTAAAATGTTCTAACATTTATGCCTGCCTGAAAAACGCTAGAAAACGTATCGAGCAGCAGCAGAGAATAGCGCTGAACCAGAGGAAAATGTTGGTTCAGCTGGACACGCTTCTGTTGACGTGTCTCTGAGTGATCGGACCCTTCACACAGTTTGACTTTACTGACAGTTCTTAGAAGAGGGAGTGTTTGTTTGATTATTTAACTACTTATTCATATATTTATTTCTTTATTTATCGATGTATGGAAACAGTTTTTAATTGAAAATCAAAGCCTCTCATATTTCAGTTTCTTTAATCGTTTGTATTTGTGTGATGATGATGATGATGCCGTTGGCAGATCTCTTCAGTGAAATCATGAACTCTGATCTTCATCGTATCTGTGAAGTTCATGTTATACGACTTTAAAGACCTGAAATATAAAATAACGATCATTAAACAGGATCCATTTGAAATGGTCTTTGTTGTTCCTGAAATATTTATAGTCAGGGCTGAGCGCTGTCTGCTGCCCGATCAATAACCTCCGCTCATAACTTATCAACAATCGATACCTCGGGGCTTTTCTCCAACCTCTCTGTAATCTGCAGGCCCCGCCTCCTTTAAAGCAGCGCCTCGTTCTCTCTGACATCTTCATGCAGCAGAGTCACGATCCTAAAACACACAGGGTCATTCAGCTCACTCATTAAAGAGGTTAAATAAAGACGAGAAATGACAATCAAAAAACACGAGCAACAGTAGAGATTGTTTGACATAAACAACACGTGCCCCATAACTGAGCTCTGCCCTCATCACGTGCTTGTCGTACGCCGTAATATTGGCGTCCCAGTCTGTGAAGTCACATTGCTGAAGCACGAGAGAGCACGGCACAGCAGGAGCTCCACATACACACACGCAGAGCGCTGTTCTCCCCCGCTGGCTCAGCTGATCCCGTCTCTCCTCTGTAACGCCTCTGTTACTACCTCTGAAGACGGTACAGAGGGGGGGGTCACTTTGTCCCCCCCATTATGCCTCCACGACATCCAGATTGAAGGAGAAACGTCACAGGGTGGTAAATATGGCGGCTTAAAGCGGCTCTCTGAACAGGGCTATTCTCTCATTCTACGCTCAGTACGCTGCGTGTAAGAAAGTACTTCATCCGGAGGAAAAACGCTCCCTGGCTTCCTTCTTTTAAGCTCCTGCGAGGAACCTTTGCTTTGTGTTGGTTTTGGCGCCCCCTGTGGACAAAAAGGTACCTCTTCTGTGTTCGCTGATGTTGTCCTTTTCACGTGATACCTTTTTTTTTATGTTTATTTTGAGGCTTTTTTTCCTTTTATTGTAGAGATAGGACAGTGGATAGAGTCAGAAATCTCCTCCTCCTCCTCCTCCTCTTTCTCTCTGCTCCTCCTCCTCCTCCACCTCCTCCTCTTCCTGCTCCAGCTCCTCCTCCTCTCTGCTTCCTCTCTGCCTCCTCCTCAGAAGAGTAAAAACTACAGACATGGCCATTAAGGCTGACGAGTCGTTGCTCCTGTCGTGTCTCGTCCACAGAACAACGACAGTGAGAGACGGACGAGCTGTGTGTGTGTGTGTGTGTGTGTGTGTGTGTGTGTGTGTGTGTGTGTGTGTGTGTGTGTGTGTGTGTGTGTGTGTGTGTGTATGTGTGTGTGTGTATGTGTGTGTGTGTGTGTGTGTGTGTGTGTGTGTGTGTGTGCTCCTCACTGCAGAAAAAACAAACAACTTTCTATCAAGAACAAGAAGCTCACTGTTTTTTTTATTTTGTTAAATTTGGTGTCAAAATGTAAACTATATAAATATTTCCTGTCAAGTACAGTCTGGTTTTATTGCCTATTTTTAGAGAGGACGTGGATAGAGTCAGAAATCTGGGAGGAGAGAGAGAGAGAGAGAGAGAGAGAGAGAGAGAGAGAGAGAGAGAGAGAGAGAGAGGGAGGAATGACATGCGATATGGAGCCACAGGTCGGATTTGAACCTCCTTAAAATATGCAGAAACAGGATGAAATGAACTGAAAGAAAATCTGAACTAAAGACAAAAACTCTCCTGATTCTGCATGAATTAGTAAGTCCACCGGTCTTTAAGTTAGTCAGCTGCATGAAGGGGGAGATGATGTTGTAAAAACTCACCTGAGTGACCTGAACGCGCTCCGATCTCTTTAAGGTACCCTCCTTAACTCGTGCAGGTGAAGCTCATCATACCTGATGTCTTTACTTCCCATGGTGTGATGGTTGGTTTCCTATCTGAAGGATGTTTCCTAAAGATCTGATTCTGATCTATTAACGGATCGAAACTTCATGTAGAGAATGTTTAACAGACAGTGTATGAGGAACTAAACATGCACCAACACTAAAATGACTGTCCTCTCCCTCCCCCTCCTCCTCCTCCTCCTCCTCCTCCTCCCTGCCTTGAGCTGACTGAGTTCCTGCAGCACAAGAAGAAAACTACAGACAAGGCCGTTATGGCCGACGTGTCGTCATGCCCGCCGTGTCCTCATCATGCAAACAAAGACAGAGGATGCTGTAGGACGGCTCGCTGACGGACACACAGTGACGAGCTGCTGTCCTCCTCAGCACGCCTCAGGATGCAGCGGAGAGACGCAGCTCCATTCAGCCCCATTCATCCACAGCCAGACTCTGTTAATGTTCAACCACACACAGGAACTGATGCAGGGCTTCTGCACGAGGACACACACCCCCTACACACACACACACACACACACACACACACACACACACACACACACACACACACACACACACACACACACACACACACACACACTGATGCACCTCCTCATTCTGATTTCTTAGAGTTTTAATTAAAGCAACACTAAGCATACTTCTCTGACACAGGTGCAGCTTCAGATCTGCTGTATCTGCTGTTTAGGGGAGTTTTAGGAGATTTAGGAGTTTTAGGAGGACTGGGAGTTCTGGGAGGACTTGGAGAAGGTGATCCGTCTTCCATGTGACAGTGAGGACTCCTCCACCAGGCCTCCTCCCAGCAGGTCTTCCTCCCCCCTGCTGCTCCTTCTGTCTCTGCATCCTTCATCCATTCTGCAGACTCTGGTCCAGAGATACTGGACGTTCATCCTCACCCTCATCATCATCACCATCATCCTCACCCTCATCATCATCACCATCATCCTCACCCTCATCATCACTATCATCCTCACCCTCATCATCATCATCATCCTCACCCTCATCAACATCATCATCATCATCATCTAGACTACCGGGGGAACTGGCACCTTGAGCTCTTATCCCCTGCTCTCTCTCTCTCTCTGCATTCATATGACATTACTGCATGTCACTACCTTTAAATCCCAGTTACTAACCACATCTTCTTCTGGGAGCTCCTGAGCTCTCTTAGGTTCCTCGGGATTGTTGCTCCTGCTGAGCCCTCTTAGGCTCCACGGGATCGTTGGTGGACGGCCTGCCAAAACAACCCCCCCCCCCTCCCTTCGGGATCGTAGGTGGACGGCCCACCTGAACAACACCCCCCCCCCCCTTTTTCCCTTGTTCCCTATCCCTCTTCCTGCATCTTATCCCATCTCCCCCTATCCCGTTCCAAGCCCGGCGCAGTCTAGGCTGTGAAGGCTGTTTCGTCATGAGCCGGGGATCACTGCCGAAGATTTCTGCCTTTTAATAAGGAAGTTTTTTCTGACCAATGTATCTTTTGCTGCTTTGCTAAAGTGCTCATGATGGATTAAGCTGGGTCCTTGTAATAAAGCACCGTGCCGAAGTCCACCCCTTCCATCTGTGCCAGGACCAAGTAAATGTACGGAGCCTGAGCCTGGTACGGAGCCTGAGTCCGGAACGGAGCCTGAGCCCGGAACGGAGCCTGAGCCCGGTACAGAGCCTGAGCCTGGTACTGAGCCTGAGCCCGGTACGGAGCCTGAGCCTGAGCCTGAGCCCGATACGGTGCCTGAGCCCGGAGCCTGAGCCTGAGCCCGATACGGTGCCTGAGCCCGGAACGGAGCCTGAGCCCGGTACGGTGCCTGAGCCCGGAACGGAGCCTGAGCCCGGTACGGTGCCTGAGCCCGGATCGGAGCCTGAGCCCGGTACGGAGCCTGAGCCCGGAACGGAGCCTGAGCCCGGAACGGAGCCTGAGCCCGGAACGGAGCCTGAGCCCGGAACGGAGCCTGAGCCCGGAATGGAGCGCTAACACTCATGAAACAAACTGGACTTTAGGGGTCAAAGGTGCTCAGGCTCGGTATGGATGTCTAGTGTGATTGGCCCTGAGGTCCAAACTGCAAATTTGCATTAAATAAATCTAAATGTTCTTTTCTTTAGTTTTTAAATCAGAAACTTGTTGAAACCAGTGACTTAGGGGTCTGCAGAGACCTTCTGCTGCAGACTCAGTCCTGCATGTCCTTACAGTGAGCACAGTGTGCTCTCTGTTAGCCCCCCCACTGTTTCTATTCTTCTCCCCCCCAGGACGTCTATTCAGCAGCCTGTTCTCAGTAAATCAGCTCATCAGCCTCTCTCTGCTTCTTGTTACAGTGTTTTCAAATCTTACATGTTAGAGTCCCAGCCTTTAAAAGCTCCCACCTTCAGTCACAGGGATTCAGAGACACGGAAGTTTTCCACAGTCAGCGTGGTCACACTCAATCTTTAATTTCATGCTCCTCACAGTTTGTGATGTGAGTAAGGCTGTGATTGAGTCCTCCTCTTCCTGTCTGAACGCAGGGAGGAGCCGTCACATAGAGACAGCATCGTGTCGTCCATCTCCGTCTGTCTTTGTCTCGCTCTCAGGACGAGACAGGAACGTCGACACAGCAGCGCCGACGTCCACGTACGGAGGTTTCTACAGGAAGTCAGCCTGAGAATACAAATAGAGAGAGTCATGGGAAAATACATGTAGAGCTGACAAGTCAAATAGCAGCTCATGTGTATGTCTAAGAAGAGAACTGACCCTTAATAAGATCTACCTCAGATTACACCGAGTCATTTAAAGACACAGCGCCATCCAGAGCAAACACACACTAAAATCTTCTGTTCATTTCAGGGCTCAGCCTGATGAATTAAAGAGTCTAGTCTCCCACAACAAGAACAATCTGTGGATATAAAAATCGTCCTGTTATTTTCATCAAATCTCAGGTGGAGAAAAAAAACGTACGAGGTCATTAAACGTGTGTTTGGCGAAGATCTGTGTGCAGATCTGTGAACTGTCTACTTATACATAGTTTACAATATTAGCTCCATATGAAAGGATCCATCCAGAGAAACGTCATATTTGACCCTCACACTCTTAGATGTGCTCTGAGTCACTGATGCTGCGGGACTAAAACTAAACCAAAAGCTTCTAAATGATCTGTGAAACTGTTTTCACACATGCACTCCTGAAAATATCTAGATCATTTCAGGAGGACTGCTGCGGATATTCTCCCGACCTGGCTGTTCACATATGCACCTCACAGGGGGACATGGAAGTGGCGGACGCAGCAGCAGAGTCCTCTATACGACGCTATAATAAGAATATCTGTCTTTCTATCAATGCTACGTGTAGTTGAACAGAATCACAATCTGAACTAAAGAGTGGAGAAGAACATACTGGAGAACAGGAAACAGAATGCAGCAGGTTCATTAGAGCACGGAGATCGTAGAGGTGGCGTGCAGACAGTCTATGGTCGTGCAGCGATCACAGGGAATAAACGTCACCACCCCCTCCCACTCGCTCGAGGTGAATTCTCCTGATTATATCCTGCTGCGTTCTCACATCAGCTCACTCTGACTTTCTGCAGAATAAATACGAGGAGGCTGGAGGAGAAACTCCGGGTGAGGAGAGAAACATTCAGCTGTTTGTGTTCATGCAGCTCAGCCTGGAAACTTCAGGAGTTTTTTAAGGTGTTTTCTGCAAGCGTGGAAGTCCTATTTCAACCCGCGAATGACACGTGACTTTAAACGCACCCTGTTTAATCTTATAAGAATATAATCTGTGAGATTCTAGAGAACATCATAGACCTGGTGTGTGTGGTTCTGGTCTTTAGAGACCAGGGTCTGGGATGTTTATCAGCTGATGCTAACTTCAGCACTTTTGAACCCCTCAGACCTTCCAAAGAGACTCTGACGAGTCCTGAATCTGCTGCGTCCATGCTAAAGGAGGAAGTGGCCTTTGTGCGGCGTGGCTCCCTCCCTGGTGTGTGTGGAAGGCGTGTGGGAGTGTTGTGTGGGCGCCGCTCATAGAGGGACTCTAAAGACCCTCCTACACACTCAGGACACGCCCCCCTCCTGGCCCGACATCCAGCTGGAGACTGTCAGCGAAAACAGCCAGGCAGGCAGAAACCATAGTAGAAGAAGACAACAAGAGGAGCCCGGAGGACAAAGGCTGAGAGAGAGAGAGAGTGAGAAGAAAGGGCGAGAGAGAGTGTGTGTGTGTGTGTGTGAAGACAGGAGCTCAGAGTGTGTGTCGGTGGGATCGTCCTGGTGTGTAAGGAAGGCTCACTCCTACACACACATTCCTCGGCTTTATACACAAGTCAACGACAGAACGGACACGTGCACGCTCGACAGCTGCACACCTGCAGCAGGAAGCATCCCGCCTGTGTGTGTGTGTGCGTGTGTGTGTGTGTGTGTGTGTGTGTGTGTGTGTGTGTGTGTGTGTGTGTGTGTGTGTGTGTGTATGTGTGTGTGTAGGAGGTGATGCTCTTAGTTTAAACCAGCGGGGGGTCTCGGGGCATCAGGACCTCCTCAGCAGGACGGTCTCTTTAAAACATGAGACTCTTTTCTCCACAGAACACGGGACTTTAGAACTTCTTGAAACTGTCATCCTTTTGATAATAAATAAAACATATCATATAAAGATCATAAATCCAGTCTGTCAGCTGCTTGTCGTGTTAGATTTTCTTGTTATTAACTCTAAAAAAGATCCTTCATGATCTTTGTGTGTGTGTCGCTCGTCCTGGTGAGTAAAGAAGTCAGAAAGAAAGTTTTCACTGAGAGAGAATCATGTTCAGCTTTCTTTAAAGAAAACAAAATACACACAAACACCAGGAGTCTGTGTGTGTGTGTGTGTGTGTGTGTCTGTGTGTGTGTGTGTGTGTGTGTGTGTGTGTGTGTGTGTGTGTGTGTGTGTGTGTGTGTGTGTGTGTGTGTGTGTGTGTGTGTGTGTGTGCGCGTGCGTGTGTGTGTCTGTGTGTGTGTGTGTGTGTGTGTGTGCGCGCGTGCGTGTGTGTGTGTGTGCGCGTGCGTGTGTGTGTCTGTGTGTGTGTGTGTGTGTGTGCGTGCGTGTGTGTGTCTGTGTGTGTGTGTGTGCGCGTGTGTGTGTCTGTGTGTGTGTGTGTGTGTGTGTGTGTGTGTGCGCGTGCGTGTGTGTGTCTGTGTGTGTCTGTGTGTGTGTGTGTGTGTGTGTGTATGTGTGTGTGTGTGTGTGTGTGTGTGTGTGTGTGTATGTGTGTGTGTGTGTCTGTGTGTGTGTGTGTGTGTGTGTGTGTGTGTGTATGTGTGTGTGTGTGTCTGTGTGTGTGTGTGTGCGCGTGTGTGTGTCTGTGTGTGTGTGTGTGTGTGTGTGCGCGTGCGTGTGTGTGTCTGTGTGTGTGTGTGTGTGTGTGTGTGTGTGTGTGTGTGTGTGTGTGTGTGTGTGTGTGTGTGTGTGTGTGTGTGTGTGTGTGACTCACCTGTCCCTCCATGTGTTCTGTGATGTCAGAGAATCAGATGACCTCTGTCTGACCCTCACTGCACATTTGAACCCTTTCAAGGTAAACGTTGTTTCTTCTTCATCCTCGGAGTTAAAGTATTTAACGTGTGTTTCATGAATGTTTGTGCTGCAGACTGAAACTGTCTGTAAGTTCTGCTCTTTTTAAAAAACCTTAAACACATTCTCAGTCACTAAACACATGTCACACTGTGATACACTGGCAGCAACATGTGAACACAACTCCAACACAGCTGTCATCTTTACACACAACTCAAAATTGAACACACGTTTCACCATGCTGTCCTGATACGCGAGTGGTTCACCAACAACCAGCGCTTCTTCAAGGTTTTCCTTCCACCCTACAGCCCCTTCCTGAATCCAATAGAGGAGTTTTTCTCTGCATGGCGGTGGAAGGTCTATGACCGACAGCCCAGGGAAAATGTATTGGAGGCACTGGAACAGGCCTGTGATGATAGAACTGTGGAGTCTCGTCTTGTTCTTCCCCCGTTGTCTGGCAAGGGAAAATATTGCCTGTGATGTGGATGAAGTCCTCTGGCCGGACCCCGCACAAAGACAAAGTGTTGGAGACTGAATCTCAGTGACTTTGACTCTGCAGTAATGTGCTTTCCTTTTTTGTTATGAAAGTGCTGAATGTAAATATCACTTTGACTACGATCAGTTTTTGCTAAATGCATTTACAGTAAACACGACATGCCCTGATGCTGAGTCCTAACTGATCTGATGCTCTGTGCTGAATATATTTGGACTTGCTGTGTGTTTGATCTGAACACATTGTTTGGTCTTGAACACAGGAGAACTGGCTTTGAGGTGATAGTTTGATTGTGATAGAAAAGTCTGGGGTTTTGTGAATGTAGTTTGAATTTTTGGATCTGTGTTTAAGGTTTTGAGAAATGTGTTTTAGCAATTGTGAAAAAGTGTAAAGCCCTGCAAACCTAAAAACATCTGAGTGAAAATAAACTTTTAGAAACTTTAAACAGTGTATTTTGCATTTCTTAGTCAGGTCATGCTCACATATA
This sequence comes from Tautogolabrus adspersus, assembly GCA_020745685.1. Lineage (NCBI taxonomy): Eukaryota > Metazoa > Chordata > Actinopteri > Labriformes > Labridae > Tautogolabrus > Tautogolabrus adspersus. The sequence goes on from CM036554.1 coordinate 552,420, forward strand.
AAAAGCTTTTATCAGATTACAGCTTTCTTCACACCGCGCTCCTGATCTGTTAGATTCAGAAACATAAAGAAATGAGGTTTGAGGTAAATGAGGTATCCAACAGAAAGACTTGATGGGCTGTACAGGTACATGAAATCTAAAGATCGCTAGATTTTATTAACAACACGAGCGTACAGACACACCACCGACATCACACATACAACAAACAAATATTAAAATAAAAAAACAAAAACAAAACAAATGAAGACAGAACACAGACATGAAAACAACTAAACAAATACTGATAATAATTTGGGCATAAACAGCAGATAGATAGTTCACACAATGATATCAGATGAAGAGTTCATTTTGTGGTTTACAAATGATCACTGGATAGAAAAGCTGCTGCTAGTCAACACGTGGTTTATATTAAAAAACATCAACAGTGAAACAAAAGTACATCAGCTCTACCATTAACCATGAGTCTTCTTATTTCACTGTGAATCAAGTCTGTCATGGAATTTCATTTTCATCATTTTGCGATATAGTTGACACATCAACATTACCCAGCACACGGGTGAAGGGTGCTCATATCTTTTCAAAGGTTTCACCTTTCCTGTTCAGAATATAGTTTCTTTCCTCCGCAGCGTAACAGTTGCTGATTTCTCTCAGCCACTGGGCTACCTGTGCTCTCTCAGTATTTCTCCATGCTAAGTAGGAGTAGGCACATGTTAATAAGAGTCTTTTTATGTCTTGATATTTCGAAGTTGGCAGGATATAACCCCAAAATAAGAATGTGAGGCTTAAGAGGAAGCTTCACCTCCAGCATTATTTTAATGATGTGTAAGATTTCGCTCCAGAAAGTTGCTATTTCTTTGCAATCCCACAAACAATGAAGAAGCGTGCCTTTATACTTCTGACATTTAATACAGTTATCGGGTATAGTGTTGTTGAATGATTGCAGTCTAGCTGGTGTAATGTAGCAGCGCATTAGCCCGTTGTATTGGAGCAGTCTCAGTCTTAGTTTGTCTCTGAGCTTCAGTACAGATTTGACCCCAGTCATCCAGGGAAATATTTTCCTTCATATCTTTCTTCCGAGCTTCTAGTTGGTCAAAGGATTCAGATGATTTAGAAACTAGCAATTCATATAGCACAGAAGTACGCCCTTTACTATGACAACTGTGAGATATCTTTCCCTTTCAGTTAAAGGGAGTGAAGTCATTAGCTGATTACAGGATGCAGCGATAAAGCTCCTCACCTGTACAAATTTAAAAAAGTGGCTATTTGAAAGATCACTTTGTACACAACTGTTCAAATGACATCAAATTGTCTTCCTGGAATAAATCCTCTATCTGACTTCGACCTTGTTCAGCTCAAAGGTGAAGTCCTGTCTGCCAGGTTTGAATTGATCATTGCCCCATATCGGACTAAAATACCATATTAATGAATTTTCTCCACACAGTTGTCTCACCTTGTCCCAAACATGGATCATATTCAACACACATGGGTTAGCGGTTTGTCCTCTCAGCTTTTTAATATTTGCAGAATATATTTATGTGTTCAGTCTGAGTTTAGGTCGAAGTGATAAAGATTCAATGTGTACCCCTGCTGGAGTCGGCTCAGAGGAAAAGTCATACATTAGGGTGCGCAGTAATAATAATAATAAAAAAAACCTTATAATTAAAAATAGGATTTTCTTTCTAATCTATCTTTAAATTGAACTGGTGCTGTTTTGTGTTTTAATTATTCTTGTTGTGTTTTTCTGGTTTGGTTCTTCATTTAAAAAACACAAAGTGTGCGACGTATTCTGAATCACTGTTTGATTGAAAACTGTAAACCAACATTGAATAAAATAAAATAAATAATTAATTAATGTTGTGCTTCAGTGTTCATGTTTAATGTAATCTTTGTTCAGCCTGCAGAAGTCTTCTTCAAATAATCATTCTCTTTATTTTCACAGATTGTTAAAATAAAACTGAATTTGATTTTTAAAAAACATGTTTAAACAACACTGCAGAGACAGATGCATCATGGGTAAGAACAAATACAGAGACAGACAACTCTAATAGAATAATAATACATTACAGGACGCTTCGTGTAACTTCTTCTTCTACAAGTTTGTTTTACTCTTTTATTTATCGTGACTTTAAAAACACCCAGAGCTTTGAGTTTCACTTTCATGTGTTTCTGAGAACAACATTCACTAAAAACGTGTTTTTATTCTCCAGAATGAGTCCATGCAGCTGTCAGCTGTCAGGATCCATAGAAACCGTGTGGACAGGGCTCCACCTGGTGGTGTGAAACAGTAATGCAGTGTCAGTCTATGGTCACTCATGCTCCTCTCGAACTGGAGCACACGAAGCACTCACGGCAATTATTCTTTTTTATTTTATGGTTATTTAAGTTTTTGTAACGGTTTATATTATTTAGTTATTTATTCAAACAAATGTGAACTGTTATTTATTAAACTTATTGTTAATTGTTATTTTAATGGTTAGTGATTTTACATTTTGTAAGGATTATTTGAAATATTTAATAATGTTTATTTGATTTATTACATATTTATTTTTAAAGGTAATTTATTTAAATGTTTGTAACGGTTATTTACAATGCTGCATTCACGGAACCTGTAAAAAAAGTCGGTCTGAGTCATTTATCTTTATTGAAACCTCTCTGAAACATATATAGATATATTAACTGAACTCCTCCGGAACTTTAAAGATGCTTTAATTAACAGGCTGTTATTTATTTTCATGACATTTCTGAGAAACCCGCGTACTAGTACTAAGACGGTTTTTTCGGTATGAAACTCATATATACTACATTTTCTGTAAACCGTGAACGCAGCGTAACGTTAGCTAGCTGCAGCTAACAAAGATAAACTCTAACAAGCTTTGCTTCTTTCTTTAATTCAATAAAGGATTTACAACAATGACGATACTCCGGAATATCACAGCTCTCTCCAATGTTTTGAATTTGGACTGCAGTACCAATTTTAAACACTAGGTGTCTCACTAGAGTTACATTTAGCTCCTTGTAGCACTCCTTCCGGATGTTCACCACCACATGTTGATGTATGTTAATATCACTGCTCTGTTTGACGCTCTTCTTCTTCATCGTTTGCAGGTTCTTCTCCGCTGTGTGAGCTTCAGCCCTGACTGTGCGGAGATAGAAGAGATGACGCTCTGACAACATCACAAACTTTAAGGTTTGCTGTAGCTTCTTTGTCCGGGGGCCGTATTCACAAAGCTGCCTAAGTACAAAGAGCCGCTCCTTGTGATATTTTAAGGACTAGATCCTGGACCGGTAAAGGTTACCAGCCGATCTTAGCATATCCAGTCACTATCGATATCAGCCAATATTGCTCGATTTATTCAAACCAGTCAGATAGCATTTCATTTGAGTATCATTGTATTACTCTAACAGTTCTCTGTCACCAGCAGGGGGCGCTATATGGATTACAACAAACATTATCACTCTCCAGAGTGTCAAGCGGTGATGCACAGTTACTTTGTGGTTGAGTGCCCCTCTTGTCTTCATCAGTCGGCAGGTGAAGAGGCTGCTGTGTTTGACACACAGATGATAATTACACACTGAATAGATTCTATGATTGGGTCTTATTGATATCACTGTCCCTCTATCACCAAGACAGCACTATATTTTTCAACCAATCACAGCTTCTGCAAACGTGTGTCATACCTTGCAACAGAGTTGACCCCGCCTCCTCACTAAGATCAAAGTTTCTGTCTGTTTTCTAAACCGCCGACTGCTGACAACTATCAGTCGTAGTATTCAGCATGTACTGTATACTCTGTTGGTCAGTAGTCTGTAGCCTGACCTGCAGTCAGTGGTTATTCTGCAGTACACCATGATGGTTTCTGGTCTTGGAATGAGGAAGTAAACAACAGCCCAGCTGACGCAAACGCTGTTACAGCGTAGCGTCCTCTTACAGTCTGAACAAAGCTGACGAGAGATTCATTCAGATTTTCATGATTTAGAGAATCAACAAAGATCACTGCTGGTATCTTTGTGTGGTTTGGTCTGATTGAGATTATTTCCTCTGTTACGATGGACGTTGCTGTCCGTCATGTCGACCTCTGACCTGCCGCTTTGCATTGTGGGAAACAGTACGCAAGGAGAGACTAGTCTGATGCAGACTGTAGATTATTCATGAATCAATACGAGAGCCGGGTATTTTTGTCATACTGAGGTTCTCACATTGTTTACATACTGCATTTTGGACCAATCAGGATGAACTAGTAGTTTTGTAGGAGGTTTAGGAAACAGCCACACAGAGCCCTTTTTTCTTAATCTTTGGAATCATCCCAGGCGTTGTTTCTTTTATTGCATTAGATGCTGAATACGAACGGTTCCATCGTAGAAACAGTGTCTATGACGCAGTTATCCAGAACGCTCCAGCTGCTTCCTGTGTGCTGTTTCCTTTCTTATGGTTCATGTTTGTTTTACTAACCAGCTGATGAACTCGTTAGCTCCACTGGGCCTGTTTTTTATTCAGATTGTGTTTCAATATGTACAGGTTGTGTTTGATGCTGTTTAAAAGTGCCACCTTGTGCTTTGCATGGCTTTGCACAAGTGAGAGACAATTTTCAGCCTTTGCATGCAAATGTAGACAATGACGTCTTTTCTATTCTATTCTGGGCTCAGAGCAGAGTCACAGTTAGACTGAAGGACAGGTGATTTGGTGTTTGCACCGCCACAATAAAAGCCTCTCTATATTAAAAGTGTAGGATTAAGATAAAGGAAAAGAGTTTAGGGGCGTGTCTGGCGTGCTGCATCCTTGTCATTTCCTGCATGGTCATGAACAGTATCACAGGTCACATGTTGTATAACACAGCAGGTGTGTGACTCAGCTGGGCCGGGCAGGAATGTGAAACTTAAAGCCTCTGTTTGCCTCTCCCTCAGTAACAGCCTTCCTTTAGTTTTGTTTTCCCTGTTTCATCAGTGACGTCACCTCACAGGCAAAACATAGTGAATCATTAACTTTGTGTCACAGCAGATACATCAGAGATTTAAAAATGAGGGAGTGCTTCTGACAGCAGGTTAACAGTCTGTGTGCAGCTGTTTGTGTGCAGCTGTTTGTGTGCAGCTGTTTGTGTGCAGCTGTTTGTTGGTCTCTCTCTGTTGTGTGTGTTATATGGGTTGTGTTGAGGCGGGACCGTTTCCAGGAACATCAGAGTTTGGCTGCTGTTCTCGATCAGCTGTAGGCTTGTTAGAGCTTCAGTTTAAGTTTCTGTTTCGTTTCTGTGTCAGTCGGCTCAGAAAGAAACACAGAGGGGAGGGGGGGGAGGTTTTATAAGCTGGATAGAAAGGTTCATTGTCAGTATTAGAGTTCTGACTGAGAGACAACACGCTCTGAGTTGTTAAAGAGTCGGTAAGTTAGATTTTCTTTATGCAGCTTTGTTCTGTTTAAACAGTTGATGAATGTGTCTCTCTGTGCATGATGCTGCTGTTAGCTAAATCACTATAGCAGTTTTGTTTACTTATGCAATCCACAATAAAATAGGACATGACCTGCTCGTATAGTGATGATAATTCTTTGATTATTGAGTCACAAATGTGGGATAAATGTTCACACGTTACTTTCTTAGTCTAAGTGTGTCCGGTCTGCAGAGATGAACTTTAGTTTAACTTGAAGCTCTGTATAGCTTTCTGTATGAAGTAATCCAAAGAGAACTTCCTCCTCCTTTCACGTATTGCCTGATGCACGCACGCTCGCACACGCACACGCAAACACACACGCACGCACGCACGCACGCACACGCACGCACGCACACACACACACGCACACACACACACACAGGTGGATAAGTAGAAGATAGTTCTGCTTTGTTACATCAGATGGTGTTGCTCTGTGTTGTTGGTAACTAACATGGTTCATTGGGTGTGCCTCTGATGATGAATCCACTGAGATGAGATTATTCTCTTTTTATTATTTTACTGCTCAGCTGAGTTTTATGAAGGATGACGTTTTATATCGTATGGATGATGTGATGGGTTAGCTTCTGTTGTTTATAACTGATGCTGGATGTGTCATATTTTAAAATATTTTGGAAGTTTTTAGAGAAGCATCAAAGCTGTTTCATTATGTAACAGCATGACTGGTTGTTTGTGTGCCGTTTGGGTCAGCACCAGATCTCTGAACTCATCAACAATCTTCTGTCACTATGACCGTCTCCTCTGTAGAACGATAAACCACTTCCAGCCAGAACAACCTTTCCGTGTGCTGCATTAACAGTCTAATTAGAAACTATTAAAGGAGCAATATATAACTCTGACACCTAGTGTTTAAAATGGGTACTGCAGTCTAAATTCTAAACATTACAGAGAGCTGTCTCCCCCCCCCCCCCCCTCTCTAGAGTGGATGCTCACGCAGGTCACCATGTGGTGGACACTGAAGCTTCAGTGTTTATCCAGCTCTGCATCGGTCTGTAAACCTTTCTGCGTTCTAACCTCTCTCCATTTTTCAAAAGCATCTCCAATATTGATCCTAGTTTGAGCACGTTTCTGCTCGTGGAGCTTATTAGAAACATGCAGAGGCTTTTTAGGTCGGGTACAATCACTTCTATCTGAACCAGTTCTCTTGCCCGCTTCCATCGCTGCAACACCTGTTGGTTTGACCTGATAACTGCTCTCATATCTGGCAAACCGAGGGGCGTCCAAAACGGCCGTGTGGGGGTGCCTTAAAACCGCCTACCTTCTCTGGTCCAAACAAATCCAGACATTCAGGACCAGAATCTAAAGTTAGCATGTTTTCCTTCATGTCTGACTTTCTTTATTGCTTATCACATGTCTGTTCTCTAATTTAATCATTATAGATCTATGAGCAAGAACTTGCATAACTAAGGTCTTCAAAATGTTTAACACGTTCATACTTTTCTGTACCATGTGTTAATGGTACGATCTCTGTTATTTTGATGGACCATCTATTCCATGAGACAGGTGTGTAGGAGAGGAGCTCTTATGTCATTTGTAATTAATTAATTGTGTGCGGGAGTTTTTCTGCAATTTTTGTTTCTGATAAAAATTAATGATCTACTATTGCGGGTAAGACTTGTATTTTCTTGCCATGGTATCAAACATATATCGATATAGTTTGAATTTTACTGGTGCGGTATCGAAGTTTAAAGTTCTGGTTTCGTGAGCACCCCTCCAGGTAGTGAATGAGACCTCTGGCTGAAGAATAAACGTGTCGGTGTAAGCTGGAGTAATGAGTGTGTGTATCTGTTTGGATCTCTCTCTGTTGGATATCTGTGTGTGTTTAAGCTCATTTAGAGTCTGTAGTTAGTTCCAGCAGTGACTCTGGCAGCAAACATCTTAGCAGTGATCGTCTATAAAAACTGTCTGTCTTTGTATCCTGATAGGACAAGTCAAAATGGAGAAGGTTCTGGAGAAAGTGGTGTCCATGGTGAAGCATCACCCAGCTGGGATCCCCCTGAATAAATTGGCCGTGGTCTACAGTCAAACGTATCACAAAAACCTGACGCTCTCCTCGCTGGGCTTTGACTCCATCAGCGAGCTGGTCTCCTCTCTGCACAAGGACCTGATCCTAGACGGGGAGCTGGTGTTTCACAAGGACCAGTGGCGTAAAAGACGGGCCAAAGCTCGAGCTGGAACTAGAGCTGGAGCTGGAGCTGGAGCTGGAGCTGGAGGTGGGACAGGGGCAGTAGCTGCAGCTTCAGAAAAAGCCACAGAGGAGACTGAGATTACGGAGCAGGTTCTGGAGGATATCGTGACCATGATGAAAGAACGCCCAGCAGGAGTTCCTCTGAAGAAGGTGGCCATTGTCTACAGTCAGACGTACAGACACAACCTGTCCTTGTCCTCTCTGGGCTTTAAAACCATGTTCTGTCTGCTGGAGGCTCTGAGTGGAGACCTAGTGCTGGTAGGGGAAGAAGTCTTCCATAACATCCACCAGCCTAAGAGTCAGAGTCAGCCTGTAGACCTGAAAACCTCCAAACCATCAGCTGACAGCAGGCCTCACACTCCACATAGGTCTGATCCCTTCGTCTCCTCCCCCCGTGTCAGCGTGTCACAGGTGGATGTCAGCTCCCCCTCTGTACCTCCAACGCTGACAGGACTCAGCTTCATGGGTCCCTCTTTGATTTCCACGTCTCCTTTACTCTCCTCCCAGAATCCTCCTGTGGATCCTCCCCTGACTACAGCCAAACCTGCTGAGGCCCTAAGTCAGGAGCAGCTCTACGACAGGGTCATACAGGTGAGTCATACAGACACAGGGTCATACAGGTGGGTCAGACAGACACAGGGTCATACAGACACAGGGTCATACAGGTGGGTCATACAGACACAGGGTCATACAGGTGGGTCATACAGACACAGGGTCATACAGACACAGGGTCATACAGGTGGGTCATACAGACACAGGGTCATACAGACACAGGGTCATACAGGTGGGTCAGACAGACACAGGGTCATACAGACACAGGGTCATACAGGTGGGTCAGACAGACACAGGGTCATACAGGTGGGTCAGACAGACACAGGGTCATACAGGTGGGTCATACAGACACAGGGTCATACAGGTGGGTCAGACAGACACAGGGTCATACAGGTGGGTCAGACAGACACAGGGTCATACAGGTGGGTCAGACAGACACAGGGTTATACAGGTGGGTCAGACAGACACAGGGTCATACAGGTGGGTCAGACAGACACAGGGTCATACAGGTGGGTCAAACAGACACAGGGTCATACAGGTGGGTCAGACAGACACAGGGTCATACAGGTGGGTCAGACAGACACAGGGTCATACAGGTGGGTCAGACAGACACAGGGTCATACAGGTGGGTCATACAGGTGGGTCAGACAGACACAGGGTCATACAGGTGGGTCAGACAGACACAGGGTCATACAGACACAGGGTCATACAGGTGGGTCATACAGGTGGGTCAGACAGGCACAGGGTCATACAGACACAGGGTCATACAGGTGGGTCAAACAGACACAGGGTCATACAGGTGGGTCAGACAGACACAGGGTCATACAGGTGGGTCATACAGGTGGGTCAGACAGACACAGGGTCATACAGACACAGGGTCATACAGGTGGGTCATACAGGTGGGTCAGACAGACACAGGGTCATACAGACACAGGGTCATACAGGTGGGTCAGACAGACACAGGGTCATACAGGTGGGTCAGACAGACACAGGGTCATACAGACACAGGGTCATACAGACACAGGGTCATACAGACACAGGGTCATACAGACACAGGGTCCTACAGGTGGGTCATACAGGTGGGTCAGACAGACACAGGGTCATACAGACACAGGGTCATACAGGTGGGTCATACAGACACAGGGTCATACAGGTGGGTCATACAGACACAGGGTCATACAGGTGGGTCATACAGGTGGGTCAGACAGACACAGGGTCATACAGACACAGGGTCATACAGACACAGGGTCATAAATCTCCATGGTAGAAAAATGTGACGGTTCTGGACGAACACACATACCATTACATCCCTCGTCATCATTGATGTAAAGAAACCTCTCTCAGTCCAGCTGTGTGCTAAAGCCTTGTTGATGTGTTCCAGGTGATGAGGAAGTATCAGCTGAGCGCTCCGTCCATGGACCAGCTGCAGATGTGTTACCTCGAGACGTTTGGTGAATGTCTCCCTCGCACTCAGTACATTTCTCTGTACGACAACTGGGAGGCTTCCTGTCCTAAGACCCCGCCCTCCCAGCCAACACCCGATCCACAGACCAAAGGTGTATGGGACACACCTGCAGGTAGACAAACACAACAACATTTAGCTTCATACATATACAGTAAGTAAAAGGGCATCACTTATCTGAACAAACATGTCTTTCAGTTCCTTCTACAGCAGCAGCAGCTCAGCCTCTCCTGAAGCAGCCTGATAAAGACCCTCAGCCGCTCGCCATGTCCAGCTCCCTTTCCTCCTCTGACTTCCCGTCGCTCAGCAAAGATGTGACCAAAGAGAAGAAGAGTAAAGTCAGAGACACAGCCCAGAGAGAGGGCGGTGCCCCCATCTTTAGAGACGCGTATCATGCTCAGCTGAGGGAGATGCTGGGAGGTAACATGCGGGCAATGGAGGCTGCGGAAGAGGATGAGGACGAGTTCAGAGGGTGGAGGAGGAAGAAAGTCCTGGATCAGGATTCAGTCAACAGTCTGATGGAGGAAGTGATCCGAGAAATCGCTGCCGAGGGAGAGCTGGTCACCAGAGAGAAGGTAAGATTTGATTTCTCAGCCGTTTGTCTGTAACATCAGCATGAAGTCGGAGCCTTTGTTTTATTTTAGCCCTAAATGTGATTTTTTTTAAACCCGTCTAAACTGTGACCTCTTTGCTACAGAAACAAACACTCACATTATAGTAAGGTAAAGGAAACATCACGTTATGGGCTAAAGTGTAGTTTATAGAGCTACATTGATATCACAGTAGGATTGTGCTGTTGGACATAATCTAGTCCATCTAAATGTTCATATTTTACACCTCTGTTTATTCGTCCATACGTCAGCGCTGCTCAACAGTCAGGTACCTTTACTCTGAAAATCTGCAGGAAGTCTAGTGTCTGGTTTTTAAAGTGAAAGGGTGTGATGATGATGAACAAACACAGAATCGTCTGTGTGTGAAGTTACAGTCAGATTGTCCCTCCTCTCTCCTCTTTTCCTTAACCCCGTGAAAACGTCATGGGGTTAAGGAAAGGTGTTAGGAGAATTCATAAAGGACTTAGGGAAAGGCGATCGCGTTGTTTTGACAATCTGACCTCATTTCCACTCGGCGACGTAATAATGCGACGGCGGCGGAGGTTAGTGACGTGGGTCTGCCGTGGTGAAACTACAATGTTCAGAAAATGGACTACAGCTGATCTAAAAATCTTTCCCCTTCTTACCGGTGAAATAATCCTAATAACCACGAGGTTTGAAATAAAGGAATATAATCTAGCAGGATACTTCACTGTGATGGTTTGACACATCAGCATCACGTTCATAGTTCACCTCTGGGCTTAAGATTGGTCACAGTTGTTCATATTATTGCAGCTTGGTAACTTCCATGATCTGAGTCCCTTTTCTTTTTTATTAACAAGGTTTTATATTACAAGTTCTGAATCAACATCAAATAACAGCAAAGCATCTCCACTGAACATGAGACAAGAATGTGTTAAAGCAAAGTTCACCTTCTTCACACTCAATAAAAAGAAATCTAATCAATACAAAGAAACTAATTATGAGTCAAATCAATAAAGAAACCAAATGCAGATTGTCTCCACATTTCTCCTCCAACAGATCGTTAGTTTTCCTGAACGCTCCGATGAGCGAGTCGCTTAAATGTTGCGGCCGCAAGGAATTGTGGGTCGGCATTATCACCTCTCCTTTGGTAAAGGATGGTCCAGTGTTTCCTAAAGGAGGTTATAAAGGAAGCACTGACCCACCTTTCCTTAGCTTTTAGAGAATTCAAACGGCTCTTATCATGGCCGCCACTTAAACGCTTCCGGGTCATTTCACTCAGTCAGGAACCTTCCTGAGAGAAAAAGACGATTCCAACGCAGCGTCAGACTGAGCTCTCTTGGAGACTTCATCGTAGTGTTTCCACCATAAAGGCGATACTCTAAATTCTATACTAAATGAAGTGAGGAACAGTTTCCATCTTGTCTGGTTAGTTGATCTAATACCTGTTATCTAAAGGTGGGTCCGTTTGGAGACAGAGCTCTGTTTGAAGTCAGTGTGGTTGAAATGAATGAGTGAATCTCTGCAACCTAACAAGTCGAGTGATTGGTCCTTAAAAACAAAAGGACCTGCTCAGTAAAAACAAACAGGAAGTGAAAAAATTGTTTTAGGAGTCAATAAAGAACATAACTATAAAAAAAGGTAGTTTAGTGTTCAGGCAGGCCGCCGAGTCATGTTCTGCTGTCATGCTGTGTTTTCTAAAACAGCTGACCTCATTGCAAGCCCTCATCAGCTGATGGCCAGCTGATTTACTTTGAAGCATCCTATTGGCTGATAGCAATCATGCCGCCTTATTTAAGCTGCTCTAGCCTGCCTACTCTTTGCTGCTCCCTCTGCAAGCTGCATCTGCAACCCTCCTCCACCCCAGCTCCTCCTTTCATGCTGTCTGACTTAATCAACGTCATGATGTCGTCATCTGCTCTTTTTGGGGTTTTGCTGTTTCTCAAGTTTTTCCTTGTATGCACGAGGAAGGTCAGGGAGGAAGGTCAGGGAGGAAGGTCTGTCCCAGGACAGAGCCAAATATAAAAAACTGCTAATAAAGTATTTATTCTTGACAAAGTGGCCCTGCCTGGACTAACGCTTGAAATCTTTGAATTTGAACACAGCAGTCTGTATGTTGATGTCTGTGAGGTAAATATTGAAGCGCTGAAACCATGTCTGTAAAAAAGGACATATTTTTATTTAACCAGGAAAGGAAAATCTCTTTTTCAAGAGTGTCCTGGACAATATCTGATCTTATCTACCAACACATCATTCAGTCTGTTCACGGTCCTGTGGGAGCTCTTGTCAGCTTGTGATTGAACATCATGTTGATCATAATCGATTAACACAAAGATGCATCAGGATACATGATAAGATAATCCTGCCTGTATGAGTATTGTCCTGAAGATGTCAGAGCCCTGAAGAAACCCGACAGTTCACGAGTTAAACCTAAAGAACATGAGAAGAATATGAAGTTAGTTCAGCTGTGATAGAGTTTTCTATAATTGTACTGAGGCTGTGTTCCTTTGGGAGTAAAGATAATCACAATCCTGCAGTATCCTGTCTATTTCTCAGAGTAGATTTACTCTGAATGCATGAATGATTCTTAACTAACAAACTGCTCCAGGTGATATCGAGGGTGTGCCAGCTGCTGCAGATTCCCTCCTTAGAAGCAGGAAGAATCAATCCGTGGAAGATCCCAGCTCTCAAAGACCTTCAGTACTTAATGAGAGAGCTCAACATGTTCATCGAGGTGGGCCAACATGCCTCTGATAATACCTGTTTCATATGTAACGTATGGGTGATTGGTCTGTATTGAAGTCTTCTTCTTCTCTCTGTCAGTGTACAGAGTCAGTGACGTCCATCTGTACCCTGTACGAGCTGGGACAGTCTCTGGCCGGCCTGAAGGACAAGAAGCACTACGAGGAGCTGAACCTGGGGCCGCTCTGCAAGCTGCCGCTCGTCCACCGCATGTTCAAGATCGACAGCAACACCAAGGACGACGACATCCGCCAGATCCAGACAGCCGACATCCTGAAGGTGAGATTTAAAGAGGCAATATGTAACTCTGACACCTAGTGTTTAAAATGGGTACTGCAGTCCAAATTCTAAACATTACAGAGCGCTGCCCCCCCCCTCTAGAGTGGATGCTCACGCAGGTCACCATGTGGTGGACTCTGAAGCTTCAGTGTTTAGCCAGCTCTGCATCGGTCTGTAAACCTTTCTGCGTTCTAACCTCTCTCCATTTTTCAAAAGCATCTCCAATATTGATCCTAGTTTGAGCACGTTTCTGCTCGTGGAGCTTATTAGAAACATGCAGAGGCTTTTTAGGTCGGGTACAATCACTTCTATCTGAACCAGTTCTCTTGCCCGCTTCCATCGCTGCAACACCTGTTGGTTTGACCTGATAACTGCTCTCATATCTGGCAAACCGAGGGGCGTCCAAAACGGCCGTGTGGGGGTGCCTTAAAACCGCCTACCTTCTCTGGTCCAAACAAATCCAGACCATTCAGGACCAGAATCTAAAGTTAGAAGGAGGACATACTGGCTGCTGCATTGTTGTCAGAGAAGCCAGCACTTCAACATAGCATGTTTCCTTAATGTCTGATCATAGAGTAAGGGATCCTCGTGCCTTCATGTGTCCTTTTGTTTCCATTTTTTTAGCAACTTCGAGTTTTTAGGCGTCAGGTGAACAAACCCAAAGTGGACCTGGCTGAGTTCATGAAGCACTTGGCTGATCATTACAGCTGTGACTCTCCGTACGAGCTGGGCATCAGGATACACAGCGTGGGGCTGCCTATATCAGTAAGATCTTCTCATTCTGTACTGTTTCTGTCCTGTATGACTCTGATCCTCTGAGGTCAAACACTTCACACACAGAAGGAAACATAAGAATAAACATTTGTTTGTCTCCCCATCAGCAGGAAGTGGGTCCAAAACCCACTCAAAAATCTGAACCAGTTTGTCTGGACAACTGGCCGTTAATTCAAAGACAGCTGAACTTCTTCAGTGAAATTGTTATGAACAGATGTTAAAAACTAAGATCATGTATTTTAAAGGCAGTAAGGTTTAATAAAAAGAATGCACACCGTTCTGCACGCCTGCAGAGCATGGCAGATTTAGCGAGAGGACTTCCAGCTGAAGGTGAGACTAAATCAAAGACAAGAACATATGCCGAGTCATATCTCAGCTTCACCTAAACATCGGTGTGTAAGACACACTCCTTCTTTTTACCACATCCTACCTGTGATAGGTTTTTCTGCTGTCGCCTCAATCATCAACACAAACACGGATCAAATCTGGACATTAAAATGTGCTCAGACGTCAGACTCACTCAGACTGACAGCTGAACCTGACAGAAGATCTGCAGCTCAAAGGAGACGGACTAGTCTCTGAAGCTTTTACAGGACTGAAAGTTTCAATCTTAAAGAAGATTTTCGTCATTTTTTATTTAGTTGTTCATCTTCAGAGAGTTTCAAACGTTCAAAAGTTTCATGTTACAGAATAACATCTGATCTCTGCCTCTGTTAGAGCTGCTCGTTAGTCTTGTCAGTTTTGTTATAAGTAATGTCGACGTGATAACCAGGATGTCTGACAAATGACGACCATTTATTTCCACTGCAGACAGCCTCAGATGATCACAGTTAAATATATAACAGGCTCTCAGTGATAAAGTTGAGATGATGACGTCCTTTGGCTCCTCCTCCTCCTCAGACCCTGATGAAAGTGAGTCGTGCTGAGCACCTGATCCTGGAGCAGGCCCGGGAGCTGATCCAGAGGGAGCTGGGGGAGGAGACCGAAGACCGGCTGAGGAAGATGAAGAAGAGCGTGTTCGACACGTTGCAGGGAGCAGCTTCTTCCTTCTCCTCCTCAGGAAACCTCGAACTCAGGAAAAGATATGCCTCCATGACGGCGGCCGAGGTGGTGCTGGCTGTCTTCTCTAAGGCTGAGGGGGTGTTCAGTCCCAAGATGGCTAAGGTGGGTGATCACACTGATGAATACTCGTGTACACATCCCGACAACCACACATCTGTCTGCCCTGCAGGTGATCAGAGAGGGAGAGACGTCCTATGTACAATATGCACAGACTCTGACTCTTTGGAGTCCATTTTTTCAGAGGTGCCAGAGAAAGACGACTTCAATGTAATATTTGCTTTTGTTAATTTCCCCTCCAGCACGTGCAGAGCTTCCTGCTGCAGATGTCAGGTAACCATCTGGCCACAGCTCTGTTTCAGCTCTCCATCTGTGGAGGCTCGCTGGACGTCCCTCAGGACCTGGTGCCTAAAGACAAGACATCTAAAACCTCCGAGCCCTCTAAACCAGAGGACAACCTCACAGTGCCCCTCCCCAGTGAAGGTATGACTGCAGGACAAGTAAGAGAGTCTGCCCTTGATGTCTGTGCTCCACACGAGTGACCTGTTGTGTGTGCTTCTCAGGTAAAGTGAAGCAGATCCTTAAAGACAGCCTGTCCTCTCAGAGCTCAGCTGTCTCTCTGGCACACATCGCCGCTCTGGAGAGGAAGCTGACCAAACACTTCCAGGTCAAAGACTTCCTCTCTTTGAAGCAGGGAAACTTCCTGGAGTTCCTGGTTAAACACATCCAGGTACAAGGGTTTTTATTTTACTTTAAAGATCTTTTTACCACGGTGCTGAGATGACTAAACTTTATTGGTTGTGTAGCTGCTGCAGGACTGTTTGGGAACCACTCTGATCCTGAGCAGCAGCAGCATGGAGCTGTCAGGCAGCGGCTTCAGACCATCAAGACAAGACGTGTTTGAGTTCATCAACCAGTGTGGAGACATCACCTCCACGGATTTAGAGGAGGTGAGGCATTTTAACATACATTTATCTTTTCCTTACACAACAACGTTTCTCTCTTAAAGGGATACTTCACCCGTTGAAACATGAATCTGTAGTGACATTGGGTCATATATGTAGTAGAAATGTGAAATACATTTTGAAGTTGGTGCCTTCTTGACCGAGAAAAGGCAGAAAGTGTCTTTTTGGCTCATGTGGATGAAAGACAACAACTCCCAGAATGCACAGCACCGCACCGCAAGCCACTCCCGCTGAAGCTCCGGTGCTCTATTTACAGTCTATATCTACAACACATACGGACGTTTCCTCAACTGATTCCGATATTTCAGAAGGAATTGGCATCTTAGAAATTCCTAGCAGCAAACGGACTCTCTGTCTGTGTCCATAGGCAAACAGTGAGAGCACCGACACCACCAGTCAGCCCAGCTCGAGCCGGCCCGGGCTCCTCGTCCTCACCGAGGCCGACAGGCAGGTCTTGTGCCTTGGCTGCTGCGGCTAGGGGCCTGTTAGCATAGCTTCCTAGCAAGATGGCGGACGTTGCTTTAGATTCTGGCAGTGAGGTCCCGCCCACTGATCTGTAATAGGTCTGTAGCTTCAGTGGGTCGAAAACATGAGGAACTAGCGATGTAGTTTCACCCCTCTAACCAAAACAGCCTCCGATAACGCAAAATGACGATTGTTGCGTCATCGGAGGCTGATTTTCAGAAAAGAAATAAGGAGCTTTCTCGTCTCAGGGGAAAATGAGGGCGGGATGCACGACCATTCAAAAATACTACCAGGTTTCTAATGATACAAAGCTTAATGCAAATGGGTGAAGTATCCCTTTAAGTCTGATTCAGACCAAAGAAAGGCAACAGGACGGAGCTCGCTGCAAGCACACAGCAAGCTGAACAGACTAGAACCGGACAGGAAGTCAGAGAAGGAAACGCACAGAGCATCCGGTCAATTTCAAAATAAAACACATTATACAGACTCCTGGTCGTATATTCCATCACTTTATCATCATGACGTCAAAACAGGGACCGAATGAACAACAAATCATCCTCAGAAAGACAAAGCAACATGTTTTTCTCTTTATTCTCGTGTGATCTTGTGAACTCCCGTTACCAGCTGCTCATGGCCGCGCTCACTCTATAGAAACACAACCAGTGGGGTAGAGCGCGAGGACAGAGCGTAACCATGGGGTAGATGGAACGCTGTGCACGCAACTTATATTCTACTGTTGATCTGAGACTCAACAGATGACAGCGTTACTCCGGGATGTTACAGACTGAGTAAAGACTGCCTTTACGTTGCAGATAGTGAAGTCGTGGAGTCATGTATCAGACGGTGAAAGACGATGATTACAGAAGGGTTCCAAGATTGAAATAAATGTAACACACGGTGACTCAGTGATTTTAAGACCTCCCTTCCTGTCTCCAGCTCTCCCACATTGAGTCCGCTCTGAGGGCCCACTTCAGGCTGCGGGACAGTCGGGACCTGGGCTTTGGGACTCTGCAGATGCTGGTCAGTCTGGTCCAACGACAGAGATCTCTGGCGGGAGGTGGAATGAGCCCAGTCCACTACGAGTCCGCCCTGTTCGCCAGACACAGCAAACCAAGGTCAGGAGAGTTGTTATTTAGTTTGATTTCATTGAAAGTTCACCGTGACAAAATCAAACAGTAAATGTAACTGACTCCACTCCAGGAAAACATGAAATGATGTCTAGATAGACTCTTTATAGAACACACTGATGATGGATGTGCATAAAGTAAAAGATCAAATACCTCAAAGAAAATATCCAGACTTGATAATAATAAATGATATGCACTGCAGTTTGTGTGAAAGAGGCAGGATTCTCCGAACACGAGCCGGAGGACATAAAACATTTTAAAGCTCAAATCAAATCATTTCATCAAATGTCTTTAACGGATCAAAGATTTCATATCAACCAGAGACATCATTCATGTTTCATTATTCCTGCACGTAACTGAACATGCACTTATCTCTCTCTCTCCCTCTCTCTTCCTCCCTCCCTCTCTCCTCTCCCTCCCCCTCTCTCTCCCTCTCTCCCTCCCACTCTCTCCTCCCCCTCTCTCCTCTCTCTCCCCCCCCTCTCCCCCTCTCTCCCCCCCTCCCCCCCCCCCCCCCCCCCCCCTCTCTAACTCCCTCTCTCTCTCTCTCCCTCCCCCTCCCTCCCTCTCTCCATGCACAGTGCTGAATCTGGCGGTGAGGCGGTGGGACGTCTGGGTGAGGTGTCCAAGGAGCAGGCACTGTCCAGCCTGCTGTGTTGCCCCCTGCTGGAGGATTTAAGTGAGTGGAGTCAGTGGGAGCTGGTGTTCAAAGCGCATCACGGCCCCCTCAAAGATTTCATTGAGAGAAACGCAGGTAAGAGTCGGACGCAGTGAGTCTCTGTGTCACCTGTAAAAACACGCCACGCCTTTTCTGCTGCAGAGACATGAATCCTCCTCAGAGTTTATTAAACGTTCCTTTTAATTGGAAAAGACAATTACAGTGAATAAAAAAGGTTGTTGGGCTGTGGGTCATCTTCTCAATATTTAAACACACATATCTGCAACCTGTAAACTCTCTTTATTCTCTGACAGTGAACACAGGTTTGTCAGCGCTGGAGGTGACGCCTGGTCTGCTGCTCAGGATCACCTCACACACAGGAGACAAACACTTCTCAGATGCCGTGACCATGCTCGACCCCGTGGGAACAGCAGGACACCTGGTATCCATGGTGATCGCTGACGGGATCGCCA
Source organism: Tautogolabrus adspersus (assembly GCA_020745685.1). Taxonomy (NCBI): domain Eukaryota; kingdom Metazoa; phylum Chordata; class Actinopteri; order Labriformes; family Labridae; genus Tautogolabrus; species Tautogolabrus adspersus. The sequence continues at coordinate 571,172 of CM036554.1, forward strand.
ACGCTCCCACCGCCCTCCTGGCCAATCACGTGCAGAGCTCACTGGCAGCAGCCGTCGCTCGAGAAGGTAGAGACCAGAGTTTTACAAACACAATGAAATCCATTAAATTGTTAGATCTGTAAAATATAAATGTGGTTCGATGGGCAGCGAGACTCAACTACCGTACTGAAGCCAGTAGAAGTGCAAACTCCACAAAGGAACAACAGATAGTATCAAAAGAAACTACAGATTCTGCAGACCTGACAACTTTTCCAAGGTTTAGAAGCAACCTCTGCAAACACACGATCACCTCTGGATTTAAAATATGAACGAAGAACTGTTTTAAGGTCCTGGTGTAGTCCTCATCCCCTAATTACGACATAGAGCACAGGATCAGCAGAGTCCTTATTAAATGATTCAGGTTGAGTTTAGCTGCTGTTAGTGAAGTCTGGAAGACTCTCAGTTCCTGCAGGTGAAAACTGCAAGTGTCTGAAACAGCGGAGTAGTTTCGAGGCTTAGAGAGAAAAACAGAGAGTAAGTGTTGAATCCTTCAAGATGTAAGTGTTTGCTAACATAAAGGTTGTGTTTGTCAGGAATGTCTCAGGATGAAGAGGACGTGTCGTGTTACAGCACAGTGGCTAAATTCCTCCTGGAGTGTTTTATAAGAATCCCGTCCAGAATCAGCCAGGCTCTCCTGAACAAGGTCGGTCCCACTGCTCTGCTCATGTTCCTCATACAGCACATTCATGTTTATTATATCAGTCTGTTTATTAAGATGCAACCAGGAAACACAGGAAACATGTTCACACAATGGAAACAAGACAGTAAATGCAGTCTTCAGAGTGATCTCAGCACACGTTGAAATGTGTTGACTGTCGTGAAGTTTTCAGTCGTCTTCTAGTTTATAAAATCAGACTCTTTCCATTCGGGCTGTCTTTGATTTCTTTCTCCGTGCACATGATCTCATACTGCCTCGATAATATTAAGGTCTGGACTCTGTGGAGGTCAGTTAGTTCTTTCAAACCTGCAGAAAACTCCTGAAACACTCCTGAAGTTTCCAGGAGGAGCTGCATGTGTGAACACAAGCAGCTGAATGTTTCTCTCTTCACCCGGAGTTTCTCCTCCAGCCTCCTCGTATTTATTCTGCAGAAAGTCAGAGTGAGCTGATGTGAGAACGCAGCAGGATATAATCAGGAGAATTCACCTCGAGCGAGTGGGAGGGGGGGTGACGTTTATTCCCTGTGATCGCTGCACGACCATAGACTGTCTGCACGCCACCTCTACGATCTCCGTGCTCTAATGAACCTGCTGCATTCTGTTTCCTGTTCTCCAGTATGTTCTTCTCCACTCTTTAGTTCAGATTGTGATTCTGTTCAGCTACACGTAGCATTGATAGAAAGACAGATATTCTCATTATAGCGTCCTGTAGAGCTTCGTCCGCTATGTCCACGTCATTCTTTTTACGTCACTTCTTTTTAGGTCACTTATCTAAGAAGAATTTAGTCGTATGTGTTACTTAATAAGTATATATTTACTTAATAAGTTGTACGTACTCTTGTATGGATGGATAAAATATGACACCTGATCACACGAGTTGTGAATGTGACCTTCAGGTGTTCCTGGAGCCGTTCTCTGGCGTCCTGGGTCAGACCAAGTCCAAACAGGTCCTGATCACCGTGGCCCAGTCCGACCCGAGACACCTGAACTGTCTGCACCGGCTGGGGATCCTGCTGGGTGTCATCGAATGGATCAAAGACTTCCAGAAGAAACTGAACGCAGCGCAGACCCACAGAGACGCACACCCAGCTGCTGAGGAACGCACCAAGGTCAGAGTTTAATAATAAGTCATTCAAACGGTCAAATCTCTGCAGCAGAGAATAAAACATTCACTCAGCAGCTGCTCGTCTGCAGACAACATCTGTTTGTGATGTCTGGTATGTCTAATAAGCCGAAGATCATTTATGAGCAAGAACACCCACTCTGTCAAAGGAACCTTGCATATTAAGACATGATGACCTTATTGGTTTATGGAAAACACTTCAGGTATTAGTGATGTGGTCTAGCTGCTCAGATCACAGGTGAACCGCAGCTGTTCACACCTGGCCACATCACGTGTCTCCAAATGTGTTTCCAGTGACCGCCGCGTGTGACGGGACCTCACTGTCCCGCTTCATAAAAACAGAGCTTCACTCGACGTGTACACGTGGGATGAGGATGACGAACCCTGAAGTGATGACATCATAGAAAACTTTGATTATGAAGTCTGATGTTCCTCTACAGCACGGGTGTCAAACTCAAGGCCCGCGAGATATCTTATATCCATCATAACTGGCCATCTGTTTTATAGCACACACACCAGTGATACTACAAATCCCAGAATGCACCACCATGGCTACCAATCAAGACTAGCAAGTTCCAGGTCCCCGTCCCTGCTGCAGCTTCTGTTCAGTAAACCGTATGGTCTTGGTGAGCTTCAGAGACGGACTGTTTGATGCAGTGAGAGTTTTTCAGGACAATTTGAGCCCGTGGGAGACTCAGACGCAGGAAGTTAACTTTGTACAACGTTCAATGACAAACCAGGTTACTACCACTGTGTTTCCAAACACACACTGTGCAGTTACACTGTTCAGAAACTTCATTTTGAACTGCTCAATAAATCCATTATCAGTTCAACATGTCACTTTGGAAGGGACTTCACTTGGAATCACAGTCAGGTTTCACCTTCAGAGTTAGACATACTTTTTTATCCTATTGGCACAAAGTAAGCAGCTACACTACATGTGTCGTATCTCACTCTCATTGTGGGATGTTATAAAAGAATTGCATGATGGCGCCCCATCAGTCAGCGTAGTGGAGCTTCAGTCGCATTCATCTAACAACGACACGGTTTGATTCCCGTCCGGGTCTCCTCCTTTCTCTTCAGCTATGACTTCATCCACACAGCAAAATGTTTCATCAGATCTAAACCAAACATGAGCTGCATTCATATTTCCTTTCTATTTCAATGATTATGTTCTCTGGCTTCTATAAATAAAGTCAGTGTTGAGCTCTGCACACAGTTCATGTGTGAGCAGCCGTGTTCTGCAGCTGCACGTTTTAAAGTTCCTCTTTGTGCCTCTGTTTCTCGTTTCTCGACTTTAGTCTAATCTGATGGATTCTGAGAGCAGCAGTCTGTCGGCTCTGAACACGAGTGAAGACGAGTTTTTGGAGGACAACATGATGGACGGCAGCTTTGTCTCCTCCAGTTTCAACCAGACTCTCCAACCAGGTGACGTCAGCCTCTTGTTACACTCTGTGAATGAATCGTGCTCCAGTTTCTTATTGTTTGTTTTTAAATGTTTTCTTCCAGTGAACGGCGAGCATGATGATGAGGAGGAGGAGGGAGATGATGAAGAGGAGCTGTACGAGCTGACCTCTATGCCTAACGGAGAAACATCAGCTGTCAGCAGTGAAGCCGAAGGAGTTCAGGACGAGGATGAGGACAAGTCCGAAACATCTGATTCTGTTGAGAAGGAATCATCCGTCAGCCAATCAGAGAGCGTGTTAGACCTCCACAGAGCTGTCATCGAGGACATCAGGTGGGTTTTGTTACTACACTGTGTGTATAACGTTATCATCAGTCCTCAAAGAGCAGCTCGTCTAAACCCTTTCCTCCGTGTCTCCCTTACAGAAAGAGTAAGTTTGGGATCGGCGTGGAGCTGAACGCTGAAGGTCAGAAGCTGATTCAGGTCCATCAGGAGCTTCTGGGCCGCAGCTTGGATCGCCTCTCCACTGAACTCTACAGCAAAGACACACACTTTGTCCTGGAGCTCATTCAGGTGACTTCTTTAAAAACACACAGGAAGATCAATCATGTGTATTTAGAATCAAATCACTGATGTGACATGAACAGGTCGGGGCTCTCCATGACACTGACGTGGATGTCTCTAAATACGAGCAGATGAAGGTTTTTTTTCAGGAACATTGATTGAACATTTCAGATTTCATGCTCCCCAGCTTGGTTCCTTGTTTATTAACAGTCTCTTCACATAAAGATTGGAGAGATGGATGTGCTTCAAACTTAAAGGAACATGCAGAGTTCTATTCTCATGGGTGAGTCTTCAGTTGTGAAAATGGAGCTGTTAGTTTGCATAATAACCCTGGGTAAATGTATTCAAAATAAAAACTAATAACTAGATGATCCAAAACGTCACGTCACTCAGCTGTTCACCTCCCTCCACTGGCTCCCAGTCACTGCTCGCATCAAATTTAAAACTCTGCTGCTCGCTTACAAAACAGCGAAAAAAACGTCTCCACTGCCTCCACTCTCTGATCCAGGTCTACTCTCCCTCACGCCCACTACGCTCTGACAATGAAAGGCGTCTGATCGAGCCTTCACAACAGGGCACTAAGGGCCTGATTTACTAAAGGTTTGCGTGTCTTAAAACGTGTGCAAACTTGATAACACCAGCAAAAAATGTGCTATCTGATAAACTAATGGCGCGCAGTAGGGCTGGGAATCTTTGGGTGTCTCACGATTCGATTCAGAATCGATTTTCGATTCAAAACGATTCATGGATTCAAAGTCTATTTATGAATTAGTAAATACTTCAGGGTCTACTCCAGTCATCTGAGAGACTGGCTGGATGTCTTGTTGCTCTATTTGGCATTCTACTGATTTAAAAGAGCAGGGAGTGACTGATAAGCCCCCAAAAAATATAAAAATAATAATAAATAAAATGGATTTTTGGAAATTATGAATCGATTTTAAATCTTAACATGAATTGATTTTTTTTACCACCTCTAGCGTGCGGTGAGGATTGCGTCTTTCATATGAGCAAAACAACACACATTGTCCATTTAGCACGTTTGCCTTCATGAATATGGAATATGGAGCGTTTCTGCCGTAGTGTGTAAAATACTGGGAGGAGAAAGTTTAAAGAAGTGAAGTTAGTACACGCATTGTGATTTACCAAGCCTGGTGAAAACTGTGGTGATTGTGACGGTGTCTGAATTTAACACGTTTGAATGGAAGGTGCTAATCCAGGAGCCCAGTGTTACACACAACAGGCTGCAGTTAGGAGGAGACATAGGCTCAATAAAAGAAGAAGATCACTTCCCCCCCCCCACACGTGTTAACATGTTTATAATGACAGAAAATAAATTATGTTGATTCAATAATAGTGAACAAAGAGAAACACCATGATTAAACTAATATAACTGAACATTCACAGCCTCTGCATTCTAAAGAATTTACACATTAACATTTATGTCTTCATATTTCCCTCTTTTCTGCAACATTACATTTTAAACTGGGCATTTCCTTTTTCTCGGGTTGCGCGTCTCTCCAGCTCGTCTCCTCCGGTGCGCTCCTCTCCCTATCGCGCTCGTCTCCTCCCTCTACAGCCCCCTGCTGCTACGCTGTAGGACGCTTGGATTGGGGGACCTCACCACTGCTTGTACCCCCGTCTTCGATACCTCTTGTCTGGTCATTTATGTCCGATCAGACACAGCGCTGGCCAGCTGTCTGGTGCTCAACAATTGCCCGAGGAGCGCGCCTGAGAGCCCGTGCCACAGAGGACACAGCTCGCACCTCCTGCGCAATGTATGACAATTCATTCAAAAGATGGAGGAAGAAAAGAGAGGCCCTGTTTAATGCCGAGGTTTTCTTATAAGCCAAATGTTCTTTTTGTTATATTCAGATTTATCTGCTATAACTCGAGAATACTGTACGTTCATTTGCCTCTCCCACTAATACCTATTTTGCGCTTGCAGTCATTCTGCTTTCTGTCCAAACTCTCCGTGACGTAAAGCAGCAAAATATGCAAAAGCCTGACTTAAATACTACCGCCTCCTCAAGGTTTGCACCCGTTATCATTCACGCAAAGTTTCTTAGTAGATCACCTGCAAAACGCCCACAAACCAAACACGCAATTTTTGGAGTGAACACGCAATTTAGTACTCTTTAATTGGGATCTTAGTAAATCAGGCCCTAAGTCTCTAACTAGACTCTTCTCCTCTGTCGCCCCCCGGTGGTGGAATGAACCACCAAACTCCATTCGATCTGCAGAGTCCCTTTGTACCTTTAAGAAAAAGCTAAAGACCCAGCTCTTTATTACGACCTGAATGATGATGATGAAGATGATTTTTAAGATGGTTTTCATGCTGATTAGAACTCTCAAGAACAGCTGTCGACGTTGTTCTTTGCCTCTGGTCACTTCCTGTCAGCACTTCTGGTCACTTCCTGTCAGCACCTGTGCTCTACCTCTGGTCACTTCAGATCCTTCTTTGTGTTGTTCTAGAACTAGAACTAGAGCATTCAAGGCTCAGTTTGTTGTTTTTATGCTCACCATGTTGAACATTAATTCTGGATGTGAATGTGTTGAAACCAAACAGGCAGCAGGAATCTGGCATGATGTCGCAGCAGGAGATTGTTGTTCCATTACTGTCATAACCTTCAAGTTTGAAATATTTGAGGAATATGAATATTTATAGAAATACACAGAATGCCACCAGAGACTGTTCTTTGGATTATTGCGTTTTAGTGGATTTGTTATATTTTCCCAGAATGCCGATGACAACAGTTACCCGTCAGAGGACGGTCTGGTTCCTTCTCTGGCCTTCGTGGTGGAGAGAGACTGCATCACCATCCTTAACAACGAGAGTGGCTTCCAGGAGAGTAACATCCGAGCCATCTGTGACGTGGGCAGCAGCACCAAGGGCAAGCACAAGTACGGATACATAGGTGAGTGTGTGCACAAGTACGAGTCATAAGTGAGTGTGTGCACAAGTACTCATAGGTTAGTGTGTGCACAAGTACGAGTCAATAGTGAGTGTGTGCACAAGTACGAGTCATAAGTGAGTGTGTGCACAAGTACTCATAGGTGAGTGTGTGCACAAGTACTCATTGGTTAGTGTGTGCACAAGTACGAGTCATAAGTGAGTGTGTGCACAAGTACTCATAGGTGAGTGTGTGCACAAGTACTCATAGGTGAGTGTGTGCACAAGTACTCATAGGTTAGTGTGTGCACAAGTACGAGTCAATAGTGAGTGTGTGCACAAGTACGAGTCATAAGTGAGTGTGTGCACAAGTACTCATAGGTGAGTGTGTGCACAAGTACTCATAGGTTAGTGTGTGCACAAGTATGAGTCAATAGTGAGTGTGTGCACAAGTACGAGTCATAAGTGAGTGTGTGCACAAGTACTCATAGGTTAGTGTGTGCACAAGTATGGATACATAGGTGAGTGTGTGCACAAGTACGAGTCATAAGTGAGTGTGTGCACAAGTACTCCTGGGTTAGTGTGTGCACAAGTACGAGTCATAAGTGAGTGTGTGCACAAGTACAGATACATAGGTGAGTGTGTGCACAAGTGTACTTGTGCATGAGGACACACGGGTAAGGGTGTACAGGAGGACAGGTGTGTGTACACGAGGATACAAGGTGAGAGTTTGTGCACAAGGCCAATTTATCCTGACCCCTCCTCTGCTCACAGGACAAAAAGGAATCGGCTTCAAGTCGGTGTTTAAAGTCACAGACTGTCCTGAGATTCACTCTAACGGCTTCCATCTGCACTTTGACAAGACCTGCGGCCCCATGGGATACATCCTCCCTCAATGGGCCGAAGACAAGAGGACGCTGGACGCTCAGCTGAAGGAGCTGAACCTGCACAGGTCAGACGATGCACAAACAGCAGATATTTACACTTGTTACTGTCACATTTCCCAACAGCAGAATAAAATCATGCGAGTTCTGCTGGAGCGCCGTGTTGTTGGTGGTTTTTAGTGATCAGTAAAATCTGTCACAGGTGTTTAAGTAGCAACCAGCCAGCTTACATGTAGGGTCCTCAGATTTGTCTTTATGTGTTTTTATCAGCTGGACCACAAAGATCTGCCTCCCTCTGCGCTCTGACAACCATCAGACCAGAAACCTGTTCCATGACGTGCACCCCTCCCTGCTGCTCTTCCTACATCGTCTGCGCTCCATCACCATCTACAACCAGGTAGGACTCACACCTTTCCTCCCTGTGGGTTATTAAAGCTCAAACTGAAGATGAAAAAGTATCGCCTGCTTCCTCCTGTAGAGCGAGAAGCGTCAGGTGACGATGACTCGTAAAGACCTGAGTCACAGCGTGCTGGAGGTGGAGCACACGGAGGGCATCGAGCGCTGGCTGGTGGTCAAAACTACAGTGAAGCCCAAGAAGGTAACACACACTCACATGCGCACACACACACACACACACACACACACACATACACACACACACACACACACACACAAAACATATGATAATATATTAAAATCCTTTTCTGTAAGAAGTCAGTCTTTTTTCTTCTCTTCAGCTTCAGATCAAAGAGAACGTTGAATCCACCGAGCTCGCCCTCGCCTTCCAGCTTAACAGCGACATCACAGGAAGTGACATCATAGTCCAGCCGCAGAAACAACCTGTGTTCGCTTACCTGCCGCTGCGCAGCTTCGGCTTCCGCTTCATCATCCAAGGTGAGGATGAAAACAAGGATTACAGAGCTGTCAGTCACAGACTCACAGTTTGTGTAATAATGAAGAGATGTTTCCTCCAGGTGACTTTGACATCCCGTCTTCACGAGAGGACGTGGACAGAGACAGCTCCTGGAACCAGTGGCTTCGATCTGAGATACCACAACTCTTCCTGCAGGCCATGGATGTCTTCACTGTAAGATCAGTCCACTCCTTTTTATCATATAATCACACAATGCCTGAAGAATCTGTCAAGTATAACTGGACATAGTGTAGTGCTGTTGTTTTTCTATAATCCAATCAGAGCTTGGATCTGGTCTCCTCTGTGATGTCCACCTGAAGACCCCCTCCATCCTTCATGTGAGATATTTTTCCAGGTGACATTAAGAAGGATTCTTGTTTATTCTTTGTTTCAGGATCATCCAGAGTTCAGGGGGCTGAGGGGTCTCTGTCAGTTCCTGCAGTTCATCCCCCTCCCTGACGAGGTGTTGGACTTCTTCAAGCCTGTTGCCGGGCAGATTATTCAGCTGCTGAAGGGCAAGGCCTTCCTGCCCACACTCAGCTCAGGTATTACACTATGATATGTCACAACACCAGAGGTTTAAGCTTTGATACGATTCCAGTAAGATCTAAAAATCTTGATACCTGTTTGACACACTTAGTGTGAAAGTGTTCGCCTGCATTTTCTGATGGACTCACTCATATCGATTTATGACATGGTATCAGAGAAAGTATCGAACATCTGGACAACCTTATATGATACTCTATAATATATTATTTTATACTTCATTATTCTTTACACATGCAGATTCTGCCATTGAAAAAAGAACTACTGTGAGATCCGGTTCTCTAAAACGTTGTCTGCGTCTTATACACCGGTGCAACCAATCTACCATAAAATGCTGACACACCAGCGGTCATTACCTCGAGTGCAAACGGCACCATCACACTCTGCACGCGACCTGACACATCTCCATTCATCGTGTATTGCAAGCCGTAGGGATACATCACGACACAGAGCAGGCTGGCTCCACGACTCTGTAACATCAGTTCCTCCTCATGAGGTCATAATGCTGCGTGTGATATTGTGAAGTGATTCAAAGAGTCCTGTATTGAAGTTAATGAGAGACCTGTGAAGGGATGAGGGTCTGTAGAGAGCTCGACTACCGTACTGTAGCTAACAGGAGAGCAAGAGAAAACAGCTGGAATTCAAAGAGCGACACAGAAGCTGCATGTTGTGGACCTTGCTTCATCAGAAATCATCACACAGGAAGACACTTTTCTTTTTTTTACTCTTTATTTTCTTTTTCCAACGTTAACAAACATAAAGCACAACATACACAAACACACATCAATGTAGTGAGGGGCTCCGTCTCAATATTTCCTCTTATTAAGTCTTTTCTGCACAGCAGATATCACTGTGCTGCTAATCAGTCCACTTTCTCCAGCGTGGATCATGAGTCCGTGATCTAGTTCTCAGGTAATGAGTCCGTTTTTCCATAGAGAACATTTCTTCCACTATGAGCAACCACTGTGCTGGACTAAGAGGATCACTTTTAACCAGTTCCTTGTGATGGCCTTTTTACAAGCAAGAATCAGGATTTTAAAAAGGTAGATATCCTTCTTATGGATCAAGTCATTCGGGATCAGGCCCAGATACACAATCCGGGGGTCTCTGGGAATCTTATAACATAGAATATCTTCAGTGGACTGAATAACCCTATCCCAGAACGTTTGCAATTTCACACACAACCAGAAAATATGTGAGTGATTGGCATTCATCTGCCCACCCTGTCTCCAACATTGCTGTGGAGTACCACGTTGCTTATTTTTAATTTGGGGTGTGACAAAAAAGCCTATAACATTTTTCCACCTTCTGGAGCTCGTGGACGACTGTTGTGTTTCACAAATAGAATGTCAGTCACTCTTAGACAAGTTTGTATTCAGTTCTAGTTCCTATTGAGTCTTAACATACCATGTATGTTCTGTTTCTGCAAACTTCTATAAAGTTGAGAAACAATCTTTGATGAAGTGTTTTTGTAAGCACCAATCAGAGTTTCAATCACCTCGCTACCTTCAGCTGAGATTTCTTTTCTTATTTCTGTATCAGAAATGTCTGAGCTGTAAATACCTAAACAGGTCACCATTCTCTAGATTCAATTCTTGTTTAAGTTTCTCAAAAGCTTTGAACCTTTCTCTCTCTATGAGTGTACATTCAGCTGTTAGCTGTTATTCCCCTTTCACCCCACTTAGCAAATGTATTATCCACCCCTCCAGGTTTAAATCTAGAGCTCTGAGAAGACCAGATCAGAAGTTTAATATCCCCTTCCACTTTATATTTCTTAACAACTTCATACCATGTTTTCAGTGTTCCCTCTAAAATCAAATTCTCCACTTTTTTGTCTATACTGTCTTTTCCACCTAGTCTGGCCTGGGGTTGAAACTGCATCACGTTCAGCTCAATATGTTTCCATCTAGCTTGGTACTCTGAAGAGCACCAACACACCATGTATCTCATTTGGGCAGCGTAAAAGGATTCTTTAAGATTCGGGAGAGCTAGGCCTCCGTTCTCCCTGTCGATTTGAAGCGTCTTGAATTTTACCCGTGGTCTTTTACCTGCCCAGATTAGCAGAGATATTTGTTTATTCCAAGTTGTAAACTGAGATTCTGGGACTCTGACTGGTAGTGAGAGGAAGAGATACAGCAACCTTGGCAACACATTCATTTTCACTATCTGAATACTAGTGTTGACCATGTTGTCATGTCTTTCTGTATCTTATTGTTAACAATGCTGTCGTTTGCTTCATTTATATTATTCAGGTCTTGGGGTGAGTAGCACTCATGTGAGATGATATTTCTGACTGATTAGCTGTCTTGGTTTGTAGTTCAGAGAGAGTACCTGTGTTTTTGTGATGTTTAGTTTATAACCAGATATCTTACCGTTATCATCTAAAACTGTCAGAAGTATGGGGAGGGTTGTATTTGGATCCTGGAGGTAAGTTATAATGTCATCTGCAAATAATCCAATTCTATGTTCATCCCCTGCTATGTTGACACCTTGAAGTTCTTTGTTTTGTCTGATGGTTTGAGCTAAAGGCTCGATGAACATCGCAAATAGAGAAGGACTAAGACAGCAGCCCTGACGAGAACCTCTGAACAGGTTCAAACTGCTCGTCAGAGGGCCGTTGATTTTGATTCTGGCGGTTGGGTCTTTATATAAAGATTTAATGCACTTAATGAATTGGTTATTAAAGCCCAGTCTTTCTAGCACTCTGTACAAAAAAGGCCAACTAACCCTATCAAATGCCTTTTCTGCATCAAGACTCATCAGGGCCACTTGATCAATAATATGAAGGCTGCTCCTGATATTTTCCTGTTTGTCGTCCTTTTATAAATCCGGTCTGGTCCTCGTCTATTAAATCAGGAAGTGTTCCATTCTAGCTGAGATTATTGATGTAAACAGTTTATAATCTACGTTCAGAATAGAGATTGGGCGGTAGGATCCGCAACAATCTTTATTTTTACCTTCTTTAGGGATGACAGATATCACAGCCTCTCTCCATGAAGGTGGTGTCATTGCTTTATTGAGTGTCCAGTTAAAAGAGTCTAGCGTTACGGACGCGAGGTCCTTCTTAAAGTTCCCATATTCTGCTGTTTCTGGTTTTATATGCTCTTTAGTGTGTTCTCCAGGTGTCTTGTGCATGTTTAGGAACATCTATGTGCAAAAATTCAAAGTCCGGGGAAACGCGACTTCTCCTACCTCCTCCTGTTAGCAGTAGCATTAGCTGCATGTAACGCTCGGTTCTAGCCCCCCTCGTTGAAAAGTGCAGTGTGATATCACACTGCGATGATGTCACTGATCCAAGCCCATTGGCTTGTCGTAGCAAGCACAAGCTCATGCTGCACATTAGCTACATTCCCAATATGGTAAAAGGGGCGTAACATTTCCGGGAATTGTCCGAACGACTGACCAATTACAACAGAGCAGATCGGCCAACCAATCAGGTCAGACTTGGCACACGTGGGGACCCTGCTCGGGGGGATTCAGAGCGTTGCAAACACAGGCAGATGAGACGAGCTGCATCGATCGTCAGTACATGACAACAGACACTTTTTTCGAACATTAGCGATTGTGAACGTACTTTAGTAGGCACATACATTAGATATATGAACCCCAAAAAGGACATAATATGGGATCTTTAAATATTCTGTACCACTCATTCGGAAAGCCGTCACTCCCGGGGCATTTATTTGTTTTCAGTTTTCCGATCGCTCTGTCCAATTCTTTTCTTGTTATGGGTCCAGTTAAATGATCATTTTGTGTTTTTCCTATTGATGGTAGATCTAACGATAAAAGGAACTGTTTGATTTGTTCTTCCTCTACAACCTCAGACTGTGAGTATAGGGTTTTGTAATAGTCTTAAATGATTTCTTTAACTTCTTGTTGTTCATAGGTTATTTTATTGGTTCCAGGAAGACACTTTTAACCTTCTTTCTCTCTGAGAGACCTTGAAAATAAGACTGCGTCTTAAATACCGGTGCCACGTATATTCCAGATTTTACAGTAAACCTGAAAGTTGAAGATAGAAAACTTGGGCCCCAGTTTAACAATCAAGCAGAGTTTTTCTAGCGCACAGCGCAGATGTAATCAAAGTGAAATCCTGCTGGTTAAACAGGATGACCAGCAGGATTTCTCCCTCACCTGTCACACGCTCAGGTGGTGTTATGAATTACCTGTGATGAAGCCTCTCTTAGCTGTCAGGTTGAGTTTTAATAAACCTGTTAAACCCTTTTCTCAGATGATCAGGTGATGCTCTAAACCTGTAAAAATCTCTTCTCCCTCTGTCAGGCGGTCAGGTGGTATACAAGCTGCCGTCTCAGGTGGCCGTCTGTCAGGACGCTGTGATCCGCAACGTGATTGGAGGAGAGGAGCTGGAGCGTCATCTGTCCCTGTCTTACCTCCATCCTGATCTGAGCAAAGCCGCGCCCACCTCCCTGCTCACCCACCTGGGAGTCAGGCACCTGCGGGGATCTGATGTTACCACGGTAACCACAGCCATGGCCAAGGAGCTGATGAGGGTGGAAGGCATCCATTCAGGTGAGACACCACTTTAATCATCAGACTTAAGATGTGATGATTTAAAGATGGAAAAGTGACAGATATATAAATCTTTTTCATTTTTAAACTGGTCATAGTGAATTATTTATTATTTAACAACATTTCTCTGTACATATAAATAGATAAGATTTGCCCTTCCCCTCCTATCCTGTAGAGGGCGGTCTGCGTCAGCTGGCCCGCCTGCTGGTTTGTAACTTCCGCGCTCTGGAGCACGGCTACGGGGAGGCGGACTCCATCCTGCAGACCCTCAGAGATTTACCCATAATCCCTCTGGCTGACGGTCGTGTGGTGGCCCTGAACGGGGAGGGGGTCTTCTTCCCGATGGAGGAAACCAAGACTAAGAAGAAGAAGAAAGCTCAGGCTGACTCAGGTGAACTCACCTCAGGGTACACTCCCCCATCAGGGTGCGCTCCACCTCAGGGTGCACTCCACCTCAGGGTACACTCCCCCTCAGGGTACACTCTCCACCAGGGTACACTCCCCCTCAGGGTACACTCTCCCTCAGGGTACACTCTCCCTCAGGGTACACTCTCCCTCAGGGTACACTCCCCCTCAGGGTACACTCTCCCTCAGGGTACACTCTCCACCAGGGTACACTCCCCCTCAGGGTACACTCCCCCTCAGGGTACACTCCCCCTCAGGGTACACTCCCCCTCAGGGTACACTCTCCACCAGGGTACACTCCCCCTCAGGGTACACTCCCCCTCAGGGTACACTCCCCCTCAGGGTACACTCCCCCTCAGGGTACACCCCCACTCAGGGTACACTCTCCCTCAGGGTACACTCTCCCTCAGGGTACACTCCCCCTCAGGGTACACTCCCCCTCAGGGTACACTCCCCCTCAGGGTGCACTCTCCACCAGGCTACATATATGGAACGATCTCAGCTGCTGCAGCACCTTAAATGTGAGCAGAGCGTAAACTCTGTCGTAAGGTTGAACTTACGTTTAAACTTAAGCAGAGCTGGTGACACTTGAACATAGATTTTATAACCTACAGTCTAATACTTCTCAGCACATCAGCTCAGTAAAAACTCTGTCCTTTGACATATTTAATGTCCTCCATAATGATCTGTGGCTGTAGTTTGTAGTGAACTCGTGTTATCTCTGGTCTCTCCTCAGGTCCTCTGTCTGCGCTGTATAAAGACGTCAGTGTGGTTCACCCGTCTCTGCTCAGCTGTGTGGATCCTCTGCAGAGTCAGCAGGTCCAGGAGCTGCTCAGGAGACTCGGAGTCCACGACCTGGAGCCTCAACAGCTGCTGCAGCAACACATCTACCCCACCTTACAGAGCAACAGATGGAAGGTACCATACTGTACAAACTATGGTCACTGTCACGGAGAGGATTTATGCTTTACTCAAACAGATTATGAAAAGTATTCCCCCTACGTCTTTATTTCTTTCTTTCTGTCTCTCATGGCCCTCTTTAATTTCTGCCCCCTCCCCTCCAGTCGAAGCCCCCTGCAGTGGTGGTCAGTTACCTGGTCTTCATCAAGCAGCACTCGTCCTCCAGTCAGGAGTACGCAGAAACTGCAGTACCCGTCCTCACCAACAGGGGGCTGCTGTGTCCGGCCGACGAGAGGGTGCACTTCTCTGAGGAGTATGGAAACACTAACCTGCCCGAGACACTGCCTGGTACGAGACACGCACGCACGCATACACACACACACAACTTTGAGAGGAGTGGACCTGGTAGATGATGGATCAGAACCCTTTAATATAAATATTCCTTACCGTATTAGACAGAAAGATTCTGGTAAATACTAGTAGTACAGCTGCAGATTATTCAGCAGTTGCACAGACGGCAACCTCCAGTGTTGGGAAATGAAGCTGATGCTGAAGTGTAAAATCCTGTAGTTCCTCAAGTGCCCACTAGAGGCTGGCTGCAGAAGCACAGGAAGTCACATACACACCCATTCTAAAAAGCCTGTTTTTACAGCAGACATTAACATGTTTACAGCCTGGTTCAAAAAAACAAATAGGTCTGATTAGCTCATGTCTCGATCAGCACACACTGTACGGGGGGTGAATGTTTTGATGACTCATCAGTTTTGATTTGATGAAGGATAAGAGTTATTCACAATAAGGCGTGTAGCTGACCTGACTGACAGGTGGGCGCGGTGTAACGGTTTGTCAAAAAATACTCGGGTGTAATAAATTTAGGATTCAACATGTTTACTGTCTCTCCGAATGTGTGAACAAACTTTTGGAGGTTGGCTCCATTTCGAAGAGTCAATAATAAGTACAAAAGACATAAGTATAATAATATAAAATTAAAAACAAATTTATAAAGAATGTATTCCCTCATCCTCAAGGGAAAAAAACAACTTTAAAGGTGACGCAGTCGGACTCGGACGGATGTTACCCCTGGTTATATTAATAATAATCATGTCAGAGTCATATTTACAGAGCTTTTATTTTGAAGGCACACAGAGGTGGAATTGTTTTACTGATCACTGGTAAGTTTGA
The DNA here is from genome assembly GCA_020745685.1 of Tautogolabrus adspersus. Classification (NCBI taxonomy): domain Eukaryota; kingdom Metazoa; phylum Chordata; class Actinopteri; order Labriformes; family Labridae; genus Tautogolabrus; species Tautogolabrus adspersus. The sequence continues at coordinate 587,210 of CM036554.1, forward strand.
GCGTCACATCTCTTGTAAATACTGCAGCGCCGTAACCACCAACTCCCAGCAGACGACCATTTATTCACTCTACCTGTATGTGGCTGTTAGCGCCCCCTGTTGGTGAGTTAGACTCTTTTTGTGATGAGTGATTTACAGAGAAAGAGACCTCATAATGGACCATATAATACAAACTGCACGGACGCACACGGATGCTGTTTGCTCTGCAGCACAGTTAGAGGAACATTTAACCTTTTGTGTGTGTTTGTGAATCAGACGATGTCTTTTTAGCTCATTTGAAGCAGGGTCGGGTTTTCTGGCACAACTTCACTAACTTCCAAGGTGCGTGGAGAGTGAAGGGGCTCAAGGAGGTCAAAAAGCTGAAGCAACACTTGTACTGTAGTTTAAAGAACAACTTTTTGAGACTGACGTGTTTCAGCTTGTGGCCTCAGATGACCCTGATGAAGGCCACTAATAAAGTTGTTCTGTTGCTGCAGCTTTATTGACTCATTGGAGCAGGTGGACGGGCGTGCAAGCTGTACACTCCCTCAGGGAATCAGGCCCTGAGAGGGTTTTGTTTCCATTTTTAATGCTGAGTTTCTGTCAATAACTATTCTTAACAGTTTTCATGCATTGAACAGTGTAAGAGCATTAAAGATAAAGAGAGTGCTCGCAGCCCTTCAGCTAGAATCACATCTGTTAAATAATCTCTGCAGCAGATTTCCTTTGAGATGAAACTAATGACATGAAGGTTCTGAATAATTAACATCAGCTCACTCTCCAGCTTTGATTAACATCTCTTCCTCCTGCTCTCCATCCTACTGATGGTTCATGCGTGTCATACAGTATATCTTTATGCTCCTAAACCCCCGTTTTGTCTCTTCTGTCTCCTCAGGCTGTGATTGGCTGCTGCTGAGTCCCTGCTACGTGCAGACAGACGGAGACATGGCGGGATGGAGGGAGCTGTTCGAAAGGCTGGGAGTCAGAGACGGACTCATCATCCGCAAACAGACACGGACGCTCAGCGCTCAAGAGCTGGTGAGGATGATGTTCCTGATCAGTCGCATCACATATTTATCATTCACTCTCTTCAAAATACTAATACAGTCTGACGAAAAGACCAGGGCAAGGTCCTGATGGGAACAAAAAGACCAGAGTGAGGTCCTGATGGGAACAAAAAGACCAGAGTGAGGTCCTGATGGGAACAAAAAGACCAGAGTGAGGTCCTCACATGAACAAAAAGACCAGAGTGAGGTCCTTACATGAACATAAAGACCAGAGTGAGGTCCTCACATGAACATAAAGACCAGAGTGAGGTCCTTACATGAACATAAAGACCAGAGTGAGGTCCTCACATGAACATAAAGACCAGAGTGAGGTCCTTACATGAACATAAAGACCAGAGTGAGGTCCTTACATGAACATAAAGACCAGAGTGAGGTCCTTACATGAACAAAAAGACCAGAGTGAGGTCCTGATGGGAACCAAAAGACCAGAGTGAGGTCCTCACATGAACATAAAGACCAGAGTGAGGTCCTCACATGAACATAAAGACCAGAGTGAGGTCCTTACATGAACATAAAGACCAGAGTGAGGTCCTTACATGAACATAAAGACCAGAGTGAGGTCCTCACATGAACATAAAGACCAGAGTGAGGTCCTCACATGAACATAAAGACCAGAGTGAGGTCCTTACATGAACATAAAGACCAGAGTGAGGTCATTACATGAACATAAAGACCAGAGTGAGGTCCTTACATGAACATAAAGACCAGAGTGAGGTCCTTACATGAACATAAAGACCAGAGTGAGGTCCTTACATGAACATAAAGACCAGAGTGAGGTCCTCACATGAACATAAAGACCAGAGTGAGGTCCTTACATGAACATAAAGACCAGAGTGAGGTCCTTACATGAACATAAAGACCAGAGTGAGGTCCTCACATGAACATAAAGACCAGAGTGAGGTCCTCACATGAACATAAAGACCAGAGTGAGGTCCTCACATGAACATAAAGACCAGAGTGAGGTCCTCACATGAACATAAAGACCAGAGTGAGGTCCTCACATGAACATAAAGACCAGAGTGAGGTCCTTACATGAACATAAAGACCAGAGTGAGGTCCTTACATGAACATAAAGACCAGAGTGAGGTCCTTACATGAACAAAAAGACCAGAGTGAGGTCCTTACATGAACATAAAGACCAGAGTGAGGTCCTCACATGAACATAAAGACCAGAGTGAGGTCCTTACATGAACATAAAGACCAGAGTGAGGTCCTTACATGAACATAAAGACCAGAGTGAGGTCCTCACATGAACATAAAGACCAGAGTGAGGTCCTTACTGGTACTTATAGACCAGAGTGAGGTCCTTATAGGTACTTATAGACCAGAGTGAGGTCCTTATAGGTACTTATAGACCAGAGTGAGGTCCTAATAGGTACTTATAGACCAGAGTGAGGTCCTAATAGGTACTTATAGACCAGAGTGAGGTCCTTATAGGTACTTATAGACCAGAGTGAGGTCCTAATAGGTACTTATAGACCAGAGTGAGGTCCTTATAGGTACTTATAGACCAGAGTGAGGTCCTAATAGGTACTTATAGACCAGAGAGAGGTCCTTATAGGTACTTATAGGCCAGAGTGAGGTCCTAATAGGTACTTATAGACCAGAGAGAGGTCCTTATAGGTACTTATAGACCAGAGTGAGGTCCTTATAGGTACTTATAGACCAGAGTGAGGTCCTAATAGGTACTCATAGACCAGAGAGAGGTCCTTATAGGTACTTATAGACCAGAGTGAGGTCCTTATAGGTACTCATAGACCAGAGAGAGGTCCTTATAGGTACTTATAGGCCAGAGTGAGGTCCTTATAGGTACTTATAGACCAGAGAGAGGTCCTTATAGGTACTTATAGACCAGAGTGAGGTCCTAATAGGTACTTATAGACCAGAGTGAGGTCCTTATAGGTACTTATAGACCAGAGAGAGGTCCTTATAGGTACTTATAGACCAGAGTGAGGTCCTAATAGGTACTCATAGACCAGAGAGAGGTCCTTATAGGTACTTATAGACCAGAGTGAGGTCCTTATAGGTACTTATAGACCAGAGAGAGGTCCTTATAGGTACTTATAGACCAGAGTGAGGTCCTAATAGGTACTTATAGACCAGAGTGAGGTCCTAATAGGTACTTATAGACCAGAGTGAGGTCCTTATAGGTACTTATAGACCAGAGTGAGGTCCTTATAGGTACTTATAGACCAGAGTGAGGTCCTTATAGGTACTTATATACCAGAGAGAGGTCCTTATAGGTACTTATAGACCAGAGCGAGGGTCTCGCAGTTAAAAGAGACCAGAGGTAGGTGATGACAGTGTCCCTGTGTTCAGTGATCATGAGACCTGATGATGAGTTGTGTAAGGGCACAATATTTTCTGGTTGCATGGCGAGAAGAACCAGAAGAGAATCCTCCTGCATTAGAAAACACAATGAGTCATGAGGATGACAACGAGGGGATTAAAGGAAGACAATATTAAACATGATGAGTCACAGCAGAATAACAGAGAGCTGTATGAGCACACAGGAGAGGGAGAAGAAAGGAAAGGGAGGGGACAGACAGGTGAGGGACAGGACACACAGGAGAGGGAGAGGACTGACAGGTGAAGGATGGGACTGACAGGTGAGGGACAGGAGAGGGAGAGGACTGAAAGGTGAGGGAGAAGAAAGGAAAGGGAGGGGACAGACAGGTGAGGGACAGGACACACAGGAGAGGGACATGAGAGGGAGAGGACTGAAAGGTGAGGGACAGGACACACAGGAGAGGGAGAGGACTGACAGGTGAGGGAGAAGAAAGGAAAGGGAGGGGACAGACAGGTGAAGGATGGGACTGACAGGTGAGGGACAGGACACACAGGAGAGGGAGAGGACTGACAGGTGAGGAAAGGGTAAGAAAGGTGAGGTACAGGACAGACAGGAGAGAGAAGGGAGGGAGGGGACCGAGGGACAGACAGGTGAGGAAGTAGACAGACAGGAGAGTGACGGGACAGTCAGGTAAGGGAGGGGGGTGGACATCTTCCTTCTGCTTGACGTCATTGTAAATGAGGGCTTTGCTCTCATAGATTTTGGAGTTTAAATAAAGACATGATGTTCACGCTGGTTAACATCGCAGAGAACATGAACGTTTCTGTGTGCAGACAGATTTCATTCTAAAACAAACTTTGAGTCCTCAGCATTTGAGTTTGTGCTCATGACTCATTCCTTCTCTTATAAACACTCTGCATCACGTCTGTGTCCTCTTTAATATGTCAGAGAAAGTCATCGTTCTTTGAGTCTGTGCAGGTCCAGTGTTTGGTCTTTAATCTTCACATTTCATGAAACCATCAGAGAAAACAAAGTGTGGCCAGCTCTGTCGACTGAGGTCGTCACAGTGCACCACTTTCACACTCGTCAAATACGAACACTGATACCTGTTTCCAACTCTTAGTCGTTTTCATTTCTTGTTTTTAATCATCATTCATAATTAAACTCCTGCACACTGACTAAACTGCACAAATAAGTTGGCAACGTTTTGATACAGAAACGTGTTGGACAGAGCTCGCTCTCTCTCTGTTAAAATCTTTTTTATACCATTCATCATTAAAATAACGTTTGTATCGTTACAAAACATCTTCACGACCTTCATGTCGACCGCAGCAGGAGGAGATTGAGCCGACACATCAGAATCAGAAAAACTTTATTAATCCCGGTTTTTACTGATGATGTGACGTCATATTGAGCTCAGTATCAGTGTATGTGTTTATTCCTCTCTCTCTCTCTCTCTCTCTTTCTCTCTCTCTCTTTCTCTCTCTCTCTCTCTCTCTCTCTCTCTCTGTCCTGCAGGCCTGCAGTCCCTGGGCAGCAGAAAGTTCTGGATGGTTCCTGACTCCAGGAGAGGAGTGTGTGATCGATGATTATCCCTGTGAGGAGTTTCAGGCTCTGGCCTTGGCTCAGCTCACTGACTCCCTCCTCCTGCAGCAGAGAACGGCCCTGCTGCAGCTGCTGGCCAACAACTGGGACACTGGGTAACACACACACTCATGCACACACACACACACACACACACACACACACACACACACACACACACACACACATAAACCCAGGCTGCAGCCATACTACCATGCTTCAATCTCACACACAAACTGTGGCTTGATTTGTGCAGAGAAAAGATGCAGTAAGTACTTTTGAAATGCTGCTGATTTAGTTTAAAACTTTGTTCACAGTATTTGTTGGAGTTTAGTGGATATGATAGTTTTACATAATGAACCCATGTGAGATATAAAGATTAAATAAAGGTGTTAAAAGTGTGTTTTACGCTAAATGATGATGTCTCCTCCTGGGTCGTGTTTCTGATGGTGACCGGCTCCTGTGTGACACACAGGTGAATTAAACAGGTGTCTGTTCTGTTGATGGAACCTTAAAGGGGAGTCAGGGTGAGGTTGTTATTTCCGGTAAGTAAAGCCGTGGGTCTGATGTTTCCAAAGAGGATTTATTTACTGACTGATTGAAATGTAGAGCACAGAGTGAGCGCTCAGGTGTTTACAGGTGAAGTGTAGTTCAGTAAATACTGTTTAACATCACAGCTGGATGAATCATGAACACACCACACTGTTGAATCTGCATCATTTATACTTCACCTGACTGCAGACCTCCTGCAATCCTCCTGCAAAGCATGCCTTCAGATGATTCCTCACGTACTGAACAGAGCAGTTTATTAGATGGACCCTTCCACAGAGTGCAGCAGGACTGGACTGAACCAGCATCAAGTATTCTGTGCTGGTCCAGAGAAACTCATCTGAATGGACACACCATGAGAAAAACCAAATCATTTAGAATAAAGGACTTCTAGCAGGGAAACACCGACAGGCTGCCTCCCTATCACAACACTAATGACCTCTATTCTACCAAGCGTTCTGTAGAGTTCAGCTGTCATCTATTATACTCCTCACTTTAACTCACAAGTTGATGTCTCTCTGCAGCGTAGATACGAGTCTGTCAGCACATTTAACTCTGATGATGGATCACATGCAGCGTGCAGTTTACTCTGCATGTGAGCGTAGGGATTCAAGCGTTGGACTCTAGCTTGATTCCGCGATGGCGTAATATTAGTGTCCCAGTCTGTGAGATCACATTGTGTTTCGGCGTTGCAGAAGCACAACATAGCGGGAGCCCCACATACACACACATTCAGATATGCACACACACACACACAGCGCTGCTCTCCCCCACTGGCTCAGCTGATCCCGCCTCTCCTCTGTAACGTCTCTGTTACTACCTCTGAAGACGGTACAGAGGGGGGATCACTTCGTCCCTCCATAATGCCAGGCGAAACGCCACAGGGGCGTAAATAGCGCAGCTTGAATGGCGCCTTCTGTCGCTTCGTCCGCCTCCTGAGACACCCCCCCCCCCCCCCCCCCTTTGTTGAACGACTAACGTAAGGGGCAGCCTGTCCTCACGTTTTCTAGAGGTTTTCAGGAGTATGAAAAGGCCTGCGTCACGCTGACATCTCCTCTGTGAAGCTTTAATCCCGAACATGTTTAATTCTCTCTCTCTCTCTCTCTCTCTCTCTCCCTCGCTCTTTCTCTCTCTCTCTCCCTCGCTCTTTCTCTCTCTCTCTCTCTCTCTCTCTCTCCCTCGCTCTTTCTCTCTCTCTCTCCCTCGCTCTTTCTCTCTCTCTCCCTCGCTCTTTCTCTCTCTCTCTCTCTCTCGCTTTCTCCCCCCTCTCTCTCTCTCTCTCTCTATCCCTCGCTCTCGCTCTCTCTCTCTCTCTTGCAGACATCGTTACTCTCAGTACCTCACAGCTCAGGTCATCGGCCGTGATGGACGTGCGATCAAAAACACCCGCTCCTCCTTCCACCACCTCCTGTGTTCTCTGCAATGGGTTCCGGCCTATCAGCTGCTGGAGGGTGATCGGAGAGAGAGGAAGTACCTGCGTCCAAACTCGGTGTACCTGACCTCACCTGAGATCAGCAACCTGCTGGGGACTCATGTCTGCTACGTGGACCTGGAGCCCAGCGAGTTCAGCAGAGCTCTGGGTAAAAACTTGCAGAGTGTTTGTTCACAGGTGGAGTTAAAGCCTGCAGTTTATTTACAGTCAATGTGTCCTGTCCTCTCCCTGCCGCAGGAATGAGACACAGCATCTCAGTGAAGGCTCTGATAAAGTACCTGAAGGAGTGGTGTGCCAGACCGGAGGACGAGGAGGAGCAGGGAGCAGCTGATGAAGAGTCTGAGAGGCGGAGCTTTACCTCCACTGTTCAGCACATCCATAACGTGTACATGTACCTGAGCATGAACTGTCCTCAGAGCAGCCTGAAGGAGCTGTTCCAGCAAACACCTGCTGTCTTCATAGAGTATAACAGGTGAGACATTACTGGACTAAACACAAAGAACACCAGATACTGGATCATTCCTGTTTTTAATCATTTCATGTTTTCTCTACGGAAACATTGCCAGTGTTTTTGATGCAGTTTACTCAGTGTGATGAAGATGTGAAGAACTTTGTGACACTGTCGATCATTCAATTGAAGGAACTATCGTTTTAAAGCTTATGGTACTGAAGGGTATCGATTTATAAGGAATTTTGACAACCTTATTATAGACCTTAAGTCTGTCAGTGTCTTATGAGTAGAAGAAGTAAAGGAGCTGCAGAGTGGGACGCACGGTGGTGCAGTGGTTAGCGCTGCCTCACAGCGAGAAGGTTCCTGGTATGATCTGCGTGGGTTCTCTCCGGGTTCTCCGGTCCAGTCACTGTGACTCTAAATTAAGGGAATGGGTCTTGTTGTCTGTCTCTATGTGTCAGCCCTGTGATTGACAGGGTGTCCCCCCAAATCTAATTTCATGATATAGCTGCAGACTTTCAGACTACAAATGCAAGCCAATCAGATCACAGGGGGCGGAGTTAGACAGAACTATTAGGACAATAAACAAACCTCTAAGTCTAAAATGTAACCCTCAGGGTCCAGCTGTTCCAGAGTCATGTGATCAGATTAGATCTGGGTTTCAAATATTCACTTTGGTCCCAGCAGGGGGCGATCAGATGTTTAAGAAGGTCAAACATGTCAACGTTTTTACAATGAGGTTGATATTTTAGACATTTGTCTTATTTTGATTTTGAACTTTTGAATCACTGCAGTAAAACAAATCTTTAAATTTAATTCATTGTATTTATGTGGTGTAAGATGAGCCGATCCTCACGGGGACTTAAGATCAATATTTAAAGCAGCTGTGAGGATCTTTCAGTTTGTGGTTTTTGGCGCCCCCTGTGGACGTAGTATGTAGTCTTATTTAGAGTTCTGGTAATCTTTGAAGTATCTGGATCAGGTTGATCGTATCCAAGACTAAAGTTATCTGGATTATCTGATCCAGGATAGAAGAAGTCGAGTTCAAAAGTCATTTCAACTTTCAGAACAATCAGGTCCTCATGTCACAAATATAACTCTCCTCCTCCTCAATCATCACCAGGAGAAACGACGGCTGGTGTTCAGGACGTTTCTACCACCTGAAGGAGGTGTGCTGGAGTGACCCCACCTGCATGTTCCTGCGTTACAAACCGCTGACTCACGGAGCAGACTCCCCGGTCCAGCAGCCCAAAGTCCTGGCTCCTTTCTACGGCCAGCTGGACGGCATGAAGGCCTTCTTCACCAGAGTACGACACCTGCTTCTGTTTGCTCTGAACGCTACATGTCCCACATGAACTGTTCATTAAGCCCCTCCCTCCCTTAGTTACTGTTGCTATGCATGGTTCTTCATGAGGTTTGATATCAAGTGTGGCTGAAATCAGGTTTATGGAACTGCTTGTGTTATTATTCAGATTTATTTTATTAAGATGTATGTATTTGGTGTACATGTTAGCAGTGTATACTTTCTTTATTGACTTAGTCGTCCAAACTAAGTGACTTCATGACTAAAGTACAATCTCTGGTCATTTCTTGGGTTTTAGCTGCTGAACGTGGATCTGAGTCCCAACATGAACCAGTACGTGGGTCTGTTAGAGCTCGTCTGTTCATCGTGTCCTAGTCCCACCGCTGAGGTGCTGCAGGACGTCTCCGTGCTTTATGCCAGACTCGGTAAGAATGGAAGATTCTCACTCGTTTCATTTTCCTTTAACAGACGAGATCAGATCAGTTAGAACTTTATTAATCCAGGAAGAATTTCTGCTGTAAGGTCGCTCCAACATGTGTAGTATTATGACGTTATGTACCAGAGGTTACCGTGCTCAGGCCCGGTTAGCCCTGGAGCAGTGTGAGTGCAGGCCAGCGGGGGAATGGGGAGTGGGGGGCAATAGTACGGTATGGGAAACTGGGCCAAGTGTGAGTGCACCCTACGTCTCAGCTCTTTTGTGATTGGTTCAGAGTAAAGGGAGAAGCAAACTGAGTTCAGTTCTGACTTTTGGAACAGACGGTAAGAAAAAGTCCTGAGACTGAAGATGAAAAATCCCCGTTCTCTTCTGACGGATGGAGGTCAGAGGTTATGGACGAAGAAGACCTGAGATAAAAATAACATTTAATAACATTTAATATGATGTAACATGTTTCTATCTTCCACAGCTCAGAAGTGTACGGTCCCAGTATCAGGAGAGCAGGAGAACGTAGCTCAGCCTTCACTCAGCCACGCTTACTGCTCCACCCTGAAAGGTGAGAGCTACACACACACACACACACACACACACACACACACACACACACACACACACACACACACACACTGTTCTGATGTATCTTTAACTGGCAAATTGCATGAGTCTGACGTTTCTTGTAGCCAATGAAATTTTGAACAAGTGGATATGCTTCAATCAATGACCCGACAGAAGGAAGAGCATTTCTCGCTCGAGGTGAATTCTCCTGATTATATCCTGCTGCGTTCTCACATCAGCTCACTCTGACTTTCTGCAGAATAAATACGAGGAGGCTGGAGGAGAAACTCCGGGTGAAGAGAGAAACATTCAGCTGTTTGTGTTCACACATGCAGCTCACTCTGACAACTTCAGGAGATTCTCAGGAGTTTTCTGCGAGTGTGAAAGCACTAATAAACAAACAATCACACCTTCAGTTAACCCTCTGTCCTCTATGTGCAGGTATGGTGTCTGATAAGAGGGTCTTCCCCACCAAAGAGAACACCTGGGTGAGTCTGGCTCGCAGACCAATGATCTCTGACAACAAGGAGCTGGAGAAAGTGTTTAAAGCTCACAGGCAGGTGTGTCTGCTCCACCTGCCGCCTGCAGACAAGAAGAACGCTGTGAGGAGGACGGGGAACTCTGGTACGCTGCTGCTGCATCTTTACATAAACTCATCAATGTTACATATATCTGACTAACCCAGTGAGGAGGATGCAGCACATGATATATATATATGTAACCCAGTTTAAATGAACTAAGACTGAGGCTCGTTACGAGAGTCCACAGACTGGAGAAGAGAAAATAATAATTATGTTGAATATGGAGACGAAGATGTGGTAAGAGGTGTGAATGTGTGTTCAGACGAAGTGCAGAGCTAATCTTCCATGCACTGTAATCAAAGGTCAAAGCAAAGATGCTTATATTCACAGGAACAGTCAAACATTTCTTCAACTGGAGCGGCACGTTCTCATCCAGTCAGGAATTAGATTCTGCTGAAGTCCTGATGTGGATCTGAAGTGGTCAATCCAGACTGTTAAAAAGACGAGCATTTAAAAGTCTTCGTGTCTCATCCTGCACACAGACCTGACAAACATAAACTCACACTCTCTGCAAACAGGTCATCAAACATGTGGTCAACAGTTTTTCTGACTACATTTGTGGGTTAAACCAACAGAAATAAACACGAATGATCGGCGAGTAACGTGAGGCAGAGGTTGTCTTTGCGTTATGTCTGAACACATCGTTAGGCCTGTGTGAACTGATGAAGGTCTGATGTGAGTTTTGAGACGAATGTAGACCAAAGAGTGAGGCTATCGAGAACATAAAGCTGCACAGACAGAGAGAGCTCAGGAAGCTGTCACACAGGTTTGAATAGAGATCCCGTCTGTTTTCCATTTTTCCTCTCAGCTCACACAGTAGCAGGTCGAGCTAACAGTGAACCGACCTTCAGCGAGAAGGAGCGCTCTCTGTTCCTGGAGATCTGTGGGATCAGACTGCTGTCTGACTGTGTGAGGTCTGAGCCTCTGACAGAGAGCCTGAGACCCTGCCCCACCATGCAGGCCATGGTGCGCTCTGTGGTCCCCTACATCCAACGGTTCCTGTTCCACCACGACGAGCTGACTGAGGTTTATACTGAGCTGACTGACAACGGCATCACAGAGAGGATCAGGAAGCTGCAGTTCCGTCAGGTGAGAGACTCACTGTGTTCAGAGAGGGTTAATACCTGCTCACCTGGTCCAGGTAAACTCTGACATGCTGTTTCCTGATGGTGTGCAGGTGGGGAAGCTGTACATCCGCTACCAGCTGGACGTAGCAGAGAGCGAAGGGGTGCCGCCGGAGCTGCAGGACGTCATCTGTCTGCTGAAGGACCAGAAGGAACTCTACATCCAGAAAGACCACCTGTCTTCTGCCAAGCTGGAGGTCTGCAGGTGAGAACTTAAAACTAAACCTCACTCTGTGACTGTGACATAAATCAGCGTGATAAGAACTGTAATAACAGTGTGTGTGTGTGTGTGTGTGTGTGTGTGTGTGTGTGTGTGTGTGTGCGTGTGTGTGCGTGTGTGTGTGTGTGTGTGTTGTGTTTGTGTTTGTGTGCGTGTGTGTGTGTGTTTCAGGGAGCTTGTGAAACTGTTCTGTACTGAGATCGGACACAGGAAGGAGCTGATGCGTTTCCTGAGCGGTCTGATTACCTCGATCAATGTAAGTGAGATCTGATCCATAGAGACACACACACACACACACACACACACACACACAGAGCTTAGTGGAGCTCCTATAAGAGGCTGCCTCCCCTGAGGGAGTCACGTTTTACACGATAACTCTCTCTCGTCTCTGTGGAGTCGATCAGCAGTTTCTGTGCAGTCACAGAGTTCAAAGGTTAACGAGGCGTAGCTTTGATCCTCTCTGTTCATATGACCCCCCCCCCCCATGTTATACAGTGTATTTCTGTCTGTTCAGTAGAACTGAGCGGTTTTATTTCAACAATATTGAAAGACAGCAGACTGGAAGAACTAAAATCAAACTTTGTGCCCGTGTGATGAAACATTTGAATGATGTGATTCTCACTCTGCAGTCGCTCTGACGCCTCCCATCTTATTACTCTAACTTTGATATTATTCCAGGGATAATCAAACTGTCTCTTGCAGCACATTTTAATGAGGTCATCAACATTTTAATGAGATGACACGACTCTGAGCTGACAATGATCTGCCCTCTTCTGATGGAAGAGAATCTGCTCCACATGACATCATCAGAGAACGGATCCGTACAGAGAGACCTTTTTGTTACAGAGGGAGAAACACGAATCTCTTTAATGCACCAAACTCCATTCATAAAAATAGATTCAACTTCACATGTTCGCGTTTCTAATTGATGGTGACTAAAGGTGCAAATATTTGTTTATTAAAAACAGACTTAAAGAAGATGTAATGAAAACTGAACAGTCAACACGATTGAAGAAATTAAAAAAAAAGGCATTAAACTTCAAAATGTGTCAAAGGACTTGAAAATGACTGGAAGTTTCCTTTGAGGACTTCTTGTCAGTGTTATATTCTACACCTGGCTGATATCTTAGCTTCCTGTGCAGGACCTGGACCCCCGATCTCTCCAGAGATACCTGCAAAAGGAGGACATCAGAGAGCTGCCCGCTGAGGAGGAGCTGTGGGAGGTTCCAGAGCCGCCCAAACCTGAGGAGAACCTGGACAGAGGTATGTTGACTACACACATGTCCAATAATGTAAGCTACACTGCAAAAACTCCAGTGTCACCCGGTATCTTTGAATAACTTCAAGTGAAAAACATCTCTTTACACTTAAAATGAGCCACAATTACCTGAGAGAGCGTACAAATAGCAGAGCGTAAACTCCATCATGAATTAGAACTTGCTGAAGTCTTAAAAACTACGTTTGAACCGATGCAAAGCGTGTGCAGCCTGGTACTGGTTTCAGGCTGAGGGTGTACACACAGCTGTGTTCTCAGTAAACTTACAGGGCGGTGTGTGCAGGGGGGCTATGGCTCAGTGGTAGAGTTGGTTGTTTCTCACCAGGAAGTTTGGGGGTTCAATCCCAGCTCCTGCAGTCACATGTCGATGTGTCCTTGAGCAAGACACTTAACCCTAAGCTGCTCCCGCTGTGAATGTGTATGAATGGATGAGTTAATACTGATGGACTCTTTACTCAGCAGCCTCTACCATCAGTGTGTGAATGTGTATGAATGGATGAGTTAATACTGATGGACTCTTTACTCAGCAGCCTCTACCATCAGTGAGTGAATGTGTATGAATGGATGAGTTAATACTGATGGACTCTTTACTCAGCAGCCTCTACCATCAGTGAGTGAATGTGTATGAATGGATGAGTTAATACTGATGGACTCTTTACTCAGCAGCCTCTACCATCAGTGAGTGAATGTGTATGAATGGATGAGTTAATACTGATGGACTCTTTACTCAGCAGCCTCTACCATCAGTGAGTGAATGTGTATGAATGGATGAGTTAATACTGATGGACTCTTTACTCAGCAGCCTCTACCATCAGTGTGTGAATGTGTATGAATGGATGAGTTAATACTGATGGTCTCTTTACTCAGCAGCCTCTACCATCAGTGAGTGAATGTGTATGAATGGATGAGTTAATACTGATGGACTCTTTACTCAGCAGCCTCTACCATCAGTGAGTGAATGTGTATGAATGGATGAGTTAATACTGATGGTCTCTTTACTCAGCAGCCTCTACCATCAGTGAGTGAATGTGTATGAATGGATGAGTTAATACTGATGGACTCTTTACTCAGCAGCCTCTACCATCAGTGTGTGAATGTGTATGAATGGATGAGTTAATACTGATGGACTCTTTACTCAGCAGCCTCTACCATCAGTGAGTGAATGTGTATGAATGGATGAGTTAATACTGATGGACTCTTTACTCAGCAGCCTCTACCATCAGTGTGTGAATGTGTATGAATGGATGAGTTAATACTGATGGACTCTTTACTCAGCAGTCTCTACCATCAGTGTGTGAATGTGTATGAATGGATGAGTTAATACTGATGGACTCTTTACTCAGCAGCCTCTACCATCAGTGAGTGAATGTGTATGAATGGATGAGTTAATACTGATGGACTCTTTACTCAGCAGCCTCTACCATCAGTGTGTGAATGTGTATGAATGGATGAGTTAATACTGATGGACTCTTTACTCAGCAGCCTCTACCATCAGTGAGTGAATGTGTATGAATGGATGAGTTAATACTGATGGACTCTTTACTCAGCAGTCTCTACCATCAGTGAGTGAATGTGTATGAATGGATGAGTTAATACTGATGGACTCTTTACTCAGCAGCCTCTACCATCAGTGTGTGAATGTGTATGAATGGATGAGTTAATACTGATGGACTCTTTACTCAGCAGCCTCTACCATCAGTGAGTGAATGTGTATGAATGGATGAGTTAATACTGATGGACTCTTTACTCAGCAGCCTCTACCATCAGTGTGTGAATGTGTATGAATGGATGAGTTAATACTGATGGTCTCTTTACTCAGCAGCCTCTACCATCAGTGTGTGAATGTGTATGAATGGATGAGTTAATACTGATGGTCTCTTTACTCAGCAGCCTCTACCATCAGTGAGTGAATGTGTATGAATGGATGAGTTAATACTGATGGACTCTTTACTCAGCAGCCTCTACCATCAGTGAGTGAATGTGTATGAATGGATGAGTTAATACTGATGGACTCTTTACTCAGCAGCCTCTACCATCAGTGTGTGAATGTGTATGAATGGATGAGTTAATACTGATGGACTCTTTACTCAGCAGCCTCTACCATCAGTGAGTGAATGTGTATGAATGGATGAGTTAATACTGATGGACTCTTTACTCAGCAGCCTCTACCATCAGTGTGTGAATGTGTATGAATGGATGAGTTAATACTGATGGACTCTTTACTCAGCAGCCTCTACCATCAGTGTGTGAATGTGTATGAATGGATGAGTTAATACTGATGGACTCTTTACTCAGCAGCCTCTACCATCAGTGAGTGAATGTGTATGAATGGATGAGTTAATACTGATGGTCTCTTTACTCAGCAGCCTCTACCATCAGTGTGTGAATGTGTATGAATGGATGAGTTAATACTGATGGACTCTTTACTCAGCAGCCTCTACCATCAGTGAGTGAATGTGTATGAATGGATGAGTTAATACTGATGGTCTCTTTACTCAGCAGCCTCTACCATCAGTGTGTGAATGTGTATGAATGGATGAGTTAATACTGATGGTCTCTTTACTCAGCAGCCTCTACCATCAGTGAGTGAATGTGTATGAATGGATGAGTTAATACTGATGGACTCTTTACTCAGCAGCCTCTACCATCAGTGAGTGAATGTGTATGAATGGATGAGTTAATACTGATGGACTCTTTACTCAGCAGCCTCTACCATCAGTGAGTGAATGTGTATGAATGGATGAGTTAATACTGATGGACTCTTTACTCAGCAGCCTCTACCATCAGTGAGTGAATGTGTATGAATGGATGAGTTAATACTGATGGTCTCTTTACTCAGCAGCCTCTACCATCAGTGAGTGAATGTGTATGAATGGATGAGTTAATACTGATGGACTCTTTACTCAGCAGCCTCTACCATCAGTGAGTGAATGTGTATGAATGGATGAGTTAATACTGATGGTCTCTTTACTCAGCAGCCTCTACCATCAGTGAGTGAATGTGTATGAATGGATGAGTTAATACTGATGGACTCTTTACTCAGCAGCCTCTACCATCAGTGAGTGAATGTGTATGAATGGATGAGTTAATACTGATGGTCTCTTTACTCAGCAGCCTCTACCATCAGTGAGTGAATGTGTATGAATGGATGAGTTAATACTGATGGTCTCTTTACTCAGCAGCCTCTACCATCAGTGTGTGAATGTGTATGAATGGATGAGTTAATACTGATGGACTCTTTACTCAGCAGCCTCTACCATCAGTGTGTGAATGTGTATGAATGGATGAGTTAATACTGATGGACTCTTTACTCAGCAGCCTCTACCATCAGTGAGTGAATGTGTATGAATGGATGAGTTAATACTGATGGACTCTTTACTCAGCAGCCTCTACCATCAGTGTGTGAATGTGTATGAATGGATGAGTTAATACTGATGGTCTCTTTACTCAGCAGCCTCTACCATCAGTGAGTGAATGTGTATGAATGGATGAGTTAATACTGATGGACTCTTTACTCAGCAGCCTCTACCATCAGTGTGTGAATGTGTATGAATGGATGAGTTAATACTGATGGACTCTTTACTCAGCAGCCTCTACCATCAGTGTGTGAATGTGTATGAATGGATGAGTTAATACTGATGGTCTCTTTACTCAGCAGCCTCTACCATCAGTGAGTGAATGTGTATGAATGGATGAGTTAATACTGATGGTCTCTTTACTCAGCAGCCTCTACCATCAGTGTGTGAATGTTTATGAATGGATGAGTTAATACTGATGGTCTCTTTACTCAGCAGCCTCTACCATCAATGTGTGAATGTGTATGAATGGATGAGTTAATACTGATGGTCTCTTTACTCAGCAGCCTCTACCATCAGTGAGTGAATGTGTATGAATGGATGAGTTAATACTGATGGTCTCTTTACTCAGCAGCCTCTACCATCAGTGTGTGAATGTGTATGAATGGATGAGTTAATACTGATGGACTCTTTACTCAGCAGCCTCTACCATCAGTGTGTGAATGTGTATGAATGGATGAGTTAATACTGATGGACTCTTTACTCAGCAGCCTCTACCATCAGTGTGTGAATGTGTATGAATGGATGAGTTAATACTGATGGACTCTTTACTCAGCAGCCTCTACCATCAGTGTGTGAATGTGTATGAATGGATGAGTTAATACTGATGGACTCTTTACTCAGCAGCCTCTACCATCAGTGAGTGAATGTGTATGAATGGATGAGTTAATACTGATGGACTCTTTACTCAGCAGCCTCTACCATCAGTGTGTGAATGTGTATGAATGGATGAGTTAATACTGATGGTCTCTTTACTCAGCAGCCTCTACCATCAGTGTGTGAATGTGTATGAATGGATGAGTTAATACTGATGGACTCTTTACTCAGCAGCCTCTACCATCAGTGTGTGAATGTGTATGAATGGATGAGTTAATACTGATGGACTCTTTACTCAGCAGCCTCTACCATCAGTGAGTGAATGTGTATGAATGGATGAGTTAATACTGATGGTCTCTTTACTCAGCAGCCTCTACCATCAGTGAGTGAATGTGTATGAATGGATGAGTTAATACTGATGGTCTCTTTACTCAGCAGCCTCTACCATCAGTGTGTGAATGTGTATGAATGGATGAGTTAATACTGATGGACTCTTTACTCAGCAGCCTCTACCATCAGTGAGTGAATGTGTATGAATGGATGAGTTAATACTGATGGACTCTTTACTCAGCAGTCTCTACCATCAGTGAGTGAATGTGTATGAATGGATGAGTTAATACTGATGGACTCTTTACTCAGCAGCCTCTACCATCAGTGAGTGAAAGTGTATGAATGGATGAGTTAATACTGATGGTCTCTTTACTCAGCAGCCTCTACCATCAGTGAGTGAATGTGTATGAATGGATGAGTTAATACTGATGGACTCTTTACTCAGCAGCCTCTACCATCAGTGAGTGAATGTGTATGAATGGATGAGTTAATACTGATGGTCTCTTTACTCAGCAGCCTCTACCATCAGTGAGTGAATGTGTATGAATGGATGAGTTAATACTGATGGACTCTTTACTCAGCAGCCTCTACCATCAGTGAGTGAATGTGTATGAATGGATGAGTTAATACTGATGGTCTCTTTACTCAGCAGCCTCTACCATCAGTGAGTGAATGTGTATGAATGGATGAGTTAATACTGATGGTCTCTTTACTCAGCAGCCTCTACCATCAGTGTGTGAATGTGTATGAATGGATGAGTTAATACTGATGGACTCTTTACTCAGCAGCCTCTACCATCAGTGTGTGAATGTGTATGAATGGATGAGTTAATACTGATGGACTCTTTACTCAGCAGCCTCTACCATCAGTGAGTGAATGTGTATGAATGGATGAGTTAATACTGATGGACTCTTTACTCAGCAGCCTCTACCATCAGTGTGTGAATGTGTATGAATGGATGAGTTAATACTGATGGTCTCTTTACTCAGCAGCCTCTACCATCAGTGAGTGAATGTGTATGAATGGATGAGTTAATACTGATGGACTCTTTACTCAGCAGCCTCTACCATCAGTGTGTGAATGTGTATGAATGGATGAGTTAATACTGATGGACTCTTTACTCAGCAGCCTCTACCATCAGTGTGTGAATGTGTATGAATGGATGAGTTAATACTGATGGTCTCTTTACTCAGCAGCCTCTACCATCAGTGAGTGAATGTGTATGAATGGATGAGTTAATACTGATGGTCTCTTTACTCAGCAGCCTCTACCATCAGTGTGTGAATGTTTATGAATGGATGAGTTAATACTGATGGTCTCTTTACTCAGCAGCCTCTACCATCAGTGTGTGAATGTGTATGAATGGATGAGTTAATACTGATGGTCTCTTTACTCAGCAGCCTCTACCATCAGTGAGTGAATGTGTATGAATGGATGAGTTAATACTGATGGTCTCTTTACTCAGCAGCCTCTACCATCAGTGTGTGAATGTGTATGAATGGATGAGTTAATACTGATGGACTCTTTACTCAGCAGCCTCTACCATCAGTGTGTGAATGTGTATGAATGGATGAGTTAATACTGATGGACTCTTTACTCAGCAGCCTCTACCATCAGTGTGTGAATGTGTATGAATGGATGAGTTAATACTGATGGACTCTTTACTCAGCAGCCTCTACCATCAGTGTGTGAATGTGTATGAATGGATGAGTTAATACTGATGGACTCTTTACTCAGCAGCCTCTACCATCAGTGAGTGAATGTGTATGAATGGATGAGTTAATACTGATGGACTCTTTACTCAGCAGCCTCTACCATCAGTGTGTGAATGTGTATGAATGGATGAGTTAATACTGATGGTCTCTTTACTCAGCAGCCTCTACCATCAGTGTGTGAATGTGTATGAATGGATGAGTTAATACTGATGGACTCTTTACTCAGCAGCCTCTACCATCAGTGTGTGAATGTGTATGAATGGATGAGTTAATACTGATGGACTCTTTACTCAGCAGCCTCTACCATCAGTGAGTGAATGTGTATGAATGGATGAGTTAATACTGATGGTCTCTTTACTCAGCAGCCTCTACCATCAGTGAGTGAATGTGTATGAATGGATGAGTTAATACTGATGGTCTCTTTACTCAGCAGCCTCTACCATCAGTGTGTGAATGTGTATGAATGGATGAGTTAATACTGATGGACTCTTTACTCAGCAGCCTCTACCATCAGTGAGTGAATGTGTATGAATGGATGAGTTAATACTGATGGACTCTTTACTCAGCAGTCTCTACCATCAGTGAGTGAATGTGTATGAATGGATGAGTTAATACTGATGGTCTCTTTACTCAGCAGCCTCTACCATCAGTGAGTGAATGTGTATGAATGGATGAGTTAATACTGATGGTCTCTTTACTCAGCAGCCTCTACCATCAGTGTGTGAATGTGTATGAATGGATGAGTTAATACTGATGGTCTCTTTACTCAGCAGCCTCTACCATCAGTGAGTGAATGTGTATGAATGGATGAGTTAATACTGATGGTCTCTTTACTCAGCAGCCTCTACCATCAGTGTGTGAATGTGTATGAATGGATGAGTTAATACTGATGGACTCTTTACTCAGCAGCCTCTACCATCAGTGTGTGAATGTGTATGAATGGATGAGTTAATACTGATGGACTCTTTACTCAGCAGCCTCTACCATCAGTGTGTGAATGTGTATGAATGGATGAGTTAATACTGATGGACTCTTTACTCAGCAGCCTCTACCATCAGTGTGTGAATGTGTATGAATGGATGAGTTAATACTGATGGACTCTTTACTCAGCAGCCTCTACCATCAGTGTGTGAATGTGTATGAATGGATGAGTTAATACTGATGGACTCTTTACTCAGCAGCCTCTACCATCAGTGAGTGAATGTGTATGAATGGATGAGTTAATACTGATGGTCTCTTTACTCAGCAGCCTCTACCATCAGTGTCTGAATGTGTATGAATGGATGAGTTAATACTGATGGACTCTTTACTCAGCAGCCTCTACCATCAGTGTCTGAATGTGTATGAATGGATGAGTTAATACTGATGGTCTCTTTACTCAGCAGCCTCTACCATCAGTGTGTGAATGTGTATGAATGGATGAGTTAATACTGATGGACTCTTTACTCAGCAGCCTCTACCATCAGTGAGTGAATGTGTATGAATGGATGAGTTAATACTGATGGACTCTTTACTCAGCAGCCTCTACCATCAGTGTGTGAATGTGTATGAATGGATGAGTTAATACTGATGGTCTCTTTACTCAGCAGCCTCTACCATCAGTGTGTGAATGTGTATGAATGGATGAGTTAATACTGATGGTCTCTTTACTCAGCAGCCTCTACCATCAGTGTGTGAATGTTTATGAATGGATGAGTTAATACTGATGGACTCTTTACTCAGCAGCCTCTACCATCAGTGTGTGAATGTGTATGAATGGATGAGTTAATACTGATGGTCTCTTTACTCAGCAGCCTCTACCATCAGTGTGTGAATGTGTATGAATGGATGAGTTAATACTGATGGACTCTTTACTCAGCAGCCTCTACCATCAGTGTGTGAATGTGTATGAATGGATGAGTTAATACTGATGGTCTCTTTACTCAGCAGCCTCTACCATCAGTGTGTGAATGTGTATGAATGGATGAGTTAATACTGATGGACTCTTTACTCAGCAGCCTCTACCATCAGTGAGTGAATGTGTATGAATGGATGAGTTAATACTGATGGTCTCTTTACTCAGCAGCCTCTACCATCAGTGAGTGAATGTGTATGAATGGATGAGTTAATACTGATGGACTCTTTACTCAGCAGCCTCTACCATCAGTGAGTGAATGTGTATGAATGGATGAGTTAATACTGATGGTCTCTTTACTCAGCAGCCTCTACCATCAGTGAGTGAATGTGTATGAATGGATGAGTTAATACTGATGGACTCTTTACTCAGCAGCCTCTACCATCAGTGTGTGAATGTGTATGAATGGATGAGTTAATACTGATGGACTCTTTACTCAGCAGTCTCTACCATCAGGGTGTGAATGTGTATGAATGGATGAGTTAATACTGATGGACTCTTTACTCAGCAGCCTCTACCATCAGTGAGTGAATGTGTATGAATGGATGAGTTAATACTGATGGTCTCTTTACTCAGCAGCCTCTACCATCAGTGTGTGAATGTGTCGCTGTGACTTAAATGTAGAGAATCTTTAATATATTTCCGCAGCCACGATACTGTCTAAATCTGCAGCTGTGACATCTTATATCTGCAGTCTGACCCGCTTTCCATTATCATTCCATTATATTCACAATGTGCAGTACACACACACTCTGATAGCTGGTGTGTTTCTCAGATATGCTAATTTAGTTTGTTCACTGTTGTGTGTGCAGACATTAAAGAGCAGCTGTTACCAGGGCTCAAATAGAGAGAGAGCAGATCCTCACTGCAGCAAAGATCACACACACACACACACACACACACACACACACACACACACACACACACACTCTTACACACGCGCACACATACACACTCCTACCCACACACACACATACACACTCTTACACACACACACACACACACACACACACACACACACACACACACACCCTCACACACACACACACACACACTCTTACGCACACACACACACACACACACACATACACACTCTTACGCACACACACTTCTACAAGGATTAAAATGATCAAAAGAATGTTTAATGACATAAAACGAGAGCAGAATCCAGCTTTAATCTGGTCTTTGTTTTACAGCTTCCGTCTGTCTTTTCTTCTTCTGTGGTTTTAACTGTTTGATTTTGTTTTACTTTAGTCCTATCGAGGAGTAAACCCTCCGTCAGCTCCCAGGAAGAGCAGGCTCGTCCTGCACAGCAGGACGGGGAGGAGACGCTGGTGTGCTGGCCTCCTCGAGCGTCCATTCAGAACACAGGAGGCAGCCGCACAGGTATGCCGATGAGGATGAGAAGGAGGTGTCAGAGCCTGAAAATCTCCTCACGTTTCTAATTGAACATATTTTCTCTGTGCCAACAGCTCCTGCAGACGGAGGAGGTGTGGTGGAGGCCGTCATGAAGATGTGGCCTCCTCCTGCAGCGCCCAAAGACAGAGACCCGGAGAGAGACGTCATCCCCCGAGGAGGCAGCAACATCGCCTCCCAGAGTCCAGGCAGCTGTGAAGGGATCCAGCCAATCAGGAGCAGCAGACCTGCAGATCAGCCCGGTCCACAGAAAGTCCTGGTCCATCCAGGACAACAGAACCCTGCAGCTGTGACCACTAACAATCCACAAACCCCAGGTGTCTCACTCACTTCCTGTTTAAAATAGTTCATGCAATCAGAATATTGAAATACAATCTAAACGTATCAACAGGTGTGTGTTTACAGAACTTCAGGTATCTGATGTTACTCTGCACGGTCAAACAGGAAACGATCAGTCCACTCTGCAGCTCTCCTCTGAGCTTCACAGCTCTTTAGCAACTTTAAGGGGAAAGCTAGCTGCTCACACCTGTCACTCAAAGAGGCCACGCCCCTCATGCCCATTATTATACATAACTTGCCTTAATTAACCATAAAACTTGGAATCAAACCCCGGGTTAGACTTCAGTCTATGAGATGACCCTGCCTTCATCTGTCACTTCAATACGAGACGAGCCTCTAATTATTTGTAAACTGATCTGGAGCGCTGCAAAGACGAGAAAGACGATGAAACCACAAAAAACATTTAAATCTGTAAACATAATGAGGATATCAGTAAACACAATAAATAACAGATTACTCCTATAAATCCTCGGCTGACCTTTAACCTTCTCCGTCAATCACAGCTGAGTTATACAATCACAGTTGTCTCCAGCAGGGAGGACTCTGAGAATTCTAAGCTGAGACTTTGGGAAGGTGCCCCCCCCCACAGAGAAAGTGCACTCTTTGGTTTGATGTAGGGATGCAACAATACAGTCATCCCACGTTTCAATACGAACCTCGGTATTTAGCTCACGGGATCTTCACAGACTGTCAAACAGAAACGAGTCGTAAAGCGTTGAACTTTCATTTTGTTTGGAAGTTTTGTTTCTGTTGACCCGCACAGCATGCTAACTCTGTTAGCCCAACTCCAGAACTCGGACACGTGTAAAACGCTGTATGCTGTTCATTACTGTTTTCTCCTCTTTGTTATGATACTTAACGGTGAAACCCAAACGTCTTCCCAACGTTGATTTAATGCGTAGTGTTGTCAGCTTCCCCAACTTTAGCGCATTGTGATTGGATATTAACTCGAGGGGGGAGGGGTTTCCTTATCCCAGCGCATGGACTCACAGGCAAACACAAACAAAGCTAATTCAGAGAGAAATACTTTGAACCGAACGGTTCAATGTTTTATTGAGAATTGTTGCATCCCTAGTTTGCTGTTTCCTGCTGAACAAAACCGCTCACCTCGTCATCGCTTCAGAGTCGTTTAGTTGCATAGCAACAGCACAGAGGCCATTCAGGTTGTCAGGGTGATTATTTTAATGATGCGTAGTTTCAAAAAATAACCAAACTTATCAAACAGACATCGATCTGTTTGAGTTTCACTAGAATCATAAAGTGTCCGGGTGTCACTGATTAACACTAATGAAAGGTTTATATTTGTTCTGACAGAGAGCCGTCTGCAGAGAGAGACTGAAGGAGATGAACCTGACCTCAGACCAGCCCAGACTCCTCCTTCTGCACCTCCTGCTGAGTCAGCAGCCAGCGAACAGCCTGCAGCTAACAGCCTGTACGCTCCTTCTTCTGCTCCTCCTCGTTATTTAAACCTTAAACCGTCCACCTCTGCTCAACTTGCTGTGACTAACACGTGCTCCCCCTGTACCCCCCCCCTCTCTCAGCTCCGTCCCCGATGCCGTGCTCCTCTCCTCTGTGTTTCAGGGGGCTGCAGCCTCTGCAGAGTCTCAGCGCCCACCCCTGAACCTGGACTTCCCCATGTGGAACTCTAAGACAGCGCTGGAGGACATGGAGCTCCGCTGCCAGAGACCGAAAACGGTGAGAACATCCTCCTCAGCATGCCTCCTCATATCAGGGAGCTGTTCTTAATGCCTCTCTCCTCCTGCAGGTGGTGCTATCAGATGACCACACAGACTGCACCGCCATTGGGGAGTGGGGGGAGCAGCTGGTTAACTCCTTCCTGTGTCACTGGAGGGACAGCGGCGAACCTGGAAGCCCTGCCCACGTCCTGTGGGGGAACCAGAGCGGAGAGAGCGGCCAGCCATACGACTTCAAGCTGACATTCGGCCCCGCAGGGGGGCAGGGGGTGGTGTACGTGGAGGTGAAGGCTACCATAAAGAAGGACAGGTCGTTCATCCACCTGTCGGCTAACGAGCTGGACTTCGCCCTGAAGGAGAAAGAGAGATATCACATCTTCAGAGTGTACAGCGCCGGAGACTCGCACAGCGTTCGTCTGTGTCGCATCCAGAATCTCGCTCAGCACCTGCACACCAAGGAGCTCTCCCTCTACCTGTTTGTATGAACACATGCTCTCCACCTGTGTGTGTGTGTGTGTGTGTGTGTGTGTGTGTGTGTGTGTGTGTGTGTGTGTGTGTGTGTGTGTGTGTGTGTGTGTGTGTGTGTGTGTGTGTTTGTGTGTGTGTGTGCGTGTGTGTGTCTGTGTGTGTGTGTGTGTGTGTGTGTGTGTGAGCACAGTTAGTGTGTTATTGTTTGAACCTTCCTGCACTGACTCGAGTTCTTTTTAAAGTCGTTTTAAACGTGTCGTCTGTTCGTTCTTCGTGACGCACTGTTGTTGCACATTCCTGTTTTTATTGCCAACAAACGGCTCGCTGTGTTTTTTAACGAAGTCTCCGTGTTTGAAATGATCCAGCAGACAACCTGAATGTTTTAAATCTTATTTTTTATTCCTCTTTTTCTCTTCTGACATTCCTGTGGAATAAACACTTTTCTGTCAGCTGACTGACTCAGGATCAGTTTGTCTCAGTGTTTCTGGTTTCTCACCGTTTAGAAAAGTCTACAGTTGAATTCTTTGCTTTAACAGATCTGTAGCTTCAGTTATCAAACATCCAGCTGTTCTGTATTAAAAATATATTCATAAGGGCGCAGATGGCCTAGTGGTTAGGCTGCGCCCATATACGGTATAGTCCTCCAAGCAGACGGCCAGGGTTCGAATCCGACCTGTAGCTTCTTTCCCGCATGTCATCCCCCACTCACTCTATCCCTCTCTCTCTCTCTCTTCCCGATTTCTGACGATTTCACTGCTCCTAACTGGAGCTGATCCCAGCTGTCATTGGGTGAGAGGCGGGGTTACACCCTGGACTGGTCGCCAGCCAATCACAGGGCTGACATATAGAGACAGACAACCAGCCACACCCACATTCACACCTACGGACAATTTAGAGTCACCAGTTAACCTAACCAGCATGTCTTTGGACTGTGGGAGGAACCCGGAGAGAACCCACGCATGCACGGGGAGAAATAAGGCAAAAAAAGCCCAAAAATAAATCTTAAATAATAAAATACAGATTTATATTTATTCACGATCAAACATTACAGTATGACCACCTGACCGATACTGTATAGTCTCGTCAGGCTGCTTTCATCATCGTTTCCATGGATACAGAGAATCAACAAGGCTGCCCACATGAAGTAAAAATGTCTTTCAAAATGTGAAAGTTCTTAAACTGCAGCACGGATTATTTCTCTCACCAGGACATCCTCACTGCTGTGCGTGTAACAAACATTCAGTGTTTCTTAAACTGGTGCTGTGTGTTAATTGTCCTGATGGTGGCGCTGTAGCAACTGTCTAAAGTTTGAAAACTCAACAAATCATTCACAACCTTGACTTAAACATCAATCTCATTAAAATGTACAAACCTGCGATCGTGTGAAAGAAGTAGAAAAGTGTTCAGTGAGAACCAAAGTCTGTATGAAACATGGACGCAGGTCAGTGATGTCACTCTTTCAGTCGCTGTAAACCAACGTTATTATCGTTACGGTAAACTAACGAAATAATAAAAATCTACAATGTTCAAAAGTTTTTTGTTAACCAAAAGTAAAAAATGAGGCTTTAAAAGGATAACTAAAGATGTGTGGTGAGTTTACAAAAGTAATGCAAATAAAAAGAGATACTGTCCTGAGAGACTCGAGAGCACTGAGAAGAAGAAGAAGGTCGTATGGACGCGTGACTTCATCATCGAACTTTACCCTGAGAGAAATAAACTCCTCCAGCTGGTTTCACGAGGTGAATGTTTAATCATCATCTTTGACAACAGGACACGTATTGTCTCCGTGTCGTGACAGTTTGTAGAGATCAGAAACGGCCTCTGGAGACGACACCTCCTGGTTTCCATCCTGTGATGCAACATCCTGGTAACCACAGTGATTCCTGCGAACACTGGGACATGGTTACACGTCACTGAGAGACAAAGACAGGGACCATCACAGCATGTATAGAGGAACATTCAGCTTCAATGCTGCACTCAGCAGGTTGTTGTTGGTTAGAAAAGCAGAATCTTACAGTCCCCTTCGTCGTTATTAAAAAGTCTAAAGTCCTAACATGATGAAACAGGATGGAGTCTGTTCGCTCTGTGCTTCGCTTTAATTTTACAGATTCAGAAACACTCATCATGAGACAGAGGATGACCAACATGTGATTTTGATTTCCATACAAACAACATTTTTATATTAGAAGTGGGACTCCTCTCAGCACTGCAGACTGAAGATGCCTCATCTAATAGAACAATGAGACATTCAGGTGCAGCGTGTAAACTCCAGCCTCAAAGCTCTTTACTCAGATCCTTTGGATCAAAACATCTGATCGAAGTATGTAGAGAGCAATGTTGTTCATTTTTAAAGGACCAATCAGTGAGCTGTGTAGTGAGTGATATGATAAAGTGAGCTTACTGTATGATCAGACATTAAGGAAACATGCTATGTTGAAGTGCTGGCTTCTCTGACAACAATGCAGCAGCCAGTATGTCCTCCTTCTAACTTTAGATTCTGGTCCTGAATGCTCTGGATTTGTTTGGACCAGAGAAGGTAGGCGGTTTTAAGGCACCCCCACACGGCCATTTTGGACGCCCCTCGGTTTGCCAGATATGAGAGCAGTTATCAGGTCAAACCAACAGGTGTTGCAGCGATGGAAGCGGGCAAGAGAACGTTACGTCTCAATCTGTTCTGAATAATATCTGCAGGAATGTACACTCTGCTTCTCGCTCACTTACTCTCTGTCAGAGTCCTCTTCCTCTCAGCCTCAGCCGTCGTATCAAACAGTACAGAGACGGGCTAACTGGCTGCTTTGTAGCTGAAGGCTGCTGTGTGAACTAGTGCCGTAAAGACGTACGCACTTCTCACCAGATGACCTCAGCCCGCTGACAAAGTTACATAGTGCTGAAAACAGGCGAGCGGGGCGCTCTGTGGACACGAGAGAGACGCCATTCTCCCTGTTAAAGTTATTCTTCTATAAGATCGACTCTGATTCGGAAAAGGAAAAGTTTCAGATTTTTACTTTATTTGTGCCTTAAGATGCTTGTAAAAAAAAACTGAACAGTCGTCTCCTCAGAGTGACTTGTAGTTTAATCGAAAGCTGATCGTGACATTTTCACGTTTCTATGGTGCAGGGGCGGCGCCAGAGATTTTTTCTTGCTGGTGCTATTGGGTTGCTCAACTTTTTCAACAAGGGAGCTCTGAGATTTAGGGTTCCCCATGCCAGTCACCAGTTAAATTTCTATTGCAACGCCTGCGAGGCCGCGACACCCCCGTTCCGCAACATTCTGTGGTAAACACAAGGCTAGATATTCAGCTCATGGGAGATAGATGTACGTTCACAAGCCTACCCAGTAAACAAACCTCAGTGTCATCATCACCTGTATTAGGTTCATCACACTCGTTTCCAGGTTTGGATTGAGTCTCCGTCAGTTTGGATTGAGTCTCCGTCAGTTTGGATTGAGTCTCCGTCAGTTTGGATTGAGTCTCCGTCAGTTTGGATTGAGTCTCTGAGTCCACACGTGGATGTTTAGGGACTACAAAAAACTATCAATTTTGCCTCTTTGCTAACGTTATTGCGCAGGAGGAGGAAGTGGAGCAAAGTAGGGTCAAATGTTCAATGCATGCTGCGCCCATTTGCTAAATCATCTGCTTTGGTTTTATGTTTGTTGTATTTATGTTTTAATTCATTTTTCAAATGATAAATTACAGTATTCACACAAATTCTAAATAAACCACAGACATTTCTTTGGGATGCTAGGGGGATGCTATGGCTATCCTAGGGGTAGCTACAGCGCCCCCTAGCCCCCTCCCTGGCGCAGCCCATGCTATGGTGGTGTATAATCATTCACAGGTAGCCCCGGTCTTACTCCTCCCCTTTTTTCTGGATTATTTGAGTGTAATTGGACCATCATTTACTAAATGGACACCATGCTGTGCTGAAATTAGAGTTTAAAAACATAAAGTCATCAGGAAAATGTTTACTGAGGCAATAAATCAACTGACAAGTAGGATCTCTTATCATAGAGTTCTATACAATCAGACTGATTTTTACGACCAGTGGAGCTGCCCCCTGCTGGACATAACAATAAAATATTCACACTTTAAAAAACAAGCGGACATACAGTACAATCTCTGGTTCAGCATGAAATGCTCTTTTGATATTTCCCACTGTCCCTGAATGCATCATATTCTGTACGGAGACAGGAGCAGCGGCGGCTCCCGGCGGAGCTGCGCTGCAATTGGCCAGAGCAGAGATGAGGGGGAGGGATTTTCTCCCCCCCAACTCTTCCTTGGCTCACTACTGGTGCTCCTCTCCTCTGCTGACTCCCCTC
>CM036554.1:631401-773901 GCA_020745685.1 Tautogolabrus adspersus
ACCTCTTTGATATCATTCCTCCACAGGTGATCCCACTGACCTTGTATTCTGCTTCATCTTCTTTGGATGTTAACTTTAGAGAAAGAACTAAAACACGAGTCTCTTTACGTTCCTGAAAACTGAAAGTTAGACCAAACAGAAAGTTGTTTTCAGTGTCAGACTTCCTCTGCAGGTGTTTTAATGTTTTTCTTTATAAATGGCGTTTAAAGGGAGTAAAAGTATTTCACCTCAACGACAGAAAGCATCGTGTAGGTGTTCACCTCGGTGGTATGATCATAGAAAGATGCACATTTTCACCTTGAAGGATTTTCTACGAGCTTTTCGTGACACGTACGGTTAAACTCTCGTTTCCCTCCGTCTGTTCCTTCAGGTGGGTCTACCTGAGGCTGTAGCAAAGCGCTGCGTGCACCAGGTGGCCATCGCCCTGGATTACCTGCACTGTAAGAAGCTGGTCCACAGAGACATCAAACCTGAGAACATCCTCATCTTCGACCGAGAGTGCCGCAAAGTCAAGCTGTCCGACTTCGGCATGACCCGCCGAGCCGGCTCACCTGTCAAACGGGTGAGTGACACCTTTGTCCATACTCTCTGATTCTCACCTGTATCCTCCACCAGGGCCTGATGTGGAAGACCTGTAATCTGGATCACAATGAAATCTAACTTTTTAGATGTAAAAGTACTTAAATATTTTTGGCAGATAAACACATTTTTTTTCCGTTAGTGGATAGGACAGCTGTAGAGAGGCGGGAGGGGGGGGATGACGTGCAGCATAGGACCGAGGTCGGATTCGAACCGACGGCCACTGCAACTCTGTACATGGGGCACACGACATAACCGCGAGGCTATCGGCCTACAGATAAACGAACATGAAACAGGAACGCTGGATCAAAAGCAGGAACATTTGATCCTCGTTAATACATTCATTAGTTTGACTCTGTGACTGCATGTTTACAACAATCCAAGAGAAACGTCTCCAAATAAGTTCAAATGTTTTGTTCGACCCACTTCCTCAAGTCCATCCCTCTGCTGATCAAAGTCGTTATCTGATCACATTGCTGTTGTTGTCCTGTTGGTTTCCCTCTCCAGGTGAGCGGCACCATCCCCTACACGGCCCCCGAGCTCTGTGACGTTTCTCGCCACGAAGGTTTCTGCGTGGACTACAGCACCGACGTCTGGGCCTTCGGCGTGCTCCTCTTCTGCATGCTGACGGGAAACTTCCCCTGGGAGAAAGCTCTGCCGTCAGACTCCTTCTACCAGGAGTTCATCCGCTGGCAGAGGAGGAGGACCAACACTGTGCCGTCGCAGTGGAGGCGCTTCACCGAGCAGGCGCTCCGCATGTTCCGCCGGCTGCTCTCGGTGGAGCAGGACCGCCGCTGCTCCGTCAAAGAAGTGTTCGGATACTTCAGCCACTCCTGGATGCTGGACGCCGAGAACAACAACAATAACCATGGCAACAGCAACAACCATGGCAATAGCAACACCAACAGCAACAGCAACAGTGGAGGTGTTGGGGAGAGGGTCGGCGGCGGCGGCGGCGGCGGCGGAGGAGGTGGAGGAGGCGTACGGGGAGAGGTGGATGGTACTATCACGTCATCGTCGTCCGGGGAGGAAGACGAGGAGCTCCTTGTCGAGAGGATGAAGCAGCAGACTTTGTCTCCGCTCTCCCCGCTCTCCCCCATGTCTCCTGTGGGGGTGGAGCGAGGGAGTGGAGGCGGGGCTAAAGGCGGGCTGATGGAGCCAGGCGGCGGCCATCATTTTGTGTCCGTCTCCACCAACAGCTCTGTGTCGTCCACCAACAGCTACGACCGAATGCCTAGAGAGAACGGTTCACCGGGAGGCCGCATGCTTGTGGCCACGCCCATTGAAATTTGTGTGTGAACGTTCATGATGTCACAGACTCACCTGTACACACTTTTATACCTCTCTCTCTTCAACCGCAAAGATGTGCATGCACGAGAAGAAACAGACGATGAGTAGTTCAGGAAGGAAGACGTTCGTGGAACAAACATTCCTCGTGAGATCGGGCGAGAGAAAACCCCCTTCCACACTTTGATTACGATGTTTGAGAACAAACGAAACATTTTCTTCCGTTACAGATTCTGTCACTAAAAACGAAGACCAAAATGTTTTTCTTAAAGCAATACTTCCAGCAAAAAAAGCAAGCAGAGACACAGAGGTGTTAGCATGTTAGCCGTGTGACCTCGTCAGGACGGACGGTTTCCGAACGGCGCCGACGGACACAGGATTTGTATTTTTGTCTCAAAGAGAACTCGAACACTTTGAGGACCCTGTAAGATAAAAACACACGAGCGGAGCTTTTCAATGTTTCATGTGTAACAAAAAGGTGAACGTGTGAGAGTGTTTGACCTTCTGTTCGTAGGACGCCACGACTTGTGGATTCTTTTCATTTTGATTTTTTTTATTTATTTGAATCTAAAAAGACTCCACTCTATTTTTAACGTTTTTTTTAAGTGAAACAGTTTTTTCTTTGTTTTCCTTTTTTATTGTCTTGGTTCCTGTCTTCTGATTGGCTGCTGCGGGGATCATGTTGGAGGAAACTAACTCCCAATTTCCACATACTCTGTGCACGCCGTGGTCCGTCAGCGCTACGCCGCCGTTTGCTGCCACTCTCAATACTCCTGTTTCCACAGCGAGCGCCGCGGTCCGTATCAGGAGTGTGACAGCAATCAATCAATCTTTATTTGTACAGCGTCAATTCATATCAAGTGTTGTCTCAAGACGCTTTACAAAAAGCAGGTGAAGGACCTTACTTATTGCTATATTATAAGGACCCGGCTTAAGCAGCGTCGCTACGCTCTGCTTAGTTTTAAAAACACAATGAGTCTGTTTTCAACAGAGCTCGCTGCAGACACGCTTCAAGCTGGACAGAATAGATCGACCCCGGACAGGAAGTCACAGACCGTCTGGTCAATTTCAAAATAAAACACAATATACAGACTCCTGATCGTATATTCCATCTCTCAGCCATGGCTCACGTTCCAGAAACGGACCCAGTGGGACTTGGCGAATGCCGTCTGACGGAGCAAAACCGTGGCGCTGACAGACCGCGCAGGCACAGAGTATGTGGAAATTCAGAGTTACGATGTCTTTGTTCTTCATGTCGAATATCTCGACTTCACGGCTCAAAGACTTTTTGTAAACACGCTACATTTGGTTCTGATAGATCCGACTTTCTTTGAACCTTTAAGCCAAAAGTTCTGTTTGTATTTCCTTTTAAAAAGAGACGAAATAATCTTCACATTTTCAACTGAATCTCAAACAAACAAAAAAAAAGTCACCTTTTTTTAAACTGCATGACGAGTAGCTCAAAACGTACGAAAATATCGAAGCGGCTTCACGATAGAAAAAAAAAACGTGAAAAAAGGACAAAAAGAAACGTAAAATGTCGTGATGTGGAGTTTTTATGCCGTAGCACAATTTCTTGCATTCTGTCCCCGAGTGAATATCGCCGTGGTGATCTCCGGAGACATCATGGAGCTCGAAATCTGAACCGTTC
Source organism: Tautogolabrus adspersus (assembly GCA_020745685.1). Lineage (NCBI taxonomy): Eukaryota > Metazoa > Chordata > Actinopteri > Labriformes > Labridae > Tautogolabrus > Tautogolabrus adspersus. The sequence continues at coordinate 634,919 of CM036554.1, forward strand.
ACCGTTTTCACACGGCCGCCGTTCTCCTCTGACGTCATGACGAGCTGCTTCACTCAAGGTTTACAAAGTGTGAACGAACAGGAAGAGTTTAAATATGTCGTCTTTTTAAAGATGATCCTCGCATCAGAGTATCTGGAGGGACAAGAGGTCAAACATCGCTTTAAAGATGTGCAGAGAAAAAGAACACAGATTTCAATGTGCTGTGATTTATGGGAGCGTTTTGCATTCACACGAGAAAATCTGCTGAAAAACGAGATTATCACGAGTTACGAGGTGCTTACTTTTCTCGGCACAACACTGGAGCTTCCGTTTCACCCCGTGATCCAGTATAGTGAAACATGCTGATTCTGACAGATCAGAGTGAGCTTTGTGTCCGAACCATAGACTGTAAATATAACGAAGCCTGAGTGACGTCACCCGTCTGTTCCTGCAGGGGGCGCTGGAGTCCCATCGATGGTGGTCTCCATGCTGGAAATGCTGTCTCAGTCAACCTAACGACAGGCTGAGAGCTGGAGCTGAGGCAGGTTCATTTTTCCTCCTATAGATCGTTTGCTTTGGTCTGAATCATGGATCAATTTGTTACCTTGTTGAATAATTACCTCAAGGTGTGATCTGTGTTCAAACCTCCTTTAAGTGCTATGAATGGGAGCTTAGTTGGGATTTTGAGGTATCTCGTCAGAAAAACAGGGCGCTGTTGGCCTAGTGGTTAGCTGGCACGCCCCATGTACAGAAGCTGTCGACCTCGAGGCAAGCAGCTGGGGTTGAATCCGACCTGTGGCTCTTTTTCCCGTTCTCACTCTCTCTCCCTGATTTCAATATTTTCTCCTGTGAATGCAAAAGGCCTCCATAGTGATGATCACATCTACAAAGATAAATATGAAACTGTGATTGATACGGGTCATGAAATCTTCTCTGTCTAAACATTTTTAAAACACGTCAGTACAACATGACTGTGAGTGTCACATCAGAGGAGGACGGCTGCTCTGTGAACGCGGGGAATAACTTCTTTCTATTCAGTGTATTGTGTTTGTATTGCTGTTAACGTCGTGAACATTTGACCACATTCAGGAGCAGAAAAAAAGCAAAGCATGAGGACCCAAACGAGAGTGAGGTAGAGATTTAAATTTATAACTTCAGACGAGAGCTCTGCTTCTAAACTGCCACTTTTAGTGAAGTACCGTGGCCTAGATGTTTTTCTTTTAAAGTTGAAATGAACTGCTGAAAGTGATCTGTTCCTTTCTCTCACTCATCCTGAAGAATTTGAAGAAAAAAAGCAGCTTTGGATCACGCACAGGAATGAGCGTTTAGTGACATTAATCTGCATGAACTCGTGTGTGCTGAAGCTCTGTCGTGTAAACCTGTTTCTCCCGTCACAAGCCGTAGCTCTCTGTAGACGTTGTGTAGCTGCACACAACATGTCTCTTTATCCTGTACAGTCACACACACACACACACGCCTGACAGAGGGTCACATCAACACAGCCAACGCTTACATTCAGCTGCTCCTGGATCAGCATGATAATGACTACATCTTGTGACAATCTCTGAGCTCATCAGCAGCTCCTGACTCAGAACAAAGGACTCACACACTCAGTCCCACAGCTGCGTGTGTGTGTGTGTGTGTGTGTGTGTGTGTGTGTGTGTGTGTGTGTGTGTGTGTGTGTGTGTGTGTGTGAATGAGGGGGGGCTATCACATGATGCATTAAGAGGAGAACACACCATCACCTCATCATCCAAACCAACAATCCTTCTGCACATTGTCAAGTGTTCCTTACATTCGTTTGTCAGTGTAGCCGTGGTGGAGCTGGAGGAGGGAGACTGATGCCCCCCCTCGATCCAGGTTTGGTCTTGCAGCAGAAGATGCAGCAGGAATTTAACAAACACGTCTGAATCAAACTCCAGATCACAAAACTCTGCAACATGAATATGAACGTACAACATCTGTAAATAGATATTTTATTAAAATAGAAAAGAAGACACATCACTCCACAGTGACGGAGCCGCTCATTTACACTGCTTTCACACATGCACTCCTGAAAATATCCAGATTTGATCGACTGTTCCGGATGTTCTCCTGATCTGATCGTTCATACATGCACCTCACAGTGGGAGACTATCCCTGTCAGGCAGGAGGGGGGTGGGGGGTCTCCTGAGGTAAGACGTGGCGTAAAAACAACACGTGGAAGTAGCGGACGAAGCAGCAGAGTCCTCTACACGACGCTATAATGAGAATATGTGTCTTTCTATCAATGCTACGTGTAGTTCAACAGAATCACAATCTGAACTAAAGAGTGGAGAAGAACATACTGGAGAACAGGAAACAGAATGCAGCAGGTTCATTAGAGCACGGAGATCGTAGCGGTGGCGTGCAGACAGTCTATGGTCGTGCAGCGATCACAGGGAATAAACGTCACCACCCCCTCCCACTCGCTCGAGGTGAATTCTCCTGATTATATCCTGCTGCGTTCTCACATCAGCTCACTCTGACTTTCTGCAGAATAAATACGAGGAGGCTGGAGGAGAAACTCCGGGTGAAGAGAGAAACATTCAGCTGTTTGTGTTCATGCAGCTCAGCCTGGAAATATCAGGAGTTTTCTGCAGGTGTGAAAGCAGCTATATGAGAGGTGATTAGTCTCATGATGGATTTGTTTTGTGGGTTTCAGTGTGATGAAAGCTACTTCTTATTAATTTAAGCCCCCCCTCCCTCCTCTCTGTTCTGAATGAGAAGCTGCCCCCCCCCCCCCCCATCTCTGACGTGCCGCGTTGTTGTCGTGCAGCTCCGGTGTCTCTCTGTCCGCTCACGTCTCACAGCCTCATCATGACTTTGGTGCAGTTTTAGTGAGTAGATGATCACAGCACTAGAACTTGTATCCGGTTCTGTCTTTGCAATACGACTGTCTTCCTGTAAACTGAGATGAAGTCAATAAAATAAAAACATTCTTGTTGGGATGTTTCCCTTGTCTGTTTTTTCTCCTGCAGGAGTGAGAGCTCGTCTTATTTTAAGGGCTTCCAAATGTCAGGAAGCAGTGTTCACATGTTTTCATCGGTCTGGATTATTTCATTTAAATCAAAGATATTAAAAAAAAGAACCTCCACCTCTCTCAGTCTGTTCAACTCTGACGTGGTAAGGAATAAATAATCATATGAATGCTTTGTGAGAAATACATGAACTTAACTTTAAAGAGACCATCAGTATTAACTCATCCATTCATACACATTCACACACTGATGGTAGAGGCTGCTGAGTAAAGAGTCCATCAGTATTAACTCATCCATTCATACACATTCACACACTGATGGTAGAGGCTGCTGAGTAAAGAGACCATCAGTATTAACTCATCCATTCATACACATTCACTCACTGATGGTAGAGACTGCTGAGTAAAGAGTCCATCAGTATTAACTCATCCATTCATACACATTCACTCACTGATGGTAGAGGCTGCTGAGTAAAGAGACCATCAGTATTAACTCATCCATTCATACACATTCACACACTGATGGTAGAGGCTGCTGAGTAAAGAGTCCATCAGTATTAACTCATCCATTCATACACATTCACTCACTGATGGTAGAGGCTGCTGAGTAAAGAGACCATCAGTATTAACTCATCCATTCATACACATTCACACACTGATGGTAGAGGCTGCTGAGTAAAGAGACCATCAGTATTAACTCATCCATTCATACACATTCACACACTGATGGTAGAGGCTGCTGAGTAAAGAGACCATCAGTATTAACTCATCCATTCATACACATTCACTCACTGATGGTAGAGGCTGCTGAGTAAAGAGACCATCAGTATTAACTCATCCATTCATACACATTCACACACTGATGGTAGAGGCTGCTGAGTAAAGAGACCATCAGTATTAACTCATCCATTCATACACATTCACACACTGATGGTAGAGGCTGCTGAGTAAAGAGTCCATCAGTATTAACTCATCCATTCATACACATTCACACACTGATGGTAGAGGCTGCTGAGTAAAGAGACCATCAGTATTAACTCATCCATTCATACACATTCACACACTGATGGTAGAGGCTGCTGAGTAAAGAGTCCATCAGTATTAACTCATCCATTCATACACATTCACTCACTGATGGTAGAGGCTGCTGAGTGTGTATTCTTTGTATTAGTTTGGACTTATAATCGGACGATGAAGTCTGTATTTTATAAACAGATATTGATGTGAGAATGATTGATGAGGTTGTAAATGATAGAAACTTTGTGAAGGTAAATAAGTGTGAATGTAAAAGGTGTTTGTGAGTGACAGACTCCCTCTGCATCAGACTCTCATCATCATCACACATTCAAACAGTCTGAGGGATCATGAACATGAAGGAATCATTTCTGAACACTTCATATTAACACACTGTTTGTTTGAGTGTGGGGAGTGATGGGCCTACACTCTGATTGGTTTATAGAACTGATGCTTCATATTTGGTTGTTAATCTTCATGTCAGACACTTTTTAATCCCAGCTCATCACAGACTCTTTACAAACTGACACGTTTAGTATGTTAGTATGTTTATTAAACTCCGCTCATGTTCATAAGTTTCACTGAAGTCTGATCCGCTGCAGCGTCCAATCAGTGAGTGATATTCGATAAGGGGGCGTGTCTGTCAGTAAAAAGACTTCCGTAAAGCCAGCTCTCGTGTCTCCTCGGCCATCGCTCCTCGGATCTCCCTCCTCTCTCCTCGATCCTCTCTCCTCCTTTCAGTGTAAGAGCTTTGGGACGATCCTTAACATGGCGGGTCTAAAACTACTTCCGGTTCGGCCGAGGAGCGAGGACCGAGGAGATAGCAAATAAGAGAACTGAGAAGTACCCTCAGTCTGCAGAATAAAAAGTTTCACATAGAAAATGGCGTCTATAACGAACACGAAGAACATCAAGAAATAATAAAATTGACATTTAGTGGTCAAATGATCTCTTCACTTGTTTATTCATAATTCTATTTGAATCATCATGTTTCTTATTGTCCATGTTTACTTTTTCACTGCTTTTATTTTACAGATGAAATGTTTTATGTTTAATAATCACGTTTATTATCAGACAAGTTGCTCTGAGCTTGTATTCAAAAAAATGAAGAACATTTTTAAAGTGGTTCATAGATTGGATTAAGTGAAATTACACTCGGTTATTTTGTCTCTTAACTTTGAGTTATGAAACACATTTAGTCTCTTTAAGGTTAAAGGTCACATATCCTCCTCCTCTTCAGAGTAAATAAGTCTCAGAGCTCCTCTAAACATGTGTGTGAAGTGTCTTGTTCTAAATCCACTCTGATCCTGTATTTGATCATGTCTATAAACCCCTCTATTTCAGCCCTGCTCAGAACAGGCTGTTTCTGTGTCTGTAGCTTTAAATGTAAATGAGCTGTGTCTGACCACGCCCCTCTCTGGAAGGGCTTGGGTGGCTCGGGCTTTCTCGCTCCATGTCCTATTGTTTACGGTGAGAAGGCAGACTCAGAGGGCAGAACAAACACCTAGCTGTGGGAGTGTCACCCACCTGGGGGAGGGGTTACTGCCCTTTGTGATGTCATGAAGGGAAAATCTCCAAACGGCCTGTTTGAGCACACATTTTCTGAAAAGTGGAGCAGGCAAAAGACGGGGAGGATGGACTTTACTCATCATTGGGGGGTTTGTAGACGGACTAGAGACACATGTTAGAGTTAGAGGAACATGGTGAGGTGGATTTTACAGAATATGTGACCTTTAATAAATGTATGACTTCGTCTCCTAAAGACACAAATCTCAAACAGGAAACCACAATGTTGAACAAAATATTTATTTTCGACAGTTATATCCTGACCTCTGCAGCTGAGAGAGGCGACCCAACAAAAAGCTTCCATGAAATAAAGAGTGTGAAAAAAAGAGGAGGACACGTTGGCAGCTCGAGTCCGAGTTCAACTTAAAGATCACTGACGGCGACTCGGCGAGGAGGAGCTGGAATGTGACGATCAGAGGGAAACATCCTGAGACACAACATTGTCCGGTCGAAAACATAAGGAAATAAAAATCACTTAAAATCATTCAAAGATCTGAGATTCAGCCCTGAGATACACACAGACACAATATGACAAAAGACAAAAACTCAAAATGTTTTTGGTCAAATAAAAAACTGATTTTAAATAAATCATTGCAGATCAAGTCTCAGGCACTCTCGCAGCTGCTCGTGAAATCACTGCAACAACAAATAAAAACAAGTACAAATTCATGAAGCAGAACGATGGCACGACCTCAACGCATCCGTGTGTGTGTCATCTCATCTGAGTGTGTGTCTTCGTGTGTGTGTCATCTCATCTGTGTGTGTGTGTCTTCGTGTGTGTGTCATCTCATCTGTGTGTGTGTTTGTGTGTCATCTCATCTTCGTGTGTGTATCTTCGTGTGTGTGTCATCTCATCTGTGTGTGTGTGTGTGTGTGTGCTCACATGTTGTAACACAGCTCATGCGCTAATCTCTGACAGCACCACACTGCCCCTACTGGCTGTGTGCAGAAGTGCACTGAAATGTTACACCAACACTGATCACACTGACCTCACAGGGAGGCGGAGCGGGTCATCGACCTGCTCACGTGATTCAACAGATCCACCTGGAGGTGACCTGATCGACGAGTCCCAGAGGGTCCGAATGAACCTGCAGGGTGGACAGGTCTTTTTTAAAAGTGCACGCCATGTGGTGTTCATACTCTGATTTGTCTTTGCATCACAGCAGGAGGGAAAGGAGACAGTGTGCACCTCTCCAGCGTCAGATAAGGCTTAACGGAGAGCTCTCTGACAGAAATCGACGGCCCAAAGTCCAGAAATAAAAGAGGCGTCATAAAACCAACACGGCCAGAACGAGAGTCAGAACGTTTGTAATTAACGTTAAAGTGTGAGCAGAGGAGTCTTTAAACATCTCGCTCAGTGAGACGATGTCAACTCTCTGCAGCTCGGACTGAAGACAAAGTAAACACTGACAGGAAGCCTTCACTTGGCGGAACTTTAAGTCCTCTGACAGGGACCGAAGAACTCAGACTGAGATAACGACTGATTGACGGGCTGCGGAGACAAACACAAGCACGAGGCCCTGTGATTAGGTGGGGGAGGGGGGGATGGATGGGTGGGGTCGATGAAGGTAATACTGCAGCCAGAGCGGAGGAGCACACCTGTCCAGAGACGCTCCAAAGTGCTTCAGTTGGGGGGGGTACATTCAAACACGGCTCAGTCCATTTCATCAGACAGGTGTGCAGGAGACAAATAAATCCATCAACTATTGCAGACAAACTAAATTGCACCAAGAGGTCGGCAACGTTGCAATTTTTCATAATTAGAAACAAGAAATGACCCAAAGATCCGGAGCCTAGGACTTTTTGTTACCCTGGTATCCATCGTTCCATTTTGTACCAGCGGTTCAATTTGTGTTGTCATGACAACCCAAGAGTCTCCTCAACCTCTTTTCTCTGAAGTCTCGCTCTAATCTGGCGTCTGCAGACAGGAAACAGTTTGTGATCTTTAAAAACAACAAATGCCTAGAACTTTTATTGTGAAACATTTTGCCTCCATGTTTTCACTTTCAGTTGCCCGTTCGGTCGCTGATAAATCATGTCCTGTACACGCTAAGAAACGAAGTCTGACACGACAGAAGTTCTTCACGCCGCCTCTTTAACGAGACGTCAGAGGTGAATAGAAAGCATGTTACCGTGAGCTGGGCCGTCAGTCAGTGCACGTTCAGGTGTTTCTGATCTGAAGGTGTTGTGTCTAATCTGGTGTCCTGGTGTTGTTGGTACCCGTCCTGTCAGCGTGGTCTCTGAGCCGTCCACAACTTTCTCTGTCCCGTCTTTAAATCAAAAACAAACAGATTCTCTCCTTCTGGCTTCATATTTCTACGTCTTTACCAATAACTTACAAACACACTCACACCTCTTCGACTTCTGCTCAACAAACTGAAACTAACTGCAGGAATAAATAAAAACAAATTATTACAGTTTATAAAAAATTAAATATCTTTGATTGTTATTCATATTTAATCCTGAAAAAAAATGTTTTTGTATAAATAAAGTGATAACACAAACGGAGCATGTCGCTGTGTGTGAGTTTCTGTAGTTTCCACACACACACACACGCACACACACACACACACACACACACACACACACACACACACACACTGTCAGGAGAAACAGTGCAGAGCGGAGACTGGTGGAGTTAAGGTTCACGGTGTTAGCTGTCCGTCAGAAGATTCCTGGTCCACATGAGGCGGGGAGAGGAGACCCTGCAGGATGCTGAGGAGACCCTGCAGGATGCTGAGGAGACCCTGCAGGACGGCGAGGAGAGGGGACCCTGCAGGATGGCGAGGAGAGGAGACCCTGCAGGATGGCGAGGAGATCGTCTGGATGAAGAAACAGAACAACAAACAGATTTTTAGTCGACGAGTTGCAGAGTTATTGGAGTTCATTCATGTTAAGACGAACACGGCTCTGAAACTTGCGTCACTTAAAGTCCTTGTAAAATTAAAGTTCATGTTCCTGGTTTGAATGTTTTATTTTACTAAAACATCATCCGAGTGTTTTTACATCTTAATAACTCGTCTGGTGACTCATCCTGCACTCAGGGGCGGTAACTCATTTCTCCACCAATTAAAACATTATGTCCCGCCCTCTATCCTGTTTCAGTAGGAAACAGGTCACAACATGACGTGGAGACTTTAACATAAAGCTTCTGTACAGAGCTGCTCCATAAACGTTCATGTTGACATGTACACATTATTCTAAAACAAGAGAACGTAATCATTCGTTTGTTCTCACATTTTAAATGTCTCAAAAACTTTTTATGACCAAATATCTGTAAAACTGATAAACAACCATCCGCCTCAGCTGCAGTGTACAGTCACAGAGAATCTGTGTGTGTGTGTTTGTCACTGAGGTCTGGTAAGGATCATTGAGGGGCTGTTGTTATCTTGAGGTAGCAGATTGTTGTTCTCACTCTCTGTGCTACAGCAGATTATTACAGGGTGTCATGTTGTGTGGTCGCGCAGACAGTCTGCGGCGGTGCAGTCTGTCAGTCTGTGATGGTGAAGTCTGAGATGGTGGAGACAGTCTGTATTGGTGCAGTTTGTCAGTCTGTGATGGTGCAGACAGTTTGTATTGGTGCAGTCTGACAGTCTGTGATGGTGCAGACAGTCTGTATTGGTGCAGTCTGACAGTCTGTGATGGTGCAGACAGTCTGTATTGGTGCAGTCTGACAGTCTGTGATGGTGCAGACAGTCTGTATTGGTGCAGTCTGACAGTCTGTATTGGTGCAGTCTGACAGTCTGTGATGGTGCAGACAGTCTGTATTGGTGCAGTCTGACAGTCTGTGATGGTGCAGACAGTCTGTATTGGTGCAGTCTGACAGTCTGTGATGGTGCAGACAGTCTGTATTGGTGCAGTCTGACAGTCTGTATTGGTGCAGTCTGACAGTCTGTATTGGTGCAGTCTGACAGTCTGTGATGGTGCAGACAGTCTGTATTGGTGCAGTCTGACAGTCTGTATTGGTGCAGTCTGACAGTCTGTGATGGTGCAGACAGGCTGTATTGGTGCAGTCTGACAGTCTGTATTGGTGCAGTCTGACAGTCTGTATTGGTGCAGTCTGACAGTCTGTGATGGTGCAGACAGTCTGTATTGGTGCAGTCAGACAGTCTGTATTGGTGCAGTCTGACAGTCTGTGATGGTGCAGACAGTCTGTATTGGTGCAGTCTGACAGTCTGTGATGGTGCAGACAGTCTGTATTGGTGCAGTCAGACAGTCTGTATTGGTGCAGTCTGACAGTCTGTATTGGTGCAGTCTGACAGTCTGTATTGGTGCAGTCTGACAGTCTGTGATGGTGCAGACAGTCTGTATTGGTGCAGTCTGACAGTCTGTATTGGTGCAGTCTGACAGTCTGTGATGGTGCAGACAGTCTGTATTGGTGCAGTCTGACAGTCTGTGATGGTGCAGACAGTCTGTATTGGTGCAGTCTGTCAGTCTGTGATGGTGCAGACAGTCTGTATTGGTGCAGTCTGACAGTCTGTATTGGTGCAGTCTGACAGTCTGTATTGGTGCAGTCTGACAGTCTGTATTGGTGCAGTCTGACAGTCTGTGATGGTGCAGACAGTCTGTATTGGTGCAGTCTGACAGTCTGTATTGGTGCAGTCTGACAGTCTGTGATGGTGCAGACAGTCTGTATTGGTGCAGTCTGACAGTCTGTATTGGTGCAGACAGTCTGTATTGGTGCAGTCTGACAGTCTGTATTGGTGCAGTCTGACAGTCTGTGATGGTGCAGACAGTCTGTATTGGTGCAGTCTGACAGTCTGTATTGGTGCAGTCTGACAGTCTGTATTGGTGCAGTCTGACAGTCTGTGATGGTGCAGACAGTCTGTATTGGTGCAGTCTGACAGTCTGTATTGGTGCAGTCTGACAGTCTGTATTGGTGCAGTCTGACAGTCTGCGGTTAGATGCACATTTTTCTAGTTCCAACATTCCCTCCATGTTAATTAAAATCCTCCCTGTTTAAACTTCTACGCTGCACGTACAAACTGCTCTCCGTTTGAAGATCAGTGCAACGGGTACATTTACTGACCTCATGAGGCTTCTGTTAACGCTGTCACCTGTCGTCACAGCGGGTCCCTGCAGGAGCTTTGAATGTCTTGTTCTGCAGAGGGACGAGGATCAGAGACGGTCGTATTCAGTCAGGATTTATTTATCTACATTTGCTGAACATTGTGTTCATGTTGCCTGTTCAGGGCGTGTTTAAAGTCCAGGTGTTTGTGCTCACCTTGTGCTTTTTACACTTCATGGAGAAGTTGTCTTCAATGAGGACGCAGTCTGCAGAAAAAGAAGAGAACAGGAGGTGAAGACTGTGATTCATCCAGAAGGTACCACCTCCCACACGAGCAGCTCGACGGAAGAGAAAACGCCGACCAAACTTTACAAAAGACTTATTTACAGACCGGAGATATAGATATTTATATATAGACACACACACACACACACACACACAGCAGCAGTGTGTTCAGCATGTTCTTATAAAGGCAAAGACGTGAGAATCTAAAACTAGACAACAAAAAAAAACTACCAAAAATAAAGTAAAGAGAACTAGTTTAACTGTGTGTGTGTGTGTGCATGTGCGTGTGTGCGTGTACAGCAGCACTCACCTGACAGCACAGCACACCTGTAGTGGTAGTTGTTGGGACAGCCTTTGAAGAAACAGCCCAGTGAGGCTCCAGAGTGGTGACAGGCTGAACACGTCTGAAACACAGCAGGTCAGAGTCAGATCATCTGCTCGTCTCCACAGACAGCGTCCAAACAGCTGACTGTCGTCCTGACTCTCCGTACACGAAACATCTTTTCTGATGAGTTTTAATGTTCAAATCAGAGCAACAACTTCAAAATGTTCTGAACTTATTTGTGCATCTACGGAATAACAGAACCACTACAGGAAACTGATAATGATCTTCCTAATACGCTAAATAAACTTGAGCTTGAAAAGCGTTGTCTAGTCTTCTGACTCCTCAAAGCGCTTTCACACCGCAGGTCACACCTACACATTCACTCACTGATGGTAGAGGCTGCTGAGTAAAGAGTCCATCAGTATTAACTCATCCATTCATACACATTCACACACTGATGGTAGAGGCTGCTGAGTAAAGAGACCATCAGTATTAACTCATCCATTCATACACATTCACACACTGATGGTAGAGGCTGCTGAGTAAAGAGTCCATCAGTATTAACTCATCCATTCATACACATTCACTCACTGATGGTAGAGGCTGCTGAGTAAAGAGACCATCAGTATTAACTCATCCATTCATACACATTCACTCACTGATGGTAGAGGCTGCTGAGTAAAGAGACCATCAGTATTAACTCATCCATTCATACACATTCACTCACTGATGGTAGAGGCTGCTGAGTAAAGAGACCATCAGTATCAACTCATCCATTCATACACATTCACTCACTGATGGTAGAGGCTGCTGAGTAAAGAGACCATCAGTATTAACTCATCCATTCATACACATTCACTCACTGATGGTAGAGGCTGCTGAGTAAAGAGACCATCAGTATCAACTCATCCATTCATACACATTCACTCGCTGATGGTAGAGGCTGCTGAGTAAAGAGACCATCAGTATTAACTCATCCATTCATACACATTCACTCACTGATGGTAGAGGCTGCTGAGTAAAGAGACCATCAGTATTAACTCATCCATTCATACACATTCACTCACTGATGGTAGAGGCTGCTGAGTAAAGAGACCATCAGTATTAACTCATCCATTCATACACATTCACTCACTGATGGTAGAGGCTGCTGAGTAAAGAGACCATCAGTATCAACTCATCCATTCATACACATTCACTCGCTGATGGTAGAGGCTGCTGAGTAAAGAGACCATCAGTATCAACTCATCCATTCATACACATTCACTCGCTGATGGTAGAGGCTGCTGAGTAAAGAGACCATCAGTATTAACTCATCCATTCATACACATTCACTCACTGATGGTAGAGGCTGCTGAGTAAAGAGACCATCAGTATTAACTCATCCATTCATACACATTCACTCACTGATGGTAGAGGCTGCTGAGTAAAGAGACCATCAGTATTAACTCATCCATTCATACACATTCACTCACTGATGGTAGAGGCTGCTGAGTAAAGAGACCATCAGTATCAACTCATCCATTCATACACATTCACTCACTGATGGTAGAGGCTGCTGAGTAAAGAGACCATCAGTATTAACTCATCCATTCATACACATTCACTCACTGATGGTAGAGGCTGCTGAGTAAAGAGACCATCAGTATTAACTCATCCATTCATACACATTCACTCACTGATGGTAGAGGCTGCTGAGTAAAGAGTCCATCAGTATTAACTCATCCATTCATACACATTCACACACTGATGGTAGAGGCTGCTGAGTAAAGAGTCCATCAGTATTAACTCATCCATTCATACACATTCACACACTGATGGTAGAGGCTGCTGAGTAAAGAGTCCATCAGTATTAACTCATCCATTCATACACATTCACTCACTGATGGTAGAGGCTGCTGAGTAAAGAGTCCATCAGTATTAACTCATCCATTCATACACATTCACACACTGATGGTAGAGGCTGCTGAGTAAAGAGTCCATCAGTATTAACTCATCCATTCATACACATTCACTCACTGATGGTAGAGGCTGCTGAGTAAAGAGACCATCAGTATTAACTCATCCATTCATACACATTCACTCACTGATGGTAGAGGCTGCTGAGTAAAGAGTCCATCAGTATTAACTCATCCATTCATACACATTCACTCACTGATGGTAGAGGCTGCTGAGTAAAGAGTCCATCAGTATTAACTCATCCATTCATACACATTCACACACTGATGGTAGAGGCTGCTGAGTAAAGAGTCCATCAGTATTAACTCATCCATTCATACACATTCACTCACTGATGGTAGAGGCTGCTGAGTAAAGAGTCCATCAGTATTAACTCATCCATTCATACACATTCACACACTGATGGTAGAGGCTGCTGAGTAAAGAGTCCATCAGTATTAACTCATCCATTCATACACATTCACACACTGATGGTAGAGACTGCTGAGTAAAGAGTCCATCAGTATTAACTCATCCATTCATACACATTCACACACTGATGGTAGAGGCTGCTGAGTAAAGAGTCCATCAGTATTAACTCATCCATTCATACACATTCACTCACTGATGGTAGAGGCTGCTGAGTAAAGAGACCATCAGTATTAACTCATCCATTCATACACATTCACACCCTGATGGTAGAGACTCTCCATGTACAGAATTTGGGGGTCTGGACTGTCAGCGTGAGGTGTTCTAGTTTCCATTTGTAGTACGTTTGTGCTGTATTGACCAATCACGTAGCAGCAAGCTTTGGTGTAAACAAGTGAAAGCAGTCTGATTGGACAACAACAAAAAGACGTAACGTTGCCCACGCTAATGACATACCAGCTCTGATCGATGGTATTCTGATGATTCACTGATCTCTGCGTTAAAGTGAAGCTGACAATCTGTTACCATCAATCATTTAAACTGAGCCACACATCTGCTCACTTACATTTCCTGATTTCCTTTAAAGCATCAGACGTGATTGATCCGACCATTCAACAAACAAACATTTAAAAGTAGTTTTCTCCTCTTGTTGAGGACAGACCTGACAAAGCTTGACCTTTAACCTATTACTAATCTGCATCATGAAGTTGTTATCAAACTTCAGACCCGTTAATGTGAGAAAATCAAAAGAACATCTTTTTGTTTTTCAGGTTCAGACCTCTGAAGCCTCTGTTGAACTCACATTCTACTGAAAACACTACAACCCTCTGTCTTACCGTCTCGTGCGCCGCCCTCACTGCCTCCTCCAGCCCGTACACTCTGCCCCTCACCAGGAACACTCCTGCAGACCAGATCCCACAGTCCTCATGGAGCCAGTACTCACAGGGCTCCAGGGGGAGCACAGGGGGGCTGTACCAGTCCTCCACGTCTGCACAGCCAGCAGCAGGCCGTGCCCGCTTCGCTGCAGGGCTGCCCGTACTGTCTCCGGTCCAGCAGGGGCTCTTCAGGTGGGTACTGAGGGGCCTCGGTGTGGAGGAACACTTCCTCCCCCGGCCCCTGACGCTGCAGGAGGATGAGTCAGAGTCGCTGAAGCCGTTCTCGTCTTCTTTGATGCTGGCCTTGGTTTTCGTGCTCAGCTGGTAGCCCTCGGGGTAGTAGGGTCCGTGGAGGTCGCCCAGGTCCATGGTGTTGGCGGAGCGTCCACACAGGCAGCAGACGAGCGAGCGGCGGTGCTGTCCGTGCGTGGACGCTCGGCCTAGCAGCAGACAGGATGTGCTGGGGATGGCTGCAGAGATGAAGGAGGTGGGGTGAGACTGCTGCTTCCTGTTCTGCGGTCGGACCTCCTCAGGGTAGTTTATCACCGAGCAGAGAGACGGCGAGGATGGCTGACGCTCCACATGCACATACGGCGAGAAAGTGTCCACCCTCAGCTCCCTCCTCTCCTCCCTGAAGTTCACATACTTCAGTTTGATCTCTGGCTCTTTGGGAGCGAACATGGAGGAGGAGCAGCTCGGTGTGTGTTGCTTCTTCCTCCTCCTCCGAGCAGTCTTAGAAGCCGGAGACGCTTTCTGACCTGCAGCTTTACCTCTGCCTTTCTTTGGAGACGGAGTTTTGGATGATGAAGGTGGAGGAGGTCCAGAGGGCTTTGTTGGAGATCTCGTCACAAGATTTTCTCCTGAGGGTTCAGGGTGAGAGAGAAGCTCCGCTTCCTTCTTTGAGTTTCTAAACTGAGGGCTGTGTGACTGTTTAGAGTTCTTGATGATTTCAGAATCAGAGGTAGACACTTTGCGGTTGTTAATATTGACACTTTGACCTCTTTTCCTTGGACTGACGGCTTGTTTTGTTTTTCCAGAGAGAGAACCACTCGCTCTCCTTTTCTTCCGCCCCCCTGACACGCCTTTTTTGTTCTGAGCTAACTCGGAATCACTCACAGCTGATTGAGGTGTTTTTTTATTAGTGCGAATACATCCTGAAACTTCATACCTGTTGGAGTTTATGTCCATCACTATAGACTCTAAGTGCGTCCCTCTGCCGGAGCGCGGGGACACTTTCTTTCCTTTTAACGTCCTCTGTAGTGTCTTTGTGTTCCCGTTAACATGAACGAAAGTCTGAGGTTTAGTTTCTGAATCGTCCTCCGTCAGGTCGATCATCTCCACCATCTGTCTCGGTTCATTTTTATCACTTGAATCTAACCCTGTGGTAACATTGATGTCAGACCCCGCCTCCCCTGTCCCCAGGCTGTCCCTGGCCTCCTTCGTCGTCTCCAGGTACGAGTTGTCTCCGCTGGGGGAGCAGGAGGCCTGAGGCAAGACGAACACTTCGTCCACGCCGTCCTGAGAGGGAGACACAGGGTCCTCCAGAGGACTCATGTAGTCCCCGCACAGGTCTCTAACCCCCCCGCTGGCGGGGACCACCACCTGCTCCTTGTCCTTAGAGAGGAGGAAGATCACCTCAGAGTCCCCTCTCATTTCCTCCTCCCCCGTGGAGGAAGGAAGAGACGAAGGGGGCGATTCAGCACCGACTGCTGGACTGGACCAGGTGTCTTTCTGACCGTTCTCCAGACCCCAACACGTCCTCTGCTCCTCTCCAACATGTTTATCCAAGTCCACGCCACAGGACATGTCTCTGCAGTTTAACTCCCGACCCCGCTGTGTGAGATAACCCCCTCCTTCTGTCCCCGCTCCCCCCTGAGCCTGAGACAAAGACTGAAGAAGCGTCTGAGCAGCGAGGTCTATCGGCCCCTCTACCTGCTCCACGTAATGCTGGTTTAGTCTCTCTCCGAGTCCTTTCTCAGGGTCACAGGGGGGGTGGAGGGACAGCCTGCTGACGGGGGGCACGCTGAAGGACAGGGAGTCATGGGTGGAGAAGACATGAGACCTGCTCACGTAGGACAGAGTGACGGTGGTGTGGGAGAAAGCGTTGTCCGGTTGGATCTGATCCCCAGGTTGGACCGTGATGCCTGAGGAGGCGGGGCTGCTGGTTGCAGAATTCTGGTACCAGGTGGGTCTTGAGACCCTCCGCAGGGCGTCGAGGGAGGCGGGGCTTAGGACACAGTCCTCTCCTCTCCTTGTCAGGTCGATGACAGCAGGGAGGCTGGAGGTGGAGAGGTCCTGAGGCTGGAGATCGTCCACGCTCCCCGGTGGCTCCTCCATAACAGCTGAGAAAGACAGAGACGAGAAGAAAGTTGATATTTATAACTCAAAACATCCTGTGTGGGAAGACGCTTTTATTTAACCCTCTACTACCCACAGTGCAACAGATCTATATTTCATAACAACTCCCTGCAGCTGCTGTCAGGCTCAAATCATTCCCAGAACACAATAAATTAACTCTGAGCTTCTTATGATCGATTCTTGCCGTCGTCAACAACCAGGACCAGAAGAGGTCCGTGTTATTCTAAATACCTGAGTTCTTCCTTCTACAGTTTTAACCCAGTTTCAGTCGAGGTTGTCAAAGTATTTAAATACAATCTCTATTTCTTATTAATCTATGGTATCAAAAAGTATCAAAGCTCTAAAAAACCCCCACAGATCTTCAGTCCAGTATTTTTTATTTTTATACTTTGGTTAGAAAAACTCGACTGAAGACCTGAAGGGGTTAATGATGATTTAACTAACAGAGACTATTATTGTTAAACACGTTGTATTGAAAAGATTCAACGTTTTAACAACCTCACAGCGGGACTAACCCGGCCATCTCACACCGTTTTCAGGAAGCAACGAAGAGTCCGTAAACTTTTCGGGTTTCTGCAACTACCTTCCTTCACAGAGATTGGGCGGCAGTAGCTCAGTCCGTAGGGACTTGGGTTGGGAATCAGAGGGTTGCCTGTTCAAGTCCTGATGCGGACCAAAATATGGAAGTTGGTCTGGTAGCTGGAGAGGTGCCAGACCACTTCTCCAGCACTGCAGAGGTGCCCTTGAGCACCGAACCCCCACCAGCTCAGGGGCGCCTCCTGTGGGCTGCCCCTGCACTCTGACATCTCTCCATTAATGCATGTCCACAGGTCGTGTTTGTGCATGTGTGTGATTCAGGCCTGTGTGTGTGAGAAGCATGTCTCTCAATAACAGAGTGTGAACCAGAATTTCCCCTCAGGGATTAATAAAGTAAATAAAATTAAATAAAAAAAAATCTGTCTTTTCAGACACTACCTCCTCCTCCATTTATTCTGATGGTTGGTATAACTTTGCTGTGTGGGGTTTTGAGTTGAGAGGGGACAGATCTGATCTGATGTCGGTATCGGGTCCGATATTGACGTAATTAACGTATCGGACTGACGGCGCCGATGTGCACTTTTAAACATTATCAGCTCGCACAGTCTCACTCTGAAGACGTTCAAACTGAACTGTAAGAAGTGTCCACAAACCGTCTCCATGACGACGTGTTCAGGTACGACTCTTACACTTCAGGTTAAAAGATTTAATTTGAAAACCTGACTGTTGTTGCTGCTTCCTGTTTGTATGTGAAGGCAGCACAAAGTTCAGATAGATTTCTTCAGAATCACTCAGAACTTCAGAAACACTCATAATGACTTGAAGGGTTAATTGGGGCAGCGGTATCTCAGTCTGTAGGGACTTGGGTTGGGAACTGGAGGGTCGCCGGTTCAAGTCCCGGTACGGACCAAGTCTGAAAATTGGTCTGGTAGCTGGAGAGGTGCCAGTCCACTTACTGAGTGCTGCCGAGGTGCCCTTGAGCAAGGCACCAAACCCCCACCACCTCAGGAGCGCTCGCTGTGTGCAGCCCCCCCCCCCCCCCCATCTCTCCATTAGTGCATGTCCACAGGTCGTGTTTGTGCACGTGTGTATTTCAGCCTCTGTGTGTGTAGCATGTTCATTATAACAGAAAAGAGTTGAACAAGTTTCTCCACTTTGACTTAGTTTTATTTAATTAATGTCACAAAACTTAAATAAAATAAGTTAAAATCACAAATCTTCACCTTTCAGCTAAAGTCACGTTAGCTTGACATTAGCTGAAAAAGCTTGAATTTAATTAACGGTAGAGAAAATTGCAGCCGTAAATGACAATTACATAATTTATCTAATTACAAATTAATATTTTATTAATCAATATAAATTAAATCAGTGGATACATTATCCAGACACCCGGCTGACCTTTCACCCCGCGCCGCTGACAGGTCAGGGTTGCTATGAGAGTTAGCTTAGCTTAGCCACAGCTAACGCTAGGTAGCTAGGCCCGGCCTAGCTCCCTGTGCGCAGAGCTCCGTTAACAATCCGTCACATTTAATGGTTTTGATTAAAGACAGACAGTTAAACGCCACAGGTCGCGGATTTATGACTTTATCTCATTAACAGTGATTTCTCTTTATTTCGGCGACATTTCTTCCGTTAAGAAGCTTTTTAATCTGATAAAATACCAACTTTAAGAGCTAAAAATGTCAAAACTGCTCAATAACTTTAAAACGGTCAAACCAGTCAGTAAATATAACATCTTTATCTGAAGGGTGTTATTTATTGTATTGAATAGATTCCGAATTTAAGAGGGAATCTATACCATCAGTAGAAGTGTCTTTATTTCTTCTTAGAGTCCAACATTTAACGATAATTAAGGTTTTTATTAAATCTCTGATAACTTTCATGGAGTTTGGTGGCACGGCAGCAGGCTTCAGGCCCGGCGTGATGAGACAAAGACGGAGCCGAAACTTACCGGGACCGGAGAGACCGCGGCGAGTTTACCCGTCCAGGGGTGAGTGTGTCCCGGCCTGCATCTCCTCCAACAGCCGGTCACCTCTGATAAAGTTTAAAACACCACAGAGACACACAGAAGACACGAACATTTAATAAAGATCACACACTTTCCCGGAACACACTACTCTGATAACGTCAATCTCACAACGGTGTAATCTCTAACATCCGGCTGACCCTTCACAATAAAACATCCAGGTTAGAGTTGTTTTTTGGATTTTAATGGCAGCTGGCATCCAAAAAGTTGCATTACTGCCATCTGCTGGCTTTAACTATCCCTCAACAGACCTGTTCTCAAAAGATATTTAAACAAGCATCTCGGCATCTCCCTCTGCACCACACTTTTTAAATCTCTTCTTACTTAGGTCCCTCTCTCTCCATTTCTGACATCATGTTCTGTCTATGTGTTCAATACTTTCTACATTTAGTAAGTGCATGTTCAACTGTTTCTGCTTGATTGCATACCTCACAGAGACCAGATGAATGTTTTCCAGTGATATGTAGAGTACTATTTAAATGACTATTTACGACCTCCTCTCTTCTGTTGCTCCCCCTCTATTTGACTTTATCTATTTCCTCTGAATTGAGTATAAATGTCTTCCCTTTGTCTGACTGAGATTCCTGTTTGATTTGACTCCATGTGATTTTTTAGATCATTTGAAGAAGTTAATATCAATCTCTCTTTCTTAACAGCTTCCTTTGCCAACCTGTCCACCTTTTCATTTCCTGTAACACCTGTATGAGCTGGAACTCGAGTTCCATAGTTTCCTTTTCCCTTCTTTATTTCAAAGTTCATTTCTGCCTGTAGAAAAACAAAACAAGGAACATTAAATCTAAGCTTTGAAGATTAAAAAACCCGCACATTTCGAGTCAAAATTCTGAGAATCAAAAAATCATTATGTCAAGAAAGAAGTGAAGATGATTCCACAAAGTCAAAAAACTCGATAAAAGTCAAATCAAAAGCAGGAAAGAGAACGGGGACTGATCATCTTCAGTCTCAGGACTTTTTCTTAATGTCTGTTCCAAACGTCTGAACTGAACTCAGTTTGCTGCTCCCTTTACTCTGAACCAATCACAAAAGAGCTGAGATTCAACGAGCTGCTCTGATTGGACGTTAAATGACTTCTGGCTGCAGATGTTCTCATGTGTTTGAAACATTTGCTGTTTAATGTCTAATGAATTATTTCATTGTCTGCTCGTTGTTCATCGTGCTGCTGACCGTCTCGACCAGGACCTTCTGATCTCAGCGAGTTTCTGTCCTGATTCAATAAATGATGCGATAATGATGCGTTCAATGACTCAACATCTCATGAGAGAATGAAAAAAGATAAAAAGGTCAAACATTTAAAATGTAAGTGGATATTATGAGAAAAAACGTTGAGAAATGAATTTAAAAGTTCATTGTGAGCTAAAGCTTTGAAGTTATTTGGAGATTTAAATCAATAAACACGATAAAAAGTTTTAATTTTGAGTTTAAAGTTGAAACTGAGATAAAAGTTTAAGTTCAGAGATCTTGAACACGTCATGATCAGTTAGGATGATTCATTATCTCATGAAGGACTTTAAAATAATCTAATAATGACTCAACATTTCAAATTAAAAGCTGAATAAAACACGTGTGGATATTGTAATTCAAACGACGTGATGACGTGATGACGTAGGTGAATACAGACGTTCATGTTTACATGTTCGCATGAAGGCAGCTCAAACAGAAATACACTCAGATTACAAACCGGGTGGACGTTTACTCGTCATGACTTCCGGTTGTGTGTGATCTCACTGTGGGTAACTTGACGGGTCACTGAGCAGCAGCTGTCACTCAGCTGTGGAGCAGAAAGGCATCATGGGAGATAAGTGGTCGAACCTGCTCGGTCAAATCAAAGGACCTCAGAGAATAAAACCATCTGACAGTTTTTAATTAATTGAAACAAATTAAAATAGAAAGGTGAACTCGTTCTTCACACAGACTTCACTGTGATGAACACACAGAGAGAGAGAAGGGGCCCCAGGTGAAGATTAAATGGGGGGCCCTCCGACCAGCGTTCCTCACATCGTGTCTGCCAGTGTCCCCGTGCTCACTCCTCTTCCTCCTGTTTCTTTTTTCTCTCCTGTAGACGGAGAACTCTTCTTCATTTTCCTTTGTTGACGTTCATTGCAACACTTAGATGGTAAATGTACCTGAGCTTGTATATTTCTTTTCTCATCTTCTGACTCCTCAAAGCTCTTTTACACCGCAGGTCACACCTACACATTCACACACTGATGGTAGAGACTGCTGAGTAAAGAGACCATCAGTATTAACTCATCCATTCATACACATTCACTCACTGATGGTAGAGGCTGCTGAGTAAAGAGTCCATCAGTATTAACTCATCCATTCATACACATTCACTCACTGATGGTAGAGGCTGCTGAGTAAAGAGTCCATCAGTATTAACTCATCCATTCATAAACATTCACTCACTGATGGTAGAGGCTGCTGAGTAAAGAGACCATCAGTATTAACTCATCCATTCATAAACATTCACACACTGATGGTAGAGGCTGCTGAGTAAAGAGACCATCAGTATTAACTCATCCATTCATACACATTCACACACTGATGGTAGAGGCTGCTGAGTAAAGAGACCATCAGTATTAACTCATCCATTCATACACATTCACTCACTGATGGTAGAGGCTGCTGAGTAAAGAGTCCATCAGTATTAACTCATCCATTCATACACATTCACTCACTGATGGTAGAGGCTGCTGAGTAAAGAGTCCATCAGTATTAACTCATCCATTCATAAACATTCACTCACTGATGGTAGAGGCTGCTGAGTAAAGAGACCATCAGTATTAACTCATCCATTCATAAACATTCACACACTGATGGTAGAGGCTGCTGAGTAAAGAGACCATCAGTATTAACTCATCCATTCATACACATTCACACACTGATGGTAGAGGCTGCTGAGTAAAGAGACCATCAGTATTAACTCATCCATTCATACACATTCACTCACTGATGGTAGAGGCTGCTGAGTAAAGAGTCCATCAGTATTAACTCATCCATTCATACACATTCACTCACTGATGGTAGAGGCTGCTGAGTAAAGAGTCCATCAGTATTAACTCATCCATTCATACACATTCACTCACTGATGGTAGAGACTGCTGAGTAAAGAGACCATCAGTATTAACTCATCCATTCATACACATTCACACACTGATGGTAGAGGCTGCTGAGTAAAGAGTCCATCAGTATTAACTCATCCATTCATACACATTCACACACTGATGGTAGAGGCTGCTGAGTAAAGAGTCCATCAGTATTAACTCATCCATTCATACACATTCACTCACTGATGGTAGAGGCTGCTGAGTAAAGAGACCATCAGTATTAACTCATCCATTCATACACATTCACTCACTGATGGTAGAGGCTGCTGAGTAAAGAGTCCATCAGTATTAACTCATCCATTCATACACATTCACTCACTGATGGTAGAGGCTGCTGAGTAAAGAGACCATCAGTATTAACTCATCCATTCATACACATTCACTCACTGATGGTAGAGACTGCTGAGTAAAGAGACCATCAGTATTAACTCATCCATTCATACACATTCACTCACTGATGGTAGAGACTGCTGAGTAAAGAGACCATCAGTATTAACTCATCCATTCATACACATTCACTCACTGATGGTAGAGGCTGCTGAGTAAAGAGTCCATCAGTATTAACTCATCCATTCATACACATTCACACACTGATGGTAGAGGCTGCTGAGTAAAGAGTCCATCAGTATTAACTCATCCATTCATACACATTCACACACTGATGGTAGAGGCTGCTGAGTAAAGAGTCCATCAGTATTAACTCATCCATTCATACACATTCACACGTTGCTGACGAAGCAGCCGGAGTAACTTGGGGTTAAGTGTCTTGCCCAAGGACACATCGGACATGTGGCTGCAGGAGCTGGGGATCGAACCCCAGACCTTCCGGTTTTGAGACGACCGACTCTACTGACTGAGCCACAGCCACCCTATAGCAGGGCAACAACAGTGAGTGCTGTCGGATAGAGCTGCCTCTGACGTCCCGAACGGTGAAAAAGTTCATATTGTGCACGTTATCGTTTGCAGATTTAAGTTAGATGTTTATACTTACACACAGGATCATTATTTTGTGCACACACACACAAACACACACACACACACACACACACACACACACAAACACACATCATGATGAGTCATAAGGTAGGTCACTGAGAGGTGCTTTAAATGTCTGCGTCCAAAATAAAATACTTTTAAAAATGAAGTCTTTTCTGTTTAACAGATGTGTGTTCACGCCTTGTTGCTGCTACTTTGAAGCCTCTGATCCATTACAGAGATGTTTTATACCTGCATGCATCTTCTCAGTATCATGCAGCGTTGACGTGTGGAAGTAGCTCAGTCTGTCCCGTTTAAAGCCTGAGTGACGTCCCCCGACTGTTCCTGCAGGGGGTGCTGGAGTCCCATCGATGGCGGTCTCCATGCTGGAAATGCTGTCTCAGTCTAACTTTCAGTCAACCTAACGACAGGCTGAGAGCTGGAGCTGAGGCGGGTTTTAAGCCTCCTGACAAACCGTTACACCGCGCCCACCTGTCAATCAGGTCAGCTACACGCCTTATTGTGAATAACTCTTATCCTTCATCAAATCAAAACGGATGAGTCATCAAAACATTCACCCCCCGTACAGTGTGTGCTGATCGAGACATGAGCTAATCAGACCTATTTGGTTTTGGTCATGTTAATGTCACCATGTGTATGTGACTTCCTGTGCTTCAGCATCCAGCCTCTAGTGGACACTCGAGGAACTGCAGGATTTTGCACTTCAGCAACAGCCTCAACACCAGAGGCTGCTGCTTGGTTTCAACCAATCAGAAAGTGCTTGATGTACTTTGATTCTTTAGTTGTCTGTAAAGGTTCGTTAGCTGCTGTGGACGAGTGAGAAGTGTTTCAGTCCTCAGAGAAGCTCATTATATTTCACTTCCTGTCTGTGCTTTGGCAGATTTTTATTTTCATCCCGTTTGTTTGAATCTGACGCTCCTCATATTTGAGTCACTCTTGGTGTTTTTTTCTCCGTGAAGCTGCTTTATAAATAAAGTTTTCAATAAATCTGTGACAAACACAACGAAGGGTGCAAAAATATTTATTGCTAATAAACTTGTAGTCAGTTGGTGTATATTTGCTTTATATTTACAATAATAGAGTACAGAGGAATGGGAATGTGAAAGAAAAGATCCCAACCGCTTCAATAAATACAAAGGGACTGAACAGACTACAGCTCCACCCCTCCTCCTCATTGGCTCCACCCACGACTGCAGCGAGAGAAAACAAACACACTCGATATAAACTTTCTTATATATAAAATTAAATTAGAATCAGTGAACGCGTCCGTGCCGGTCTCAGACGGATCCGAGAACCTTCCGGGTGTTAGTGTAGGAGTCGGGCGATGAAGGAACATGGCGGCTGTTTGTTCCCGATGCAGACGAGCTCGTTTCTCTCTGCCGCCTGTGCTGCAGGTTATCGGAGCGCTAATGTGCACGCCTGAACGCCATGCTGGCTCCTGTAGGGGTCAGTATGAAGCGTCATCGTCACATTCCTGCCTTTGGCTAGCAACAGTCTAGAGTTAAAACAGTAGCTTACACAGTCAGAGTTTAAAATCAGAATATTTACAGTAAGACAAAACGTCACAGTTAACTGAAGTGCATGGAATGCAAACATCTAGAAATTCAAACTTCATATTCTCAATAACATATGATGCGTTTGTGACCAGTGTGTAGTGTTTCTAAATGAGTCAGTACAGAGCTAAAATATAAGGTGGCCTTGAACATGCAGGCGGACGTGAAGCGTCGCTGTCAGAACTCCTTCGTGTCTTTGTTGTCGAACAGGTGGAGTCTCTGCTCGGCCGTCAGCCCCTCCTTCAGACTCTGCAGGGACGGAGAGAAAACACGTCAACAACCTGGGACAAACACACAGATGTTTCTGTGTCTGAACATCTGTCCTCCTCACCCTGTGATGACATGCTCCGCCCCCTCACACCACAAACAGCTGATTACACCCGCTGACACCGTGTGAGCTGTGGAGCCCCGAAACCAAGGACAGGCGGAGAAAAGGTGAGTCAGAAATGTAACTACCGTGAACTCTGTAGTTTGAGGAGCACCAGTGTTTAAGTCTCCTCTGTGTTTGAGTCTCTCAGTGTCTGTGTGATGATTTGTGTTCATCGTCGGTCAGTTAGTGTGCAGCTCTTTTAGTACCATCTGTGTCCACCAGGTGGAGTTTGTAACCCTGCTAGCTACCTGTACGCTACTCAAGCTCTCTTCCTATGCTAACGTTGATCGTTGTGACGTACAGACCCACAGCCTGTTCACTGAGGACTCTTTAAATCAATCAGATTGTCAGAGTTACAGATTGCTCCTTGATGTGTTCAGGGATAAAAGAAGATATTAAAAGATGTCGTAGAAGTTTTCTTATTTCACTTTAAGAGAATTTAAAACAGCTTTATGTGTTTTTTTTCAGATGTAATGTTTCTGTAGTTCCATATTTGACTCATCTGATCTTTGAATATTGATGTTTCCTGTTTTCGGGGCTCCAAAGAATAAAAACTGAACGTCTGATGTGAAATGACAAACAGAGACTTATTATTGATTAAATGTTATAAACCCAGAGACGTCTCAGTCACACTCGTCATTCATCCTTCACCCTCATGCATCAGTCAGCTGGAGCTCGGAGGAGATTAATGATGAGTGCTTTCAAAGGTGGAGGACGGGAGGAGGAGCTTAAACCTGCAGAGGTGCGTTTACCTAAAGGAGGAGGGGGAGGGGCCTAGAGGTCGTCCCAGGGCATGTCCCGAGTCACAGACTGAGGACAGAAACACACCAACACGTGTGTGTGTTAGACTTGATCACAGTGTGACACTCGGCTGTGATGGAGGAAAAAAAACACACAGCTGTGCAGGAACGCTGATGATGCAACATGCAACTCTGCAGGCGACCAGCAGGGGGCAGTCAGTCCCCTCTCTGTGTGTCAGTGTGAGCTGAAACAGGCCTCCTGTGTGCTGATGGTCAACACAGTTTGATGATGTCAGCAGGATTGAGACGGATCAGGACTCACCTTTGACCTCATGGTTCTCTCGGAGCGTTTGGCTGCTGCAGCCGCCATCTTCAGGATGTCGGGGTTACTTTTGGACTTCATGATGTCTGAGAGGGAAAACGTGTCGGAGGTTAGATGAAGGCAGGGAGGAGAACTCTGGTCATCAGAGAGATTTAAAAACACTCAAAGAAGAGACGTCACGATAAATAAAATCATCAGAGTGGATACTGAAGGAGATATTTTCTTATTGCATCATCATTTATCTGGAAGTTGGTCTGGTAGCTGGAGAGGTGCCAGACCACTTCCTGAGCACTGCCGAGGGGCCCTTGAGCAAGGCACCGAATCCCCCCCCTCCACCAGCTCAGGAGCGCCTGCTGTGGGCCGCTCCGTCACTCTGACATCTCTCCATTAGTGCATGTCCACAGGATCCTGTTTGTGCATGTGTGTATATCAGCCTATGTGTGTGTTGCTGATTTCACAGAGTGTAAAAACAGAATGTTCCCTTGCGGGGATCAATAAAGTAAATCTTAATCTTAATCTTAATTTAGTCTGTTTGGCACCGTGCAGCAGTTTAAGACTGACAGAGTGTAAACCAGCTGAAGACTTATAATTGTTGCACTCTGAGGTTACGTTCACACCTGAGCCGTTTGGTCCGTTTGAAAAAACGACCTGTGGTGACCTTTGTTGGATAGTTCGTTTGGTTTGGGGATGTGTAAACGCTCAAACGAACTCTGGGGCGGACCAAAGAACCGAACTCTGGTCCGCTCTAAAACAGGGGTCTCAGTTCGCCTCTAAGTGCTCCAGAGTTCGGTTCGCCATTGGTGAGAACACGATCCGAACCAAACAAGGGGAGTGAACCAAACAGCAGCTGAGCGTGGTCCTCCTTACAGGTTAACGTCCACATGCCTGAGCTGAATGTGGTTTAACCTGACTCAGCAGAGATAGAACTTCATCTCCATGTTATAGATCAAAGTACTGACTAACTGCGCCGCGTTACGGGACGCCATTCTTCCACTGTCCTGTTGTTTACCTCGGGGTCATAGGTCAGCATTAGGGTTGATGGCAGCAGACACTGACCAGAGCTACAGCCCCAACAAGTGGCGGGGGCTGCGGTTTTGGAGCTCTTGATAAAGTTCAGTGTGAAAGCAAACTGAACTAAACGAAAAATGCCCCGATGATAACTTCACCGCTGAATCACAGAGTCCACTGAGCTTCATACGTGACAGAGACCTGAGGAAGTTTGATGATCTGAACCTAGAAAAAAGGAGGATCATTTTGTTAAAGAAGATGTGTTTCTGTCGCTTCGTACCGTATCCTCCTCGCTCCACCTCCTCCAGCGTCGGCTCCCCGAGCGCCTCGTGAGCCAGCTGCAGCTGGTCTCGGAGCCGGCCTAGGTCCCGCTCCGCTTTGGCCTTGACGATACTCAGCTCCGTGTAGATGTCCTTGTACTTATCTGTGGCGTACTTCTTGTCCTGGAAACACAGCGTTAGTCAGATGGGACAGAGTGGACTCGTGTTCTGATAGGACGATATTAAGGTGATATATATGATGATGTCATGAGGAGAAACAGACGTACTCTTTGGGCAGCTTGGAGCTCGTCTTTCAGGGAGTTGATTTCCTGCTTCAGGTACTGAACCTCTGACTCCTTCACACGCAGCATCACCTGGAGGACGAGAGGAGAACGTGATGAGAAGAACCAGAGGAGGAGGACGAGCGCTTTACCTCCTTCATGTAAACGACCACCTCGGAGTTTGAATCATCCCATTTATAGGATTTAGTAATCCATGTGTGCTGCTCCTAACTATCCTTAAAGTGTACATTCATGTTTTCCTCAGAACATTATTTACTGCAGATAAAACGTGCACTGGGAGCAGGTTCGTAACGCCGTCTGGTCGCTGGCCATCTTCTCATGACGACGTTTAAACTGATCTTAAAGGTGGCAGCTGAAGAGAGTCCATGAACACGTCAGAGTGTCAGCACCAGATCAGAACTATGAAACATCTTCACTCATGAAAACACAATTCATCAGAAATATAAAAACTGTTTCAGAAACATTTCGTTCAACTTTCATCGTTCAGGTCGATTCTGTCGACGTGTCTGCGCATCGTCTGCGCACTGAAGTGTGAGGACTCCTTCAGGAAATGACATCACGATAAAGACGACCACATGAGACTACAACAGTCTTTCCTTCATGATATAAAGACTTTCTTATTATTGAATAAGTTTGACTCTGACCTCTAACTCGTACAGCTCTTTGCCCTGGATGGTGGTGTTTGAGTCTCCGCCTCCGTCCTCTGATGTCATCGAACGCATCTTTGTGATCTCTGCAGCCAGACGGTTGTTCAGCTCCTAAAAACACAAAGAAGAAGTTCAGAACACTTTGACAGGTTCCAGTGTAAATATTCAAACACAGGTGTGTTGTGTGTATAAACGTGTGTGTGCGTGCGTGCACCTGGTTGTGTGCGTTGAGCTCCTGGTTCTCTCTCTGACACTGCCTGAGGGCCTGACGCTCGGCCTCCAGCGCCTGAGCCAGGTGAGCGTTTTCCAGACACTTCTGGGAGTACTGCTCCGACAACACCTCGATCTCCCGCTGGAACGAACACAACTCCTCCCTGAAACACAAAAAAACAACAACACGATGAGAGAACAACAACACGATGAGAGAACAACAACACGATGAGAGAACAACAACACGATGAGAGAACAACAACACGATGAGAGAACAACAACACGATGAGAGAACAACAACACGATGAGAGAGAACAACAACACGATGAGAGAGAACAACAACACGATGAGAGAACAACAACACGATGAGAGAGAACAACAACACGATGAGAGAGAACAACAACACGATGAGAGAGAACAACAACACGATGAGAGAACAACAACACGATGAGAGAGAGAACAACAACACGATGAGAGAACAACAACACGATGAGAGAACAACAACACGATGAGAGAGAACAACAACACGATGAGAGAACAACAACACGATGAGAGAACAACAACACGATGAGAGAACAACAACACGATGAGAGAACAACAACACGATGAGAGAACAACAACACGATGAGAGAGAGAACAACACGATGAGAGAGAACAACAACACGATGAGAGAGAACAACAACACGATGAGAGAGAGAACAACACGATGAGAGAACAACAACACGATGAGAGAACAACACGATGAGAGAGAACAACAACACGATGAGAGAGAGAACAACACGATGAGAGAGAACAACAACACGATGAGAGAGAGAACAACACGATGAGAGAGAGAACAACAACACGATGAGAGAGAACAACAACACGATGAGAGAGAACAACACGATGAGAGAACAACAACACGATGAGAGAACAACAACACGATGAGAGAGAGAACAACAACACGATGAGAGAGAGAACAACAACACGATGAGAGAGAGAACAACAACACGATGAGAGAACAACAACACGATGAGAGAGAACAACAACACGATGAGAGAACAACAACACGATGAGAGAACAACAACACGATGAGAGAGAGAACAACACGATGAGAGAGAACAACAACACGATGAGAGAGAGAACAACACGATGAGAGAGAACAACAACACGATGAGAGAACAACAACACGATGAGAGAACAACAACACGATGAGAGAGAGAACAACAACACGATGAGAGAGAGAACAACAACACGATGAGAGAGAGAACAACAACACGATGAGAGAACAACAACACGATGAGAGAGAACAACAACACGATGAGAGAGAACAACAACACGATGAGAGAGAGAACAACAACACGATGAGAGAGAACAACAACACGATGAGAGAGAGAACAACAACACGATGAGAGAACAACAACACGATGAGAGAGAACAACAACACGATGAGAGAGAGAACAACAACACGATGAGAGAACAACAACACGATGAGAGAACAACAACACGATGAGAGAGAGAACAACAACACGATGAGAGAGAACAACAACACGATGAGAGAGAACAACAACACGATGAGAGAGAGAACAACAACACGATGAGAGAGAGAACAACAACACGATGAGAGAGAACAACAACACGATGAGAGAGAGAACAACAACACGATGAGAGAGAACAACAACACGATGAGAGAGAACAACAACACGATGAGAGAGAGAACAACAACACGATGAGAGAGAACAACAACACGATGAGAGAGAACAACAACACGATGAGAGAGAACAACAACACGATGAGAGAGAACAACAACACGATGAGAGAGAGAACAACAACACGATGAGAGAGAGAACAACAACACGATGAGAGAGAGAACAACAACACGATGAGAGAGAGAACAACAACACGATGAGAGAGAGAACAACAACACGATGAGAGAGAACAACAACACGATGAGAGAGAACAACAACACGATGAGAGAACAACAACACGATGAGAGAACAACAACACGATGAGAGAACAACACGATGAGAGAACAAAAACACGATGAGAGAACAACAACACGATGAGAGAACAACAACACGATGAGAGAGAACAACAACACGATGAGAGAACAACACGATGAGAGAACAAAAACACGATGAGAGAACAACAACACGATGAGAGAGAGAACAACAACACGATGAGAGAACAACAACACGATGAGAGAGAACAACAACACGATGAGAGAACAACAACACGATGAGAGAGAGAACAACAACACGATGAGAGAACAACAACACGATGAGAGAGAACAACAACACGATGAGAGAACAACAACACGATGAGAGAGAACAACAACACGATGAGAGAACAACAACACGATGAGAGAGAACAACAACACGATGAGAGAACAACAACACGATGAGAGAACAACAACACGATGAGAGAACAACAACACGATGAGAGAGAGAACAACAACACGATGAGAGAACAACACGATGAGAGAACAACAACACGATGAGAGAACAACAACACGATGAGAGAACAACAACACGATGAGAGAACAACAACACGATGAGAGAACAACAACACGATGAGAGAGAACAACAACACGATGAGAGAACAACACGATGAGAGAACAACAACACGATGAGAGAACAACAACACGATGAGAGAACAACAACACGATGAGAGAACAACAACACGATGAGAGAACAACAACACGATGAGAGAACAACAACACGATGAGAGAACAACAACACGATGAGAGAGAACAACAACACGATGAGAGAACAACAACACGATGAGAGAACAACAACACGATGAGAGAACAACAACACGATGAGAGAACAACAACACGATGAGAGAACAACAACACGATGAGAGAGAACAACAACACGATGAGAGAACAACAACACGATGAGAGAACAACAACACGATGAGAGAACAACAACACGATGAGAGAACAACAACACGAGAGAGAACAACAACACGATGAGAGAACAACAACACGATGAGAGAACAACAACACGATGAGAGAACAACAACACGATGAGAGAACAACAACACGATGAGATGAGAGAGAACAACAACACGATGAGAGAACAACAACACGATGAGAGAACAACAACACGATGAGAGAACAACAACACGATGAGAGAACAACAACACGATGAGAGAGAACAACAACACGATGAGAGAACAACAACACGATGAGAGAACAACAACACGATGAGAGAACAACAACACGATGAGAGATGAACAACAACACGATGAGAGAACAACACGATGAGAGAACAACAACACGATGAGAGAACAACAACACGATGAGAGAACAACAACACGATGAGAGAACAACAACACGATGAGAGAACAACAACACGATGAGAGAACAACAACACGATGAGAGAACAACAACACGATGAGAGAGAACAACAACACGATGAGAGAACAACACGATGAGAGAACAACAACACGATGAGAGAACAACAACACGATGAGAGAACAACAACACGATGAGAGAACAACAACACGATGAGAGAACAACAACACGATGAGAGAACAACAACACGATGAGAGAGAACAACAACACGATGAGAGAACAACAACACGATGAGAGAACAACAACACGATGAGAGAACAACAACACGATGAGAGAGAACAACAACACGATGAGAGAACAACAACACGATGAGAGAACAACAACACGATGAGAGAACAACAACACGATGAGAGAGAGAACAACAACACGATGAGAGAACAACAACACGATGAGAGAACAACAACACGATGAGAGAGAGAACAACAACACGATGAGAGAGAACAACAACACGATGAGAGAGAGAACAACAACACGATGAGAGAACAACAACACGATGAGAGAGAGAACAACAACACGATGAGAGAGAACAACAACACGATGAGAGAGAACAACAACACGATGAGAGAGAGAACAACAACACGATGAGAGAGAACAACACGATGAGAGAGAGAACAACAACACGATGAGAGAGAACAACACGATGAGAGAGAACAACAACACGATGAGAGAGAGAACAACAACACGATGAGAGAGAACAACACGATGAGAGAGAACAACACGATGAGAGAGAACAACAACACGATGAGAGAGAACAACAACACGATGAGAGAGAACAACACGATGAGAGAGAACAACAACACGATGAGAGAGAACAACAACACGATGAGAGAGAACAACAACACGATGAGAGAGAACAACAACACGATGAGAGAGAGAACAACACGATGAGAGAACAACAACACGATGAGAGAACAACAACACGATGAGAGAGAACAACAACACGATGAGAGAGAACAACAACACGATGAGAGAGAGAACAACACGATGAGAGAGAACAACAACACGATGAGAGAACAACAACACGATGAGAGAGAACAACAACACGATGAGAGAGAGAACAACACGATGAGAGAAAACAACAACACGATGAGAGAACAACAACACGATGAGAGAGAGAACAACAACACGATGAGAGAGAGAACAACAACACGATGAGAGAGAACAACAACACGATGAGAGAACAACAACACGATGAGAGAGAACAACAACACGATGAGAGAGAGAACAACACGATGAGAGAACAACAACACGATGAGAGAGAGAACAACAACACGATGAGAGAGAGAACAACAACACGATGAGAGAGAACAACAACACGATGAGAGAGAACAACACGATGAGAGAGAACAACAACACGATGAGAGAGAACAACAACACGATGAGAGAGAACAACAACACGATGAGAGAGAACAACAACACGATGAGAGAGAGAACAACACGAGGAGAGAACAACAACACGATGAGAGAACAACAACACGATGAGAGAGAACAACAACACGATGAGAGAGAACAACAACACGATGAGAGAACAACAACACGATGAGAGAGAGAACAACACGATGAGAGAGAGAACAACACGATGAGAGAGAACAACAACACGATGAGAGAACAACAACACGATGAGAGAGAACAACAACACGATGAGAGAGAGAACAACACGATGAGAGAGAACAACAACACGATGAGAGAACAACAACACGATGAGAGAGAGAACAACAACACGATGAGAGAGAGAACAACAACACGATGAGAGAGAGAACAACAACACGATGAGAGAGAACAACAACACGATGAGAGAACAACAACACGATGAGAGAGAACAACAACACGATGAGAGAGAGAACAACACGATGAGAGAACAACAACACGATGAGAGAGAGAACAACAACACGATGAGAGAGAGAACAACAACACGATGAGAGAGAGAACAACAACACGATGAGAGAGAGAACAACAACACGATGAGAGAGAGAACAACAACACGATGAGAGAACAACAACACGATGAGAGAGAGAACAACACGATGAGAGAGAGAACAACACGATGAGAGAGAGAACAACAACACGATGAGAGAACAACAACACGATGAGAGAGAGAACAACACGATGAGAGAGAGAACAACACGATGAGAGAGAGAACAACACGATGAGAGAGAACAACACGATGAAAGAGAACAACAACACGATGAGAGAGAGAACAACAACACGATGAGAGAGAACAACAACACGATGAGAGAGAACAACACGATGAGAGAGAACAACAACACGATGAGAGAGAGAACAACAACACGATGAGAGAGAGAACAACAACACGATGAGAGAACAACAACACGATGAGAGAGAACAACAACACGATGAGAGAGAGAACAACAACACGATGAGAGAGAGAACAACAACACGATGAGAGAGAGAACAACAACACGATGAGAGAGAACAACAACACGATGAGAGAGAGAACAACACGATGAGAGAGAGAACAACAACACGATGAGAGAGAGAACAACAACACGATGAGAGAGAGAACAACACGATGAGAGAGAGAACAACAACACGATGAGAGAGAGAACAACAACACGATGAGAGAGAGAACAACACGATGAGAGAGAGAACAACAACACGATGAGAGAGAGAACAACACGATGAGAGAGAGAACAACAACACGATGAGAGAACAACAACACGATGAGAGAGAGAACAACAACACGATGAGAGAACAACAACACGATGAGAGAGAGAACAACAACACGATGAGAGAGAACAACAACACGATGAGAGAGAACAACAACACGATGAGAGAGAACAACACGATGAGAGAGAACAACACGATGAGAGAGAACAACAACACGATGAGAGAGAACAACACGATGAGAGAGAACAACAACACGATGAGAGAGAACAACAACACGATGAGAGAGAACAACACGATGAGAGAGAGAACAACAACACGATGAGAGAACAACAACACGATGAGAGAGAACAACAACACGATGAGAGAGAACAACAACACGATGAGAGAGAACAACAACACGATGAGAGAGAACAACAACACGATGAGAGAGAACAACACGATGAGAGAGAACAACAACACGATGAGAGAACAACAACACGATGAGAGAGAACAACAACACGATGAGAGAGAACAACAACACGATGAGAGAGAACAACAACACGATGAGAGAGAACAACAACACGATGAGAGAGAACAACAACACGATGAGAGAGAACAACACGATGAGAGAGAGAACAACACGATGAGAGAGAACAACACGATGAGAGAGAGAACAACAACACGATGAGAGAGAACAACAACACGATGAGAGAGAACAACAACACGATGAGAGAGAACAACAACACGATGAGAGAGAGAACAACAACACGATGAGAGAGAGAACAACAACACGATGAGAGAGAACAACAACACGATGAGAGAGAACAACAACACGATGAGAGAGAACAACAACACGATGAGAGAGAGAACAACAACACGATGAGAGAGAGAACAACACGATGAGAGAGAGAACAACAACACGATGAGAGAGAGAACAACACGATGAGAGAGAGAACAACAACACGATGAGAGAGAACAACAACACGATGAGAGAACAACAACACGATGAGAGAGAACAACAACACGATGAGAGAGAGAACAACAACACGATGAGAGAGAACAACAACACGATGAGAGAGAACAACAACACGATGAGAGAGAACAACAACACGATGAGAGAGAGAACAACAACACGATGAGAGAGAACAACAACACGATGAGAGAGAACAACAACACGATGAGAGAGAACAACAACACGATGAGAGAACATCAACACGATGAGAGAGAACAACAACACGATGAGAGAACAACAACACGATGAGAGAGAACAACAACACGATGAGAGAACAACAACACGATGAGAGAGAGAACAACAACACGATGAGAGAGAGAACAACAACACGATGAGAGAGAACAACACGATGAGAGAGAGAACAACAACACGATGAGAGAGAGAACAACAACACGATGAGAGAGAGAACAACAACACGATGAGAGAGAACAACAACACGATGAGAGAGAACAACAACACGATGAGAGAGAGAACAACAACACGATGAGAGAGAGAACAACAACACGATGAGAGAGAACAACAACACGATGAGAGAGAGAACAACAACACGATGAGAGAGA
This sequence comes from Tautogolabrus adspersus, assembly GCA_020745685.1. Classification (NCBI taxonomy): domain Eukaryota; kingdom Metazoa; phylum Chordata; class Actinopteri; order Labriformes; family Labridae; genus Tautogolabrus; species Tautogolabrus adspersus. The sequence goes on from CM036554.1 coordinate 671,311, forward strand.
GAACAACAACACGATGAGAGAACAACAACACGATGAGAGAGAACAACAACACGATGAGAGAGAACATCAACACGATGAGAGAGAACATCAACACGATGAGAGAGAACAACAACACGATGAGAGAGAACAACACGATGAGAGAGAACAACACGATGAGAGAGAACAACACGATGAGAGAGAACAACAACAAGATGAGAGAGAGAACAACAACACGATGAGAGAGAGAACAACAACACGATGAGAGAGAACAACAACACGATGAGAGAGAACAACAACACGATGAGAGAGAACAACAACACGATGAGAGAGAGAACAACAACACGATGAGAGAGAGAACAACAACACGATGAGAGAGAGAACAACAACACGATGAGAGAGAACAACAACACGATGAGAGAGAACAACACGATGAGAGAGAGAACAACAACACGATGAGAGAGAGAACAACAACACGATGAGAGAGAACAACAACACGATGAGAGAACATCAACACGATGAGAGAGAACAACAACACGATGAGAGAACATCAACACGATGAGAGAACAACAACACGATGAGAGAGAGAACAACAACACGATGAGAGAACATCAACACGATGAGAGAACAACAACACGATGAGAGAGAGAACAACAACACGATGAGAGAGAACAACAACACGATGAGAGAGAACAACACGATGAGAGAGAACAACAACACGATGAGAGAGAACAACAACACGATGAGAGAACAACAACACGATGAGAGAACAACAACACGATGAGAGAGAGAACAACAACACGATGAGAGAGAGAACAACAACACGATGAGAGAACAACAACACGATGAGAGAGAGAACAACAACACGATGAGAGAACAACAACACGATGAGAGAGAACATCAACACGATGAGAGAACAACAACACGATGAGAGAGAACAACACCACGATGAGAGAACAACAACACGATGAGAGAGAGAACAACAACACGATGAGAGAACAACAACACGATGAGAGAACAACAACACGATGAGAGAGAACAACAACACGATGAGAGAGAACAACAACACGATGAGAGAGAGAACAACAACACGATGAGAGAGAGAACAACAACACGATGAGAGAACAACAACACGATGAGAGAGAACAACAACACGATGAGAGAGAGAACAACAACACGATGAGAGAGAGAACAACAACACGATGAGAGAGAACAACAACACGATGAGAGAGAACAACACGATGAGAGAGAACAACAACACGATGAGAGAACAACAACACGATGAGAGAGAAAAACAACACGATGAGAGAGAGAACAACAACACGATGAGAGAGAGAACAACACGATGAGAGAACAACAACACGATGAGAGAACAACACGATGAGAGAACAACAACACGATGAGAGAGAACAACAACACGATGAGAGAGAGAACAACAACACGATGAGAGAGAACAACAACACGATGAGAGAGAACAACAACACGATGAGAGAGAGAACAACAACACGATGAGAGAGAGAACAACAACACGATGAGAGAGAGAACAACAACACGATGAGAGAGAGAACAACAACACGATGAGAGAACAACAACACGATGAGAGAGAACAACAACACGATGAGAGAGAACAACAACACGATGAGAGAACAACAACACGATGAGAGAGAACAACAACACGATGAGAGAACAACAACACGATGAGAGAACAACACGATGAGAGAACAACAACACGATGAGAGAACAACAACACGATGAGAGAGAACAACAACACGATGAGAGAGAACAACAACACGATGAGAGAGAACAACAACACGATGAGAGAGAACAACAACACGATGAGAGAGAGAACAACACGATGAGAGAGAACAACAACACGATGAGAGAGAACAACACGATGAGAGAGAGAACAACACGATGAGAGAGAGAACAACAACACGATGAGAGAGAGAACAACAACACGATGAGAGAGAACAACAACACGATGAGAGAGAACAACAACACGATGAGAGAGAACAACACGATGAGAGAGAGAACAACAACACGATGAGAGAGAGAACAACAACACGATGAGAGAGAGAACAACAACACGATGAGAGAGAGAACAACAACACGATGAGAGAGAACAACACGATGAGAGAGAACAACACGATGAGAGAGAGAACAACAACACGATGAGAGAGAGAACAACAACACGATGAGAGAGAGAACAACAACACGATGAGAGAGAGAACAACAACACGATGAGAGAGAGAACAACAACACGATGAGAGAGAACAACAACACGATGAGAGAGAGAACAACAACACGATGAGAGAGAACAACACGATGAGAGAGAACAACACGATGAGAGAGAACAACACGATGAGAGAGAGAACAACACGATGAGAGAGAGAACAACACGATGAGAGAGAACAACACGATGAGAGAGAACAACACGATGAGAGAGAACAACACGATGAGAGAGAACAACACGATGAGAGAGAACAACACGATGAGAGAGAACAACACGATGAGAGAGAACAACACGATGAGAGAGAACAACACGATGAGAGAGAACAACACGATGAGAGAGAACAACACGATGAGAGAGAACAACACGATGAGAGAGAACAACACGATGAGAGAGAGAACAACACGATGAGAGAGAACAACACGATGAGAGAGAACAACACGATGAGAGAGAGAACAACACGATGAGAGAGAACAACACGATGAGAGAGAACAACAACACGATGAGAGAACATCAACACGATGAGAGAGAACAACAACACGATGAGAGAACATCAACACGATGAGAGAACATCAACACGATGAGAGAGAACAACAACACGATGAGAGAGAACAACAACACGATGAGAGAGAGAACAACACGATGAGAGAGAGAACAACACGATGAGAGAGAACAACACGATGAGAGAGAACAACACGATGAGAGAGAACAACACGATGAGAGAGAGAACAACACGATGAGAGAGAACAACACGATGAGAGAGAACAACAACACGATGAGAGAACATCAACACGATGAGAGAGAACAACAACACGATGAGAGAGAACAACAACACGATGAGAGAACATCAACACGATGAGAGAGAACAACAACACGATGAGAGAGAACAACACGATGAGAGAGAACAACACGATGAGAGAGAGAACAACACGATGAGAGAGAACAACACGATGAGAGAGAACAACAACACGATGAGAGAACATCAACACGATGAGAGAGAACAACAACACGATGAGAGAACATCAACACGATGAGAGAACATCAACACGATGAGAGAGAACAACAACACGATGAGAGAGAACAACACGATGAGAGAGAGAACAACACGATGAGAGAGAACAACACGATGAGAGAGAACAACACGATGAGAGAGAGAACAACACGATGAGAGAGAACAACACGATGAGAGAGAACAACAACACGATGAGAGAACATCAACACGATGAGAGAGAACAACAACACGATGAGAGAACATCAACACGATGAGAGAACAACAACACGATGAGAGAGAGAACAACACGATGAGAGAACATCAACACGATGAGAGAACAACAACACGATGAGAGAGAGAACAACAACACGATGAGAGAGAGAACAACAACACGATGAGAGAGAACAACAACACGATGAGAGAGAACAACACGATGAGAGAGAACAACAACACGATGAGAGAGAACAACAACACGATGAGAGAACATCAACACGATGAGAGAACAACAACACGATGAGAGAGAGAACAACAACACGATGAGAGAGAGAACAACAACACGATGAGAGAACAACAACACGATGAGAGAGAGAACAACAACACGATGAGAGAACAACAACACGATGAGAGAGAACATCAACACGATGAGAGAACAACAACACGATGAGAGAGAGCAACACCACGATGAGAGAACAACAACACGATGAGAGAGAGAACAACAACACGATGAGAGAACAACAACACGATGAGAGAACAACAACACGATGAGAGAGAACAACAACACGATGAGAGAGAACAACAACACGATGAGAGAGAGAACAACAACACGATGAGAGAGAGAACAACAACACGATGAGAGAACATCAACACGATGAGAGAGAACAACAACACGATGAGAGAGAGAACAACAACACGATGAGAGAGAGAACAACAACACGATGAGAGAGAACAACAACACGATGAGAGAGAACAACACGATGAGAGAGAACAACAACACGATGAGAGAACAACAACACGATGAGAGAGAAAAACAACACGATGAGAGAGAGAACAACAACACGATGAGAGAGAGAACAACACGATGAGAGAACAACAACACGATGAGAGAGAGAACAACACGATGAGAGAACAACAACACGATGAGAGAGAACAATAACACGATGAGAGAGAGAACAACAACACGATGAGAGAGAACAACAACACGATGAGAGAGAACAACAACACGATGAGAGAGAGAACAACAACACGATGAGAGAGAGAACAACAACACGATGAGAGAGAGAACAACAACACGATGAGAGAGAGAACAACAACACGATGAGAGAACAACAACACGATGAGAGAGAACAACAACACGATGAGAGAGAACAACAACACGATGAGAGAACAACAACACGATGAGAGAGAACAACAACACGATGAGAGAACAACAACACGATGAGAGAACAACACGATGAGAGAACAACAACACGATGAGAGAACAACAACACGATGAGAGAGAACAACAACACGATGAGAGAGAACAACAACACGATGAGAGAGAACAACAACACGATGAGAGAGAACAACAACACGATGAGAGAGAGAACAACACGATGAGAGAGAACAACAACACGATGAGAGAGAACAACACGATGAGAGAGAGAACAACACGATGAGAGAGAGAACAACAACACGATGAGAGAGAGAACAACAACACGATGAGAGAGAACAACAACACGATGAGAGAGAACAACAACACGATGAGAGAGAACAACACGATGAGAGAGAGAACAACAACACGATGAGAGAGAGAACAACAACACGATGAGAGAGAGAACAACAACACGATGAGAGAGAGAACAACAACACGATGAGAGAGAACAACACGATGAGAGAGAACAACACGATGAGAGAGAGAACAACAACACGATGAGAGAGAGAACAACAACACGATGAGAGAGAGAACAACAACACGATGAGAGAGAGAACAACAACACGATGAGAGAGAACAACAACACGATGAGAGAGAGAACAACAACACGATGAGAGAGAACAACACGATGAGAGAGAACAACACGATGAGAGAGAACAACACGATGAGAGAGAACAACACGATGAGAGAGAGAACAACAACACGATGAGAGAGAGAACAACACGATGAGAGAGAACAACACGATGAGAGAGAACAACACGATGAGAGAGAACAACACGATGAGAGAGAACAACACGATGAGAGAGAACAACACGATGAGAGAGAACAACACGATGAGAGAGAACAACACGATGAGAGAGAACAACACGATGAGAGAGAACAACAACACGATGAGAGAGAGAACAACACGATGAGAGAGAACAACACGATGAGAGAGAGAACAACACGATGAGAGAGAACAACACGATGAGAGAGAACAACACGATGAGAGAGAGAACAACACGATGAGAGAGAACAACACGATGAGAGAGAACAACACGATGAGAGAGAACAACACGATGAGAGAGAGAACAACACGATGAGAGAGAACAACACGATGAGAGAGAACAACAACACGATGAGAGAGAGAACAACAACACGATGAGAGAGAGAACAACAACACGATGAGAGAGAACAACACGATGAGAGAGAGAACAACAACACGATGAGAGAGAACAACAACACGATGAGAGAGAGAACAACAACACGATGAGAGAGAACAACACGATGAGAGAGAGAACAACAACACGATGAGAGAACAACAACACGATGAGAGAGAGAACAACACGATGAGAGAGAGAACAACACGATGAGAGAGAACAACACGATGAGAGAGAGAACAACACGATGAGAGAGAGAACAACACGATGAGAGAGAACAACACGATGAGAGAGAGAACAACACGATGAGAGAGAACAACACGATGAGAGAGAACAACACGATGAGAGAGAGAACAACACGATGAGAGAGAACAACACGATGAGAGAGAACAACACGATGAGAGAGAACAACACGATGAGAGAGAGAACAACACGATGAGAGAGAACAACACGATGAGAGAGAACAACAACACGATGAGAGAGAGAACAACAACACGATGAGAGAGAGAACAACAACACGATGAGAGAGAACAACACGATGAGAGAGAGAACAACAACACGATGAGAGAGAACAACAACACGATGAGAGAGAGAACAACAACACGATGAGAGAGAACAACACGATGAGAGAGAGAACAACAACACGATGAGAGAACAACAACACGATGAGAGAGAGAACAACAACACGATGAGAGAGAACAACAACACGATGAGAGAGAGAACAACACGATGAGAGAGAGAACAACAACACGATGAGAGAGAGAACAACACGATGAGAGAGAACAACACGATGAGAGAGAACAACAACACGATGAGAGAGAGAACAACAACACGATGAGAGAGAACAACAACACGATGAGAGAGAACAACAACACGATGAGAGAGAGAACAACACGATGAGAGAGAGAACAACAACACGATGAGAGAGAGAACAACACGATGAGAGAGAACAACACGATGAGAGAGAGAACAACAACACGATGAGAGAGAACAACAACACGATGAGAGAGAACAACAACACGATGAGAGAGAACAACACGATGAGAGAGAGAACAACAACACGATGAGAGAGAACAACAACACGATGAGAGAGAGAACATCAACACGATGAGAGAGAACAACAACACGATGAGAGAGAACAACAACACGATGAGAGAGAGAACAACAACACGATGAGAGAGAGAACAACAACACGATGAGAGAGAACAACAACACGATGAGAGAGAACAACAACACGATGAGAGAGAACAACACGATGAGAGAGAGAACAACAACACGATGAGAGAGAACAACAACACGATGAGAGAGAACAACAACACGATGAGAGAGAACAACACGATGAGAGAGAGAACAACAACACGATGAGAGAGAACAACAACACGATGAGAGAGAGAACAACAACACGATGAGAGAGAACAACACGATGAGAGAGAACAACACGATGAGAGAGAGAACAACAACACGATGAGAGAGAGAACAACAACACGATGAGAGAGAACAACACGATGAGAGAACAACAACACGATGAGAGAGAGAACAACAACACGATGAGAGAGAGAACAACAACACGATGAGAGAGAGAACAACAACACGATGAGAGAGAACAACACGATGAGAGAGAGAACAACAACACGATGAGAGAGAGAACAACAACACGATGAGAGAGAGAACAACAACACGATGAGAGAGAGAACAACAACACGATGAGAGAGAACAACAACACGATGAGAGAGAGAACAACACGATGAGAGAGAGAACAACAACACGATGAGAGAGAACAACAACACGATGAGAGAGAACAACACGATGAGAGAGAACAACAACACGATGAGAGAGAGAACAACAACACGATGAGAGAGAGAACAACAACACGATGAGAGAGAGAACAACAACACGATGAGAGAGAACAACAACACGATGAGAGAGAACAACAACACGATGAGAGAGAACAACACGATGAGAGAGAGAACAACAACACGATGAGAGAGAACAACAACACGATGAGAGAGAACAACACGATGAGAGAGAACAACAACACGATGAGAGAGAGAACAACAACACGATGAGAGAGAACAACACGATGAGAGAGAACAACACGATGAGAGAGAGAACAACAACACGATGAGAGAGAGAACAACAACACGATGAGAGAGAACAACACGATGAGAGAACAACAACACGATGAGAGAGAGAACAACAACACGATGAGAGAGAGAACAACAACACGATGAGAGAGAGAACAACAACACGATGAGAGAGAACAACACGATGAGAGAGAGAACAACAACACGATGAGAGAGAGAACAACAACACGATGAGAGAGAGAACAACAACACGATGAGAGAGAGAACAACAACACGATGAGAGAGAGAACAACAACACGATGAGAGAGAGAACAACAACACGATGAGAGAGAACAACAACACGATGAGAGAGAGAACAACACGATGAGAGAGAGAACAACAACACGATGAGAGAGAACAACAACACGATGAGAGAGAACAACACGATGAGAGAGAACAACAACACGATGAGAGAGAGAACAACAACACGATGAGAGAGAGAACAACAACACGATGAGAGAGAGAACAACAACACGATGAGAGAGAACAACAACACGATGAGAGAGAACAACAACACGATGAGAGAGAGAACAACAACACGATGAGAGAGAACAACACGATGAGAGAGAACAACAACACGATGAGAGAGAGAACAACAACACGATGAGAGAGAGAACAACAACACGATGAGAGAGAACAACAACACGATGAGAGAGAGAACAACAACACGATGAGAGAGAACAACAACACGATGAGAGAGAACAACACGATGAGAGAGAACAACAACACGATGAGAGAGAGAACAACAACACGATGAGAGAGAGAACAACAACACGATGAGAGAGAGAACAACAACACGATGAGAGAGAACAACAACACGATGAGAGAGAACAACAACACGATGAGAGAGAACAACACGATGAGAGAGAGAACAACAACACGATGAGAGAGAACAACAACACGATGAGAGAGAACAACACGATGAGAGAGAACAACAACACGATGAGAGAGAGAACAACAACACGATGAGAGAGAGAACAACAACACGATGAGAGAGAACAACAACACGATGAGAGAGAACAACACGATGAGAGAGAACAACAACACGATGAGAGAGAGAACAACAACACGATGAGAGAGAGAACAACACGATGAGAGAGAGAACAACAACACGATGAGAGAGAACAACAACACGATGAGAGAGAACGACACGATGAGAGAGAACAACAACACGATGAGAGAGAGAACAACAACACGATGAGAGAGAGAACAACAACACGATGAGAGAGAACAACAACACGATGAGAGAGAACAACAACACGATGAGAGAGAACAACAACACGATGAGAGAGAGAACAACAACACGATGAGAGAGAACAACAACACGATGAGAGAGAACAACAACACGATGAGAGAGAGAACAACAACACGATGAGAGAGAACAACAACACGATGAGAGAACACAGCTGGATGAGAACAGGTCACGACCGTCCCCCGGACTATAACTGCCTCGTGTTCTCCGTCAGCGTCTCTGGGAGGAGCTTGTCATCCTTCATTCTGACTGACAGATCTGAGGTCAGTGAACGAGTCTCTCTATCAGTTTAATGGAAAGCTCGTTGATTTACCGTCTTCACCTGCTGTCATGTCAGCAGGTTCGCTCTGCAGCAGACAGGTGAGAGTGAACGACACGTCTCAGCAGGTCGTCACACACAGAGAGAGAGAGAGACAGCTGCTCCCTCCGTCTCATTAAATCAAACATTATTACCTGGACTCATCACGTCCTCTGGCGTGACCGAGGGTAGGTTTTTAATCTGGAGTCTTAAGAGCACACACTGACCCCTCCCTTAGACCTCAGTTGTCTTGCTGTTGATGTTAAGCCATCAAGCGTCACTGCAGAGAGAACTAACTGGACGTGTCTTTGTCGACTTCCTGTCAGAGAACCCGCCTTGTGGACCCGCCTCTGAGAAAGTAGACTCTCTTTATGTGAAGAAACCCCCCCAAAGGTCAAAGTTCAGCTTCACTCTGTAAAAATTCTGAAGAATCAAACTCACTCGTGCTGCCTGCGGATCTCCTCGATGTCTGCGTTTTCGTTGTTGCTGTTGGCCTTGCGAGCTTTGTCCAGCTCCTTCACCAGCTCTGTGCGGTGGGCGTTTTTCATCGCCTCGATCGCTGAGAAGAAAACAATACAGCCTCAACATGTCTGTGCAAATTCTTTATAACCTGTTATTAAAAAGATGTCAACACGATGATGCAGTCCTGAGGAAAGGATCACAGTATCAGCTGTTTGACAGTAAAAGATCATAATCCTGAGAAGAATTGGAAAGGGGGCGTCTGTGGCCTAGTGGTTTGCGTGGGTGCTCCATGAACAGAGGCTGATTGGTCTCCTCATGTCCTCATTATCTGGATTTGATTTTATGTGCGAATAAAACAAAGACATTATGAGGTTTTCTGTGATGTACCAGAGATAGTAGCTGCGGTCTCCTCTGCCAGCAGCCTCTCCTTCTCCTCGTGCAGGTTCTCCAGCTCTCTCTGGTGTTTCCTCTGCAGCTCGTCGATCACCTTCTGATGGGAGTCCTCCATCGCTGCAAAGCCTCGCTCACAGGTGGCCTGTCAGAGAAGAAACACGGTGCACGTGTGAGTTCACGGCTCACCTGGAGAAGGTCCAGAAGGGTCTCCTGTGCAGGAAGAACCTCCTGGACTCTGCAGTGTAAACTGGTGCAAATCATTTAAATCCAGCAAATACATGGCAAGCTGCAGCCTGTTAGCCACGAGCGAGCGAGACGAGTCTGTGTGAGTACGAGAAGGTTAAAGGAGAGAAGGAAACACTGAGTGAAACACTGAAGGAAGCAGAGACGATGAGAGGAGGGAGTGAGAGAGAGCCTGTTCACTGATTCTGATTTAATGTACAGATAAGTGTCGCATCTGGGGCTAAGAAATGAAGCCAACAGCTAAAGTGCAAAAAACTGCAGTTCCTCCAGTGTCCACTAGAGTCTGTCTCCTGCAGGGAGTCAGTTTCCATAGAGCTCCATGTTAAAATAAACATGTTTACAGCCTGGTATAAAAACAGTTTTGGTCTCTAGAGCTCAAATCTCACCATACATTATATTAAGGCATAAAGTGATATAGAATTAGTGGGTGTGGCCTCTTTGAGTGACAGGTGGGATCTGCTAGGTGTCCCCTCAGATAATTCTGTCCCTGACCTTTAACCTCTTTGTGCTGTTGGAGCTTTTTGGAGATTTGTTCATGTAAATATCAGATCAATAGCAACGATTAGCAGCTAATCTGAGTCAGCTTCCTGGACTGTTAGCTCGTTCACTGTTGGGGTCAAATTGAGGTGTAAACATGCAAAAGTAAATCGACCCCCAACCATATTATGTAGGCGTGTTAGTCCACCTTGAGAAATTCAACCTTGTCGACTTCAGTTGGGCGAACATGTTGACATGGGTTTAAAGGTCCAACTCAAACAATCCTTGCTCTCTGACTGCGTGTGACTCTGTGGCTGCTCATGCTGTTTAGCAGCGGCCTCAGTCTGCACCTAATGTGCAAATCCTCATCAGCCTTGGGGTCCAAATCTGTGCTGGAATGTCGGGTTAAGCTAATAGGTTAATTCAATCATGAGTAGCTGGACGTCTGAGCAGCTGAGGTTAAATATATCTCAGGTGAGTTCCAGCTCAGCACCTCAGGGTGGAACAGAGAGGACATTAATCCCCATCAGCACACTTTGAGAGATGTTAAATACACTTCTCTTACAGATTCAGAGCAGAATATCACATGACGGGGTTTAAACCCTCCGATCAGACACGTCTTCCTGCTCCCGTTCTTCATTCACTCTCTAATCTGAGGCCTCAGTGGACCCGCTCTCCCCTCAGACAGAGTGAACGAAGGTCCAGTGTGTTTCCACAGGGATCAAACCCCCCACAGAGCTCAGACCCAGGAACCCCCCAAAGAGCTCAGACCCAGGAACCCCCCAAAGAGCAAAGTAAACTTCCTGCAGTGACGTCAGAGCAGCCCCGGCTTAGTTTAGAAACATGTCAGACTGTTTCTGTGTGTAAATATATCCGGGGGCACAGACGCACACACTGCACAGCCACCGTTTACCACGAAAGCACAAGTTACTTTTCTAAAGTGGGATAAAGATGTTCAGGTTTGTTGATGTTATCAGCTCATATTAAAGAACAAGCAGAACACAATGCTCGCGGTGGTTAATGAACCATGTGATCAGAGGTCCAGCAGAGGGCGCTCTGTCTCCACACTTTACAATCCTCTCAGCAGCGTCTGAAGCTCATGAAGAAGAACATCGCAGCTGAACAGAAGCCGCTCTGCAGTCAAACTGACCCGGGGTTTAACGCATATAGACGCACGCCACATCTCAGGATTTAACCCTTTCATCATAAAAGCGTTCCAACAACATAATTAAAGGGGACTTTTATTGTGAAGGATTTGTCGGAAAGAAAACGTGTTTATCATCAAATAACCTGAGCTTTGACGGAGCTACAGTTAGCAGAGATTTTTAATCACACCCTGGGGAGGTTCAGCCGCTCATATGACCACGAGTCACCGCCACAGCCCTCTTCATGTAATCACCTTGGACTTCAGACAAGCGAGACATCAGTTAAGACACCTTCAGCAGGTGAACCTGTGGTAATGGAGATAATCAGGTGACACCGAGTCATGGCGTTCCAGCACATAGCTCGTGTTACAGCCAGAAAGAGACGCTCTGCAGGTGAACACGCCCACTCAATGCTGCTGTTATCGGTTTGTTTTATTTTTTGGTAGATTATTGTTTGGTCTCTGTAAATAATTTAACATCAACTCTACGCGAATATCCTCAAATAACTTTCAGTACGATCTGACGCTTTATACCGTTAAACCTGGAAAAGAAGTCGCACCGATGTACGAGACGCAGCCTGACAAGTGTTTCTATCCCAGCACACCTGTGCAGTATGCTAACGCCCTGAGGAAGGCCAATAGGCTGAAACACGCGGCGTTTTCCACTCGCTTTCTTACCTTTCCACCTGAACCTCTCCCACTGTGCCTGTACCCGCTTCAGAGACCGCTCTGAAGATGAATCTGCTGTTTGATGGTGTCGGCCTGTCTGTGATTTTCTAGCACAAGTTCTGACTTCTGATTCAGCTCTAAAGAAATCGAGCCCATCTTCAGCTTCCGGAGGTAACGTGTTGAAATGTAATGACGACTGTTATTCAGAGAAAGAAGCGATTAAACTGTTAGAGCAAATAGTCGAAGGAGAAGCTAATGTCATGTCCCTAAAGTGTCAAAGGGTTAGCTTACCAAGCACAAAGAACTACAAACAGAGGAACTCATTTCAGAGGCTGCTTTATGATCTGTAGTGTGGACGAACCCGATGGCGTCCGTTCAATGTGTCTGTAATGTCTGTGAGTGATGGTGAAGAAAGTTGAAAACAAAAAATGGGTTCCTGGGTACAGACTACTGCAGAGTCACTGCTCACAGAAACCTACGGGAGGTTAGTTTTCATGCAACAGGGAAGGAAAGAGTTCTACAGAAGAGCGAGAGTTTGGTGGGCGGGGTTAGGAGGGGTCAGGAGAGGGGAGGGGGTCTGGGAATGCCACAGAGGAACACAAGGCATCACAGATGGACGACGGTAAGGACAAGGAGCGCTTTCCACCTTCAGGTTGTCCAGGTCTTTCTCGTATTTCTGCCGCAGAGTCGTTGTGTCTCCCTGCTCCTCGCGTCGTCTCATCTCTTCCGTCATCACTGACACCTGCGTCACCAGCTCCTGGATCCGCTCCTTCAGGGTGGACTTTTGGGCCGCGGTGTGATGGGTCAGTTGGTCCTCGATTGAGTTCTTTTCCTGGTTCGTCGGAGTCATCATGCTTCTCAGCTCTTCCATTTCCCGGTCGAATCTCTCCGTGAGGTCCGTCCTCTCCAGCTCGTGTTTCTTCTTCAGGTTCTCCATGCAGATCGTCAGCGAGTCGATCTCTTTTACATTTTCTTCGGAGCAGAGTCGCAGCGTCTCTTTAGCCTTTACGATCTCCTGCTTCAACTTTTCAGCCTCCTGCTCGTAGCCGTCTTTGACGTCTCGTAACTCCTTCTTGTGTCTGGACACCAAGTCCTGAATTTCAATGTTTTTATCCAACGAGTGGATGGGTTCTCCTTCGATCTGGATCAGACTTTGAGGCCCAGTCGTAGTTTTTAAAGACATCTCAGAGAGCTGACTCTGAAGATCTGTCACTTTGGACTCCAGATTTCTTGCAGCTTCTCTCAATTTGGGACAATTTGGACAGTCCAAGCTAGCAGTCTGAACATCTGTCTGCTTTAGCTTCAGCTCGTTCTCATGTTTGACCTTCAGCCTGGTGATCACATACCACATGTTTGCTTCTTTTAGGGCATCAAGCAGATATTCAGAAGGGCGTTTTTGGTCCTGGCTTAAACTGTAGCTAGCTAGAGCCGAAGACAGAAGCTTTTCATCTTTTGCTAACTTCACATTGGATGCAATCTGCTGCAGAACACTTAACTTTGTCTTCAACGTCTCTGTCAGCTTTTTAAGAATGAGAGCGCTGGTTTCATTATCGAGCCATCCGTACATGGCGGCAAAATCTGCCCCCGTCACAACCTCACTCTCTGCTCGAGGACACATCTTCCTAAAGAAGAGCACCAATCTGTTCTGGGCCATCATCTGTTCAGCTAAGCCTCTTGCTAAACTGTGTCTGTCTTCTTCGGAGTTTATTCTGCACGTTCCCAACAGCTGGCTCCAGAACTCTCCCTCCATCACCAACATCACATCTTGAGGATCCAAACTGAGCGACTCCTCTGACAAAAAACTGAATAAAGTGCTTTTTAAATCACCAAACATTTTCTCTACATTTACATCTACCTCTGCTAACATCTCTAAAACCTGATTCATCGCCTCACACCTCTTCTCGATCTCTTCTACTACTTGCTTAATTGGTCCTTTATCGTCAACCTGCGTCTCTCTCATCTCCACACGCTCGCTAACCGTTTCTTCGACTCTACCTGTCTTCATTTCTAACTTCTCTCGCAGCATTCTTATTTCGTTTTCTGCTTCTCTAAGCTTCTCTTTACTGACTCTTTCTGTTTCCTGATTCAGGGCGATCAGTTCTCCGTTTTTGGCTTCCAGTTCCAAACACCGCTGCTCTGTAGATTGAAGGTTCGCCTCCGTCTCGGATAACTTTAGATGCGAGGTGTCGAGTTGCCCTTCGAGTTGCTCGTTCTCTGCTTGTACCTCGTCGTCCTCGTAATCTGCCTGGAAGCCGAGACCTTTTAGTGTAGCCTCTTTCAGCTGCAGCTTCTTCTCAGTGTCCTTTAAGGTGTTTCCGAGCTCCTCCAGTGTAACCAGAGCTTCGTGAAGCCTCAGAGATTTCTCATTCAGCTCCCTCTCGTAGTACTCCCTGTCGATAGCGCTCGCCTGGTTTTCAGCCAGTTCAGCCTTCAGTATTTTCAGCTCCTCTAAGACCTGGTGATGCGGTTTGCCGCCCTGCTGGCTGATCAGCTCCGCCTTCAGTCTGTCTATTTCTCTGTCGGCCTCAGTCAGCTGGTTCATTATCTCCTGACAGCGTTGTTTCAACGCTCCGTTTTCACTCGTTAAAAGTTCGACCCTCTGAGAGAGCATGCCAATGTTCATCTCGTTCGCCTCCTTGTGGTGTTCGATCCCGGAGAGCGGGCCGTACGGGCTTTTCAGGCTCTCGAAGCGTTGCTTCTGAACCTTTCCCACTAAATCCTCCATGTTTAGAAGACGGGCTTCGTACTCTCGGACGCTCTCTCCTGCTCTGGCTAAACTCTTCTTTAACGTTTCATATTCTAACTCCTGTTGGTACTTCCAGGTCTCCAGGAGCATCTGAAGCTGACGTCTCTCTGCCGACTCTTTATTACGACTGTGTGACTTCAACACATTCAGCAGCTCCTTAATGCTCAGAGGTCTATCAGTTATCAAGTCCTCCAGTTCTTGGATCGACTCCGTGCTGTCCGTTAGCAAGAAGCTAACGTTTTTTTGGACCGGTTCAGGGGGAGGGCCTTCCAGAGTGATCGTTTTTGGGGGTTCAGTAAAGTAAGGGTCCTTGATGGGGAGGTGAGAAAGCGAGAGGCCAAGCTGTGCCTGCATATTGCGTTTTTTCAGCTCTTGCAACTTCAGGAGCTCTTTGGTCTCCTGGTACTTCTTTGTTAAGCTCTGAGCTTGAGGACTAACCAGTTCAGGCCTCTTCGTCTGGGGCATCACTTCAGCCTCCAGACCCAAAGGGGGCTCCAGCTTGGAAAAGGGGGACCAAACATTTGGTTAACACACAGCAGGGGACACACAAAGCTTCTAATCATTGTCAGTGTTAACTACCAATCACATCCCTTTAATTAATACTAAAAAGTGACATTAAAATTAGCGTTCCCCCACACGATTATCCCAAATTAAACAAAGACATAAATTATCATGATTCAAAGGAAATTCAAAGAAAGTTTAAATGATGTGAGCTCAAAGCAAAGGAAAGAGTTGAATAGCCAGGGTTAGTAAATCACAACATGCTCATTAAGGGTTAAAAGTTACTTCATGTGGTCAGTAATGCAATATTAGTGTCAGCTAGTTCCATATTAGTGTGAGGATGGGAGGCACAGCAGCTCCTACAAACACATTTCTGAGGTCCAAGCTCGAGTCTTACACCAGAGCGTCGTTCGTCCGAGGGGAAACATCAAAGAATCCAAAGTTCAAATGTTTTTTAGAACTCTTGCATCATTCACAGCGACTCGTTGGAGTGCGTTCAGCTTCCAAAACAAAGAGCAGCACGAGAAACAGAGCGATGTGTGTAACAGAAACCATCGTCCTCACTCGTCCACAAACAGGATCAGGATTCATCCAGCATCACTCACACACACAACGATCTTTGTTAACGGGATAACAAATGGATGGTCGGTTCAGCGGTTAATAGAAGATGAGGATCTGACGTCCATGCAGATAATTAGAAACAAGCTGAGAGGTTATTCTTCAGACATGAAGAGAAGCTGTGTGTCTGAACACGGAGGATTATAGCGCTCTAAATATGATAAAAACGTCGAAAGGTTTAAAAATCTAAATAAATGAATACATGAAGGAACACGGTGACCCTTTTTTCTCTCTGTGTGTATTTACCGCAAAATCCAAAATATAAGTCGCACTGACGTACAAGACGCAGCCTGACAAGGTTTAAAGTGTCATCCTGTGTGACGCTTTCTGTCGTGTTCAGTGAAGTCTACAACGGTCAGTTTCTGTGCAGCTCTTTCAGTACCATATGTGTCCACCAGGGGGAGTTTGTAATCCTGCTAGCTACCTGTACGCTAGTCGAGCTCTCAGCCTACAGTGAAAGTTGTGAAGTATCGACCCTCACCCCGCGAGTCTCTCTGCTCACCTGTTGTCTTTAACTGAGGAGTCTTTAAATCAAAGCAGCGACTCCACCAGCTTTATTTACTGACCAGTAAACCACCGTTTGATTTAAAGCACCATGATGACCTCATGATGGAGGAAAGATGTTTTAAAGTGGCGCTATCCCAGCACAGCAACAATGAATGGGCGGCTGAACTCGCTGATATGATGGCCTTTTATTCTGGTATATTGGACGCACTGGTTTATAGGATGGAGTTTACTTCAGAGGTGTAAAAGTCGCTATCAAAAGTCGTCTTATGCACCAGATTTTAGGATATCTGGGACATTTTCACACAATCATAAAAACAAACACGTTAACTTTAATAGTTCTTTCAGCCCAGCGGTTTACATTCAGCCTGTGTGTCGATCACGTGACTTTACGGGCTTCACTTAGGTTTGTTTCTGCACTTTTAAGAACGGCCAACGATATGAAAGTTGAAACATCATCCTGAATGGGATTATTAACTGTGACAGAGTCATGCACCGTCATTTAAGCCAAACTGAGAGAGTGCACAATAACGTCTGCAGCAACCAGCTGCACAACACCATCAATATGAAAATGAGCCATAAAGGATGTTCTTAGTTTAGTTTAAAGACTTTAAATTGGAAGCATGAATAATTGAACGTTACTGATCCCTTTGTTATTAAGTACAGAAATAATCGTTCTTTTCATTTAGAGTGAAATAATCCTCATGAAGTCACTTCAGCGAACACTAAACATCTCTAAAACATCTTTTCTTCACAACCAGCTCGAGTTCAGATACGGACCTGAAACACAACAGTAACTAGAAGAAGCCGATGAAGTCATTAGAGATCAATATTTGTACTGAACATGCAATGAACTCATGCAGAGGATCAAATCTGCAGCTGCTCGCTCTTATGTCAGTTTGTTTTTGTCTTCGCTTCGAGTACAACATGCAAAGAAAGTTACAGCATGGAGGAGAAAACACATGTCACGATGTCTAGAACAGGAGACACACACACACACACACACACACACACACACACACACACACACAGACAGACAGACAGACGGGTCAGAGCACAGACACACACTCACCGGGGAGATGTAACCCGCCCGCACGTCCTGCTCTCTCTCCAGAGCCGTCCTCAGCTGCAGCTCCAGGTCCTGCTTGTGCTTGTTGGAGTCGAGCAGCTGGTGGTGACAGCTCTCCAGCTGGGCCTTCAGCTCCTCCATCTGCAGCAGATAAATACACGTTTACTACATATCAAATATTTAACTTGAACTACTCAGAGCAGTCTGCAGTCCTGACAATCTCCAGATCATTTCACGAGGACTGCTCCTGTAATCATCCAGACCTGGTTCACACATGCACCTCACAGCGGGAGACTATCCCTGTCAGTCAGGGAGGGGGGGCGGGGGGTCTCAAAAGTGGTGGAAGTGACGTACGAAGCAGCAGAGTCCTCTATACGACGCTATAATAAGAATATCTGTCTTTCTATCAATGCTACGTGTAGTTGAACAGAATCTCAATCTGAACTAAAGAGTGGAGAAGAACATACTGGAGAACAGGAAACAGAATGCAGCAGGTTCATTAGAGCACGGAGATCGTAGAGGTGGCGTGCAGACAGTCTATGGTCGTGCAGCGATCACAGGGAATAAACGTCACCACCCCCTCCCACTCGCTCGAGGTGAATTCTCCTGATTATATCCTGCTGCGTTCTCACATCAGCTCACTCTGACTTTCTGCAGAATAAATACGAGGAGGCTGGAGGAGAAACTCCGGGTGAAGAGAGAAACATTCTGCTGTTTGTGTTCACACATGCAGCTCAGACTGTAAATATCAGGAGTTTTTCTGCAGGTGTGAAAGCTCTAAATGAGTCTAAAAGTAGACACAAGTGAAGGAATAGTGTTAGAGATAGGGCCCGACCGATATTGATTTTTGAGTGCCGATACCGATGCTGATTATTTTCAGAGAAAAATTACGATAACGATTTAATCGGCCGATTATTAAAAAAAAAAAAAAAGCATATAAAACGTATTTTTTGATACCTTAAATATACTTTAAACACTTTTGACGAATATGTGAATTGAATGCAGAACCTTTGAGTGTTTTAGAATACATTTACAGTCAAAAATGAGTGCAAATACAGCCTTATCTTATTGTCAATAAAATTAAATAAAAAGATCTTAAAAAAATGAGTGTAGGAACTTATTTTTATTGGTAACAGTTCTAACAAAGTAGTACAGGACAGTACAGGAAGAAGAACTATTTTGTACATTGGTGAGGTCAGTGCGCAGCTGCCTGAGCGAGCATGCTTTCATGTTGTACGGTAAAATTCAATCTCCTCTTTTTTACTCCGGCTAAAGTTGTTAGTTAGCAAGGCTAGGTTAGCTTTACTGTATTTGAAGGGTAGTGGGGGGGTTAGGTGTACTTTTCCTTTTTTTAAGCATGACCTACACGTTTAAAAGGACCAATTGTTCATTACACAAACTAGTTATAAACTTACCGTGTGGGGAAACTCTGCTCGGTTTATCCAATGAGCTCAGCACATTCAAGCTACATGCGCTCCGGTGTTGTGTCCAAAAATGAGTGCGGTGGGTGAGACTGAGAGCCTTTCCTAAGTAGAATGGAGTAGGAGCGCACTCTGCTGGATACTAAGCGCAATAACATTTAAAAAAAAAAAAAAAAAAAATCGGTTGTAATCGGCGTCTTTTTGGCAGATGTTGATTATTTTCAAAAAGGCTATAATCGGCCGATTAAATCGGCAGGCCGATGAATCGGTCGGGCCCTAGTTAGAGATATAAAGCATGACTTGCAAGAGAGCATTAACAACATTTACAACATTGAAATGTTTAAATATGGACTGAACAGAAACTTTATTCACTCCTCCTCCTCTCTCATATATTCGTACCCCTTGTTTGTAGCTCTCCAGCAGCTGATCCAGGTCTGCCGTCTCTCTGCTGTGCATCGTGGCGGGCAGAGGGACCCTCCTCTCCTCCCGTATCGGCGTCTTCTCCACCTGCTGCCAGTGTTGTTCGATCACCTCTTCTACCCTCTGCTGCCTCTCTAAAGGATCCACCGCTAACTCTCCGTCCTCGTACTCAGTCCTCCCTCCATCTCTAACGGAAGAGTTCTCGCCGGCCACAGACTCGTACCTCTTCCTCCTCTCTTCCCTCCTGCGGTTCCTCTCCAGCTCTCCCAGCTCCGCCTGCAGGCTCTCCGCCTCCTGAGCTCTCTGCTGGGCCAGAGCCTGAGCGATTGGCCTGAACTCTGCCCAATCGAACGTCTTAGAGCGGCCCTCTCTCCTGCGCTCTCTCGCCCGACTCTTTGGGACCCCCGGGGCGGGCTCCCTCTCCACAGAGGAGGCCTCGGAGGAGGGGGAGTCCTGGGTGACATCGGGCCGAACCAGACCCTCCAGAGGAGAGAACGAGCCGTGGTCCTCGGTGGAGCTGGAGGGAGGAGAAAGATGAATATTTTGATCACGTGTTTAAGCACCTCTACACCTCTAAACACTTTTCTGTACCTACAAGGTGTCAACAGTTTAAAAGATCTGTGATTCTGCTGATCTCTGTGTGTGCAGTGTTACAGATGTTTCTGTTCAGACCTGGCCACATCAGGAGCCGTGGACGGTCTGACGTTCTTCATCACCGCCTGGATCCAGTTCCTGCGTATTCCTGCTGTCATGGCCGACAGAGTGTGCACGCCCTCCTGAGTCTGAACATGAACAAAAACATTTTATAAAAGATATTTAAAATAAAACTTGTGATACAACTCTGTCAGAAGCTGCTTACATGAATCTGGAAGCCGTAGTTACGTTGAGCCTGATATTCAGTAACGCTGTAACAGGTGGACAGATCGATCTCTCCGTCAAGGTCAGAGGCCTAAGGACACAAGGAGAGGAAACAAGGACCAGTGACAGAGAGGACACAAGGAGAGGAGACAGAGAGAGGAGACAAGAAGAGAAGACAGAGATGAGACAAGAAGAGGAGACAAGGAGAGGACACAAGGAGAGGAGACAAGGAGAGAAGACAGAGATGAGACAAGAAGAGGAGACAAGGAGAGGACACAAGGAGAGGAGACAAGGAGAGAAGACAGAGATGAGACAAGAAGAGGAGACAAGGAGAGAAGACAGAGATGAGACAAGAAGAGGAGACAAGGAGAGGACACAAGGAGAGAAGACAAGGAGAGAAGACAGAGAGGAGGCAAGAAGAGAAGACAGAGATGAGACAAGAAGAGGAGACAAGGAGAGGACACAAGGAGAGGAGACAAGGAGAGAAGCCAGAGATGAGACAAGAAGAGGAGACAAGGAGAGGACACAAGGAGAGGAGACAAGGAGAGAAGACAGAGATGAGACAAGAAGAGGAGACAAGGAGAGAAGACAGAGATGAGACAAGAAGAGGAGACAAGGAGAGGACACAAGGAGAGAAGACAAGGAGAGAAGACAGAGAGGAGGCAAGAAGAGTGTACAAGGAGAGGAGACAAGGAGATGAAACAAGAGGGTACAGAGAGGAAGCGAGGAGAGGAGACAGAGAGGAGAGAAGAAGAGGACACGAGGAGAGGAGACAAGGAGAGGAGACACAGTAAGGAGGCAAGGAGAGGAGACAGAGAGGAGACACAGTAAGGAGGCAAAAAAAGGACGCAAGGAGAGGAGACAGAGAGGAGGAAAGAAGAGGACAGGAGGAGAGGAGACAAGAAGATGGCAGAAGGAGAGGAGGCAAGAAGAGGAGACAAGGAGAGGAGACACAGTAAGGAGGCAAGGAGAGGAGACAAGGAGAGGAGACACCGAGGAGACCAGGAAGAGAGATATGATTAGAAGACAATACAATATGAAACACCAGCAGCTGTTCCTCATTAAAAGCAGGTCAGTAAATGACGGGAGTCAAACTGACCTCCTCTGCGATGGAGTCCTTGTAGTATCTCAGGCTGTGATCGGTCAGAACAAACCAGAACTTCTTCCACTACAATGAAACACACAGAGAGCTTCGGTCAGGAGAGCAGATAAACAATCTGTCTTTAAACTTATCAAACGTCCAGTCAGTGAGTCAAAGCTGCTCCGGGACTCCTCACATGATCCGTGATCTGTGTTTCACACCGATCAGGAGCTCATGACGTACCTGTCCCTGCTCGTCCAGCTTCACCATCCAGCCTTTCTTAAAGTTCAGTAAATCGGGCTGAAAAAACAGAAACACAGAGAAGTGATGATGAGGAAAACATCTCAGAGGAATAAAGCAAGAACATGAACATGCACGCTGACTGCAGGAGGAGATATGAACGAGTGGGTCGTCCAGAGAATTATTCTATGACTTAAGAGTGAACGTCTCAGATTTGAGCTAAAGACACGTTCGAGTCACGTTGCTGTGTTTAGACACAGAGGCATCTCTGATTTCATATTGTGTTGTTTGTGTCTGTGAGACGCTGAATCTCCCGTCTGCACAACACATTCACCTTTTAGTTATTTATAAAGAAACATCGAACATTCAGCCTTCATTTCATTCAGCCTGTTTAGCTTCCTCTGCCTGCATCTTAATTCATCTTCTATATCTTTGCCAAAACTTCTTTGTTGTTCTTATAAAGATGAGAGGCAGGGGGCGCTGGAGTCCCATCGATGGCGGTCTCCATGCTGGAAATGCTGTCTCAGCCTAACTTTCAGTCAACCTAACGACAGACTGAGAGCTGGAGCTGAGGCGGGTTTTAAGACTCCTGACAAACCGTTACACCGCGCCCACCTGTCAATCAGGTCAGCTACACGCCTTATTGTGAATAACTCTTATCCTTCATCAAATCAAAACTGATGAGTCATCAAAACATTCACCCCCCGTACAGTGTGTGCTGATCGAGACATGAGCTAATCAGACCTATTTGGTTTTTTGAACCAGACTGTAAACATGTTAATGTCTGCTGTAAAAACAGGCTTTTTAGAATGGGTGTGTATGTAACTTCCTGTGCTTCTGCAGCCAGCCTCTAGTGGACACTCCAGGAACTGCAGGATTTTACACTTCAGCAGCAGCTTCATTATTCAACACCGGAGGTTGCTTCCTGGTCATGACTCATGATGACTCCTTTTTAGTTTTTAAATGAAGAGTTTGCTCGCTGCAAAGAATGATCAATGAGAGAGAAATCAAACAGAGTTGAATAGAAACGGCCTTTATGCTTCAGCCAAAGTGTAGAAAATGTCATTAGTGTGTCTGAACTGTGTTTGCTCTCGGCATCGTCCCTGATCAAATCTGAGAAGCCTCCTCGGTTTTAGGACGTTTCACACACATAAAATAAACGTTACCTTTCATGTTCAGGCTACAAGCTCGACTCGTGTCAAGTGCTGCAGTAGATTATCACCACTTACCTTCACATATAACATCAGGAGAGAGACTACAGTACCTACATGACGCTGTAAACATGTTTCAAAGATGGAGAGCAGCAGACACACATGCTCGCTCAGGCAGCTGAGGGGAGAAGTTGACCCGACCGGTGGATCACAAATATAAACGTCTGAGATTGTCTGGATATGAAACACAGGAAGGATCAACTTCTGCCTGATCTGCTGCCGCTCTGTGAATCCAGCGTAATCCAGTGACCAGTAATAACGTGTGGGAAACACACACACACACACACATGTGCACCGTGACCTCAGGAAGCAGTGAAAACTGTTAAACACACACACACCCGCAGTCACAAATATATCAACACGCACACGGCACAGACTGGGTGCACAGCAGGTAACATCTGCACACACACGGAGCAGAATGAGGAGAATAACCTGGAGAGGAGAGGAAGAGGAGGGGGGCTGCACTGCCCCCTGCAGCTCGGAGGTTTACCCTACAACATCCACGCCCTCACACCACCAACAACAACAACGCCAAAGAAACATCTGGAAAAGGTAAATATTCAGATAGAGGTCATACACTGAGAATCTCCGGAGCAGTCCTCCTGAAATTATCTAGATATTATCCGGAGTGCATATGTGAAAACGGCTTCTGTGACCCCACTGACCTCTCCGCACACAGCTGGAGACCTGACCCTGAACCCGGCAGATTAACAGAACAGCTGAAGCTTTGTCTCCGACACCAACAGACTGAAACAAAGAGCTTTTTAAAGTTCAATTGTGGGTTTGTTTCATAACAAAAAGAGCTTATTTTAACCTGATCCAGCTGTTATCTCCTTCACAGCAGCTCATGAAGCAGCCGCTCTGTGGGACCAAAACAAGCAGCCTGATGTAGTGATTCAAACCCGGGGTTGAGGTGTGAAGATGAGACAGACAGCGTACTGACTGTCATATTTACCTTTTAAAGGACCCCATTAAGAGATCTGTAATCAGGCGTTTGTATTTTCATGAGACCCAAAGAAGAGCAGCAGCTGAAACCTCACACAAAGTCTGCAAAGAAATCAAGCGAGTTTATTATTCACATCTAATCGAGCGTGACTTCCTCCTCACTCTGTGTTAAGATCCTTCAGACGTCCTGACGTTGCATCAGGAACGGTCAAACCATTTCAAGTCGAGTTCTTCTCTTTGTCGTCTTGCGGACAGATCCGGAGTTTAGACGTTTTGATGCAGTTATTTCAGAAATGTATTTATTAGGGTCCGACCGAATATTAGAAAGAGAACAAATACTAAACTGATCTTTCTTAGATCTACGTTTGATCTGTAGAGCTAGAGTATTATAGATGCTCTCTGACTGGTGAATAAATCGAGTAATATCTGTGATAAAATAAACCCAAACCGGTGGTCACTGGATAAGCTGGTAATCTGACCACCATGCTGGTGATCAAGGGCGACTGGATCTACTGGATCCAAAAGTTGCATGTTCTTTCATTAAATCAGTCAAATCTGTTTATTTTGAGGTTCACAGGTCTGCAGTAAACCACAGCTGTGTGAACCTCTGTAATGTTTACCATGTCAGCTGGTACATCTGGTCCAGCTCCTCGTCAGCTGGATTGTGGTTTGTTTTACAGACACGTTGAACAAACACTCGTGTTGTCTGTGCTCAGCCGTCCTCGGTGTTCCCCCAGCACAACAAGATTTCTGATCATTAATATTTAACGATTTCCAGTCGGGGCGTCCCTGATCGTCTTCTGAGCAGGAGGTTAAAATCCCCCTAACCCTAACCCTATCTGAAAGGTCATCTTTGGATCCTTCAGATAATCGGGACTTTGATCTAAAGGGGGGAATCAGCACGAAATGGACCCTATTATTGTAGTGTGTACCCGGCTTAATGCATCTTCAGGTCTCTTTGTTTTTATTAAACCAGATCAAAGGTATGAGCAACATTAAAGGGGACGTCTGCACGTCACGGAGAATAACCATCTGAGTCTTCAGTTCTTTCTGACGTGTTGGAGCTCCGTGTCTTCACCCTGCAGGAATGTTGTGTTTGATTGAGTCACACACAGAACGTCTCGGGATGATTCAGAGAGTTCCTGTGCAGTTTGGGTTCAACTCTGAGTAACAAAGAGGACGGCGTGCGTAGAAGAAAAGAAGAAGAACATAAACTAAAGGTCATTTTCTCTACGACCACATGAGGACGACGCGTGTTTCTCTGCGTCACATCCTCTGACACACACGCCGTCTGACTGAAACTCACCGTCATCACGGACTCCGTGGTCCTCCTGTCCAGGGACTTGGCTCTCCTCAGAGGGGGCAGGGGGGAGGGGAAATCCAGACCCTGACCCACATCACTCCTCTGATCCTGAATATAAACACACAGAAGCATTTCTTTACAGATCTGTTGAACCAATTAATAAACCATGAAAAGGAAATCAAACTTTGGCGGAGTGAATCGTTCTGAAGGCCAACGTGTAAAAGATTAAAAACATCACGGGTCATTCCTAGAAGCTGGTCTGATTATCTCATGTCCCTCCTTTTCAATAAAAACATTCTTTCAGGGTGTAAGGCCATGCGTCCACCAGGCGGTGTTTTAGGGCAGTAAAGCTCTCGCTGTGCACCTGGATGAAGTGCTAGAGCGCTGACGTCGAAGAGAACTTTAAACTTTGCTCTACCTTCTAAACGTGTGGCTGGCTTCAGTTTAACAGCTGTTCATGGCGGCCCCACTGTGGGTACGCTTGTTTAGTTGTAGACTTTAACGCATAGTGTGCATTTAGACTCTGCACCGACGGAGCTGTGCTCGTCGCACTGTGGCGCTGTCAACTAACAGCAGCACCGCACTCTCCATCCTCTCTTCACCCAAAAAATATCTGAACTCAATAAAAAAGGAACGAGCTGGCGGCTCACGGGAACTGAAGATTTTGACCACTGTGGAAAGACGCCTTCACCGAGTTCCAGATTTATCGCCGAGCAACAACCAAGTAAACGTCGCTGCCTTGTCCCTCACCTCTCGTTCGCAGCTCTGAGTTATCTATTTTTCTTAGTGTCTTTAGGTTACCATACAACATGAGGCTGTCAAAACTTCGGATACTTCTCGCTGCCTTTGACAAAAAGCTGGCGGGAGTAAAAGAACAACAACAGCTGTGTGACGTTCAAATCCACGGGTCGGAAAATACCGACATCATTCCAGTCCTTTAGGTGAATCACAAAGATGCAAAAGTTGTGTTTCTGTCTCTGACACACAGACGGAGCAGAGGGGGAGACGCCGTCTACACGGCAACATTACGGGACAGAAACACTGTCAATGTTTCTGTGCACTTTAGTCGGTGTGCTGGAGTTGATCTGCAATGTTTGGTCATTAATAACAAGAAATGACCCGATGTTTGGTGTCTAGGACTTCAGTTTCTGTTGCCGTGGTAACACTTCTGGTAACGTAACATCCCTTATAAGTTGTTTGAAAGCAAGAGTAAAAAAAACAAATAGGTGAGTGAGTGTGCGTGTGTGTGTGCGTGCCTTCGTGTGTTTGTGTGTGTGTGTGTGTGTGTGTGTGCGTGTGTGTGTGCCTTCGTGTGTTTGTGTGTGTGTGTGCCTTCGTGTGTGTGCCTTCTCGTGTGTGTGTGTGTGTGTGTGCCTTCGTGTGTTTGCGTGTGTGTGTTTGTGCTCCTGAAGGGTCGGCTGGGAAAAGGAAGTGTAACCATCAGGGGAATCCCACCACAGAAAGGAAACTGGAAATGAACACAGCATACACTGCTGACCTCTGACCTCCAACCAAAACAAAGACAGGACAGAGGGCCGGAGGGGGACATGGGGGGAGGGGGGCGGGGAGTGAGGGGGCAAGAAGCAGAAAAAACCTGCACTCTCCGAGCTCACGTCTGCTCTGCTGCTATGAGATGTTTTTAAAAACACTGTTTACGGTTGCAGACGGGGTTGCTATGGTACCAGATTTCTAACCATTGATACGATTCTAGTAGAATCCAAAGATATCTGTACCTGTTTCATTACGATGGCAACAAAAAGAGAAGTCCTCGGCTCCCTTTATTGGGTAATTAATGTTTTCAGTAATAAAAAAATTGGAAACTGGAAACGTTTCAGTGCTGAAATGTCTGAGGGCTCATCTCTGCTTCTTTAAGTGTGAATAAAGACACGTACGTTTACACGATATAACCGTCACTACCCGTATACTCTGACCAGTGTCGGGGTGACGTGTTACAAAGATATCCGGTATTAGTCACTTTTTCCGCATCTCTCTCTTCTCCCTTTTGTCGTCACAAAAGAAAAGAAATCCCCGAAGCATCGAGTAGAAGCGTCTGCAGTTTGTGCTTCTCTTCCTCTGAGCAGGTCGCTGCACGTGAGCAGAAGGTCATCCGTCAGATGCGTGTGTGATGGCGGAGAGGGGAGCTTTTATTTTGTGGAAATATTCCCGTTACTTTGACTTTTGTTCTATCGTGTCTGTCATTGGTGTTATTGGTCTGCAGACTTACAGATGATGGACCGAAAGAGACGCCGTGCAATGACGGTAGAGTCGACACTTTCAAAGGCAGACGTTCAGTCGGCTACGTGCCGTCTGGATCATTTAACCGGCGTGGTTCAAGAGCTGCAAAGGGGCTTAAGTTCTGTAAACACGAGAGGACTGACGTGTTACTATCCAGTGGGTAACGCAGGAACGTAATGAACACCGACTCCCACGCATCCTCTACGTCGGGATGGAGGTAAAATATGCATCCACTAGAGGGCGCAGTTTCTATCAGACCTCCACTTCTTCTTCTCTGCCGTCCAGCTGACCTTCAGTCCCTGTACGATCTCCGCCCAGCTGTTCGGTTGTAGTCGTCTGTCCCTGTGCGAGCTAACATCATATGTTTAGAGTTCATAACAGAATCGCACAACCGTTCCTCCGATAGTTCCAACATTTTCACAAGTATTCTTCTTTGTTGTGTTTTGTTCTAACTGTTGGCTTCACTGCTCGACACTGCCCCCCCCTGATTTCCGGTGGTATTGCCACATTTGGTTCGGATCAGCAGGTTTGCAGAAAACGTGCAGAAATGTAGTTTAGTTAAAGAGGTAGAGCATAAACGTCTTTTAAAGCTACGGTACTTTTTGGATATTACCGCTCATTAAAATGTTATAAGACACGTGGTATCAAAAAGAATCGAGGTTTTGTAAACTTGACAACCTTAAATGTTTTGAACACAAACAGACACACACGGAGATAAAAGGTGTTGTGTTACCTCTTTGTGGAAGCGGCGTTGCTCGCTGCGGCCCTGTCTGGCTCCGCCCCTCACCGTCTCCTCCACCTCCATCTTCTCCTGATTCTCCAGCTCCAACGCCTCCAACTTCTCAATCACACCAGAGCGACTGAACACAACACAAACACAAACACGTGGTTCATTTTTATCAGTTGTTTTATTTACCTTCATTAAAGGTCACATATCATGTAAAACACACTTCACCATGTTTCTCTAACACTAATATGTGTCTCTAGTCCGTCTACAAACCCCCCAATGATGACAAAAGTCCATCCTCTCCGTCTTTTGCCTGCTCCACTTTTCAGAAAATGTGTGCTCAAACAGGCCATTTGGAGATTTTCCCTTCATGACATCACAAAGGGCAGTAACCCCTCCCCCAGGTGGGTGACACTCCCACAGCTAGGTGTTTGTTCTGCCCTCTGAGTCTGCCTTCTCACCGTAAACAATAGGACATGGAGCGAGAAAGCCCGAGCTGACCCAAGCCCTTCCAGAGAGGGGCGTGGTCAGACACAGCTCATTTACATTTAAAGGTACAGACACAGAAACAGCCTGTTCTGAGCAGGGCTGAAATAGAGGGGTTTATAGGCATGATCAAATACAGGATCAGAGTGGATTTAGAACAAGACACTTCACACACATGATGAGGAGCTCTGAGACTTATTTACACTGAAGAGGAGGAGGAGATGTGACCTTTAATGTGACCTTTAAGCCTTTCTTTGCTAATGTGAAGCACTTTGTAACCTTGTTTAGAAAAGTGATGTGATTTTGTTCAGAAATTAATGCAATGATTTTGATATTGTTATTTTGTCCCTTCAGGCTCTCCGTAGATAGTCGTCCTCAGTGTCCCCCTGTAGTCTCAGTGATGCCTTTCAATCTCCAGATCCATTTTACCCTCAGTCGTGAACAAGACCCCAGGATACTTGAACTCCTACGCTTGAGGCTCTATGTCTATATGTGATCAAATGAAAATGTCAGCTTGCTTTATGTTGGACAGCCTGTGGGGAAACGGAGCGTGATGTACGAGTGCATACATGCTGTGATGCTCTCGACTTTAGCTGCTCCACCAGTTGAATACCTTAAAGCAGCGATCATTAAAACATTACAACATGCAGCAGAGCGCTTCATGATGGATGTGAGAACTCCTGTAAAAGGTCTCTATACACACTGAGCCTCCGCACACTGCCAGCTCTGACACGTTCCCACACAGGAGGAAGACTCCTCATCACACAGAGGAAGAGGGAATATTAGATTACTCCTCAGAATAAATGCTGCCCTTATTTGGGGGCCTTCAGTGGAAGCTTTGGTCCTTAAAAGGGAATAAAAGCAGAGCGGAGGAAGGACAGTGTGAGGCCGAACGCCCACTGTAGGATGTAGAATACTGGAGTGATGTCCCCGACAGGGTCCAGTTAAGTAATATAGATTTCACAGATCTTCATTTGAAATGATGTGTTGTGAAAAGTCTGATCCAAACTGTCCCAAAGAAACAAAAGACCTAACCCTCACCCAGAGAGAGACAGCAGCAGGAAATCTTTGAGTTTTAACTGTGAAACATCGTCACCCTCACAAGTTTTTATGTTGGCCCCCGATGCCGGTCAAACTGCAACGCAGTCACCCGCCACTAGTGGGTGCTGTAGCCAACGACAGGCTGTAGCTATGGTTAGGGCCTGTGTTCACAGACGGCGCTTTTTGCTCTGGCAGCGCCCATTTTCAATACAAAAAAACTCTCAGCGTCCACAGCGCTGAAACGCCTTCAGCATCAGCAGTTTTTTTTCTGCCATGCTCTTCAATTTGACTTCTCCTTCACCAAACAATAACCAACCAACTGTCAATAACAATGGCGGAGGAGAAGCTAACGGTCACTTAACGGTCCTGTTCTCCTCGCTCTACAACCCTAATGTAAAAAAGCTCAGTGGACAGAGAGCATCTCGTAGGAGCAGAGCGGTCAGTCAGTAGTTTGATAAAGAAACCGGAGAAAAACAACATTTTGCTAGTGTTTAAAATGGGTACTGCAGTCCAAATTCTAAACATCATAGAGAGCTGCCCCCCCCTCCTCCTCTCTAGAGTGGATGCTCACGCAGGTCACCATGTGGTGGGCACTGAAGCTTCAGTGTTTATCCAGCTCTGCATCGGTCTGTAAACCTTTCTGCGTTCTAACCTCTCTCCATTTTTCAAAAGCATCTCCAATATTGATCCTAGTTTGAGCACGTTTCTGCTCGTGGAGCTTATTAGAAACATGCAGAGGCTTTTTAGGTCGGGTACAATCACTTCTATCTGAACCAGTTCTCTTGCCCGCTTCCATCGCTGCAACACCTGTTGGTTTGACCTGATAACTGCTCTCATATCTGGCAAACCGAGGGGCGTCCAAAACGGCCGTGTGGGGGTGCCTTAAAACCGCCTACCTTCTCTGGTCCAAACAAATCCAGACCATTCAGGACCAGAATCTAAAGTTAGAAGGAGGACATACTGGCTGCTGCATTGTTGTCAGAGAAGCCAGCACTTCAACATAGCATGTTTCCTTAATGTCTGATAATAGAGGAAGCTCACTTTATCATTTCACTCTCTACACAGCTCACTGATTGGACCTTTAAACAGTCAGATCTTTGCACTTATGAAGTCAAATCTGTCTGTAATTTATCGTTTTTATTGATAAAGAGAATCTTGCTAAAAGAAAACCGAAGAATCATGAAGTTGTTTTGACTTTAATTTAAACCACATTTAGCTCAGTGGTTAAAGCGTTCGCAGCGACTTCAACGCTGCGGTCCCTGGTTTAACTCCGACCGCCGGCTCCTTTGCTGCATGTCATGTCATCTCCCTCCTCCCAGTGTCTCATGTCCCTCCAGCTCTCCTATCAATAAAGGCTAATATAAATATCTTGAAGGAGAAAAAACAACGTATTCTGACGTCTGAGTGAGGTGACGTCCCAGTGAAGCAGAGATCTGATTGTTTACGAGGCAGTTTGTAGACACTCCCCCTCTTCCTCTCATGCCCGGCGTGGAGGGAGGGGCAGAGCGAGCAGGAAGCTGGCTGTGAGAGGAAAACGATGACCCCCCTCCTCATGTGTATATGAGCTTTAACCCCTTCACTTCCAGCAACAGATCACATAATGGAAAGTTTAAAGGCAGTGTGTGAGAGAGAGAGAGACGGAGAGAGAGAGAGAGAGAGAGACAGAGAGAGAGAGAGACAGAGAGAGAGAGAGACAGAGAGAGAGAGAGAGAGAGAGAGAGAGAGAGAGAGAGAGAGAGAGAGAGAGAGAGAGAGAGAGACAGGCGGCTGATAAAGAGCGAAGGGATCTGACTGGAGGAGGGGATTCTCAGAAGAACACGTCAGAGGATAAATTTATCTTATTTTCACCAAACACAGACTTTCCTCCTCCCTCTTATTAAAACCACAAAGTTATGAGAGAGTAAATGTGGACATCAGAAGCTTTGGAAGTGTGTGCGTCACTGCTCCGAGTGTGTGTGTGTGTTTATGCCTTTAAAAGGATAAACCCGAGGCTTAACTATCTCAGAATAATGTGAACAGATTCTCAGAGATCAGTCACCATAACCTGCCTCATCAGGTTCAATCAGAGGATGACTGAAGTGTTCACCTGTCACTCATGCAGAGTGTAACTCCTCCTCTACACGCTCTGTTTGTGTTTACGGTCTCTTCTTTGATCGTTTGGATTACAAAGAGCTTAAAGACTCTTTAATGCAGGACATGCAGGTCCTATCAAAGAAAACTATGACGAGGTTTCTTCAGCTCAGACTTCTGAGTCTGCTGCATCATTCTTAATGTCCGTCATGGTTTACAGAATAAACTGGTTTATTTCATAACAGAAGTTTGTTTTTGTTCCTGAATAGATGAATACAAATTCAAATGTTGTGAATAAAGGACAACATGCACGCCACCCAGGCGACACTTTGTCTATGCAACTCATGAGAGAACCATTTTTTTTAACGGTTTGTTTATGAAATGAGGGCTGAGTGATCTGTTGTTTTACCATCACAAGTGCGATGTGTGCACACGCTATCATCACGTCAGTCAGGTGACCTGAAGCACAACATGCTGCCACTTTGTGTTGTTTGATGCAAACTAAAGTTTCCTAATCTCTAAATCAGTCAGATATCCCCGTCGGCCGTCTGAGGAGTGACCACTGTGCACGCAGAGTCTGTGATGCTGTGTGCATGTTGAAACGTTCAGACTACAGGGGGCGCTGCTGCCGTCACAGATACACCGGCATGACCCTCGAGAAAGACGCTCGATCACAGATTTGAAATGAGGTAATTCTCTGTTAGCAGAACCTCACCCTGCTGTTAGTTAATGCTGGAGTCACATAAGCCATGTGTCGCTGATTGTTTACTTTGAGTGGTTCCACCTGCAGCTCAACGCGCTGAGCTTTGGTTTAATCAGAAGTTACGATCAGGAAGCTGCTCATGTAGACTAAACGTAACTTTGCACACCGTTAGAAACAGTCGATGGCGTTTGAGTAACAAGACAATGAGCCACAAGTTTATTTGTCAAGTTTATGAAGTCGCTCCACCTGTTCTCTCTCCACCTTCCTCCTCCTCACTCGTGTGTGTGTCAGAGCGTGTGATCAGAGTAGGAGGAGGTTCAGACAATCAAAAGGATCTTGAGGCTTTTAGACCTTCTCAAAACAGAGTCCAATTATTTCTCTCTGGAGACAAAAATCTACTTGTGGAATAAACCCTCAGGGCGATTTGCTTCTGTTTGCAATTTGTATTTTACACTTCTGTGAAATAATCGTCTGCACCTGTAATCCGAGCACACCTGTTTATAGGTCAACATGAGGAGTGACTGACCTTCTCTCAGGGCTGAGCACCGCCTCCCTCTCCTGTCTGTCGGGGCTTCTGTATCGGCTCCTCTTCTCCGCCTTCCTGGCCTCAGCCTCCAGCCTCCTGGACCGCGGCGTGTCATGGTGGCTGTGGGAGTGGCCTCCCCTCTGGTGGGCGGGGTGGCTTTCGGTGCTGGTCACCGTGCTGCCGCTGGCGTCAGAGTCCAGCGAGCTGACCGAGCCGCTGATGTGGGAGCCGTTAGAGAGCAGGGAGCTACCAGAGGGGAAGGGGTCGCTGGGGGCCGGAGAGAGGCAGCGGGGGAGGCCCCCCAGACTGGAGCAGGAACCCGTCGGGGAGAGCAGGTCGCTAGGGGGCTGAGGGGCGGAGCCATGTAGAGGTAAGCCACCCCGGTCCACCTCGTCCCCGTTCACTGATCCGGCATCAGAGCCTGGAGCTGCAGACCCTCCGTCTCCTTTCAAACAGAGGACGACACAGAGTTCATGTTAACTCATTTACTGACGTCGATTTAACAGCTGATCTCTACAACTCTCGACTGAGTAGGAGATTTTATTTTACCAGCATGACATCTGATTTTTTAAAGCCGATATAAAATAAAAACTACAAAACCTTTCAGTCTTACATTTATTTGCAGAGGAATCCTAAAATCCGACGTATAAGATGCACATTTTATACCTATTTTTTCTTCTAGAAACTCCGCTGCGTCCTATATACCTGTGCCACTAATAAACCAGTATAAAATGCTGACAAGCACGCCGCCATTACCCAAAGTGAAGCGGCCACCACACGCTGCACGCCCCCTGAAATGTTCAAAACTTCACCTCCATTCGTTGTGTATTGTACGCTGTGAGGACACATAGCGACGCAGAGCAGGCTGGCAGCAGTGCTAGTTTGATTGAAAAGACTCCACATGTAAAGTCAACGAGTGACCAGGTGGGCAGAGAGACTCACGGGCTGTCAGTACTTCAGATCTTTCACCGTAGGCTATACAAACTCCACAAAGTGAAAAGAGACGGGACCTGAAGAGCGACACTTCGCTGAGCGCAGTAGAAATCATCCCGCAGGACGACAGCTTAAACCTTTTTCTCTCTGAGACCTCCTAACACAGACTGAGGCTTATATTCTGGATTTTATGTAAGCTTTTATAGCCACGTGTGTAGACGCTTTAGGTTGTTCATGTTTAGAGAATGAAGGAGACCACCACCGTGGACATCGTCTTTACGGTGCAGAGGAATCTATAAAAAACAATGAACATCAGACAAAATACCTCCTGGAGTGTTTAATGATTGGTTCATGTTTCTTTCAGGATTGTTTGAATTATAAAACCATTTTAATTTCTTTATTTTAGGAAAAATTAATACTTTAGTTTATTATAATGTTCTTTCCACTTAAAACATCTTGAAGTTTAGATTTAACAGATTCTCAAAAGCGTCCCTTGAGGAGATATCAAAAAGATAAGTTGGTTTTTTAACGCATGGTTCCACTGTTAGTCCTCCTCACCTGCAGGGGGCAGCGGTGATCCTGGAGGAAGGTCTGCAGCCGCCCACACGGCAGCCCCCTCGGCCTCCCTCTGGTTCAGCTCCTCCTGCCAGATGATGGAGCTGGAGTCTGGGACCTTCTCCGCCTCTGGGATACCTGAGCCCGTCACCGCCACCTTGGCCGGACCGGGCTCCTGGAAGAGGTCACATGATCAGTCAGAACCAATAAATAAAGTGGAATATGTGTGTGGCGTGTGCGAGGAGGTTTACCTGTGAGGTGGTCGGCTCCACTTTACGTTTCTTCTTCTGGTTCTGTTTGTTGGTGCGGGGGTACACCACCAGCTGATCACTCCACCTGCAGACACACACAGGTGGAGGTGTTTTAAATGTTTGTGTGTTTACTTCCTGTCCTATTTAACCAATCAGATCACAGACACACAGACTCACCCGTTGATGATCTCCTTGTTCTCTCCTCGGATGAAGTACTCCTGCTCAGGTGTGATGATGCACAGGGAGTTCTTCTGACCCGTCTTTGGCTCGGCGTCGATGACGTCCATGCACAGGTTCATGTTCACCGTGCCCTGAGGGAGCGTGCTCGGCTGCAGGAGACACAACAGGAAACGTGTCAGCATCTGAATTTAACCTTTAGAGTTAACGAGAACTGGGATGATGAAAACAATCGCAGAGTTTATAAAAGTATCGAAACCATTAACGATAGAAAAGCTGCTGATTTAGCCTCCTGAGGGTCTAAACCTGCGTTGTCCAGCAGGGGGCGACTCCACTAAGGCTGTCAAATACTCTTTACTTTGATTCTTACCCATACTTATCTTTACCACTTGTTTTAAAACGGTAGAATCTCTGTTATTTTATTGATCAAATAATTGAATTTTTAAAAGATGAAATCTATTTCATAAGTCAGGTGTGCAGGAGAGAAATGAATCCATCATTTGGATTCATTCATTCATTTGACTTGCAGCTTTAAAGAGGAGAGTCGGTAGAAATGTTTGTAAACACAACATTCAAACTGGCCCCTCCTCCTGGGCTCACTGCAGGACGTAGTGTGTACGTTTACAGCTTGTAGCTACACCGCAAGCTACCGCGCGCTAGCACAAGCTAACCGCCGGTGTTTGTCACCTGCCTGTCCAACAGGAAGCAGACCAACTCCACGTCCACGGGTAAAAGCCAACACAAGGTTCACCCTCGTTTTAGAACGAACTTTATCCGCTTGGTGTTTCACCTCACTGTGATTATATTTTCTCTTCTTTGCTGCTACGTCCACGTCCGTCATATTCTTCTTTT
The DNA here is from genome assembly GCA_020745685.1 of Tautogolabrus adspersus. Taxonomy (NCBI): domain Eukaryota; kingdom Metazoa; phylum Chordata; class Actinopteri; order Labriformes; family Labridae; genus Tautogolabrus; species Tautogolabrus adspersus. The sequence continues at coordinate 707,592 of CM036554.1, forward strand.
CTAACCCTTTGACAGGCAGTTATCAGCGCCCGCACTGTACGGACACTCGGCTGTTACCACCGCGTCACCATGGTAACCAGTCAAACCCTTTCAGTTGCAGAACAGAGTGAGTGAAAAGAGGTGAGAGCAGACTGAAGCTGCTTTCTCTGTGTGTGCGTGTGCGTGTGTGTGTGCGTGTGTGTGTGGGTGTGATCAGTGGCTCTGCTTTGTTCAGCACACAGAAAAATAAACCAAGTAAAACCAGAAATCTTCTCGTGTGTTAAAACTGCGATAACGTATTCTCTCGTTAACATCGCAGCCCCTCAGAAATCCCCTAAACTTCCTCCTGTGAGCTCCTCTGAGCGCGCTCTGTTATCAGGCTCTGCTGGACTCTGCAGGACTCAGATGTAAAACAGGTGCTGGCTCTGCTTCCAGCTCCTTTTAAGGCCACTGAACCCAGATCCAGCTTTATTAAGATCTGCCTGTAAACCCCCGCGGGCTGCCAAATATGGCTATTACAGCACGTCGCACTTTAGGACTCAGACGCTGTGCAAGAATTTCCTCCACTACAAAGAAAGAAACAATCAGGTTTGAGAAGAAGGAGCTGAGAGGCTGCGTCAGCGTTTACAGAGAGGAGAAAGAAATATACGGATACATTTGAGACTTTCACAGACTTCACTGTCGATTTTAAAACCATCATGACATCAGGGAGCAAACAGCTGGATCCTTACTAAGACGATATGTTCTTAATCAAGTTGCTAATGTTCATGTCAGAGTTTCATGTTGCAAATAGTTGCCAGGATACTGAATCAAGAAAATGTCCCCAATAAGAATCATTGAAAGACAAAATACTTTGTTCAACTTTGCAAGTATTTCTTTCTCTGTCTATCAGCCGACAACACAAACACTGTTTACTAAAGCCGTATTCACATCTGCACACCTGAAAATATCTACATCATTTCAGGAGGACTGCTCTTGAAATCCTCCTGACCTGGTTGTTTACACATTCACGCTCACATTCACACTCAAAGCGGGAGACTATCCCCGTCAGGCGGGGGGGGGGGGGGGGGGGTCTCCTGAGGTAAGACGTGATGTAAAAAGAACGAAGAGGAAATAGCGGACGAAGCAACAGAGTCCTCTATACGACCCTATAATGAGAATTAAAGGTGTGCGATATAACGATCTTAGATGGTGAAGGATTTGAACGTGTTGACGATCTGCAGAGAGATCGTAGAACCGGGGTAATGTGTTTATTCTATCGTGCTGCAGTTTATGTTCCCACACAGACGCGTCTCCCCTCCCCTTTTGCTCTGCAGCGGAGCGGGATCACCGCTGAACATGAAAATGAAACTTAAGAGTTAGTCCGTAAAAACAACTCCATCCCGGTTATACAACTGTTTGAGTTATTTCCAAATCGACAGGCGGCAAGAAACAGTTAACTGAAGAGTTTGAAAAGTGATGGTTTGTAGCCTACTTCAGATAGCGACGCAACAAACTCTGAACGAGCCGGAGAGACGTTCACAGTCTGCAGAGAGTCACACAGAGAGGAGCTCAGACAGTCAGTGATGGAGATATAACCCCGGTGTTTAAACTGATGCTGTCGCTGTTTTCTGCTCTCTCTTGTTTTTTACAAGTTACTAACAAGCCTCTCCACCTGAAGCTCACCTGTTGAGATAACTGAAACGAGAATGAAACGACGTTATGAAACGGAGGGAGGCGATCATATCCGCGAGGTCTGGACCTCAGTGGATAAAAAAATGTTTTAACTAGTACAATCACTTCTTTCTATACATTGATTTCATGCATACTGCTTGAAGTGATGTCAGTCAGCTGCTCTCTCTCCTCGTTCAGTGTGCAGCAGGCAGGTGAGAGTGAATAACCATGGTGACTGTCTGTCAATCAACGATGTCCCGCCCCCTCTAAATGGTAAATGGACTTGAGCTTATAAAGCGCTTTTCTAGTCTTCTGACTACTCAAAGCTCTTTTACACTGCAGGTCACACCTACACATTCACACACTGATGGCAGTGGTTGCTTTGTAGTATCATCCATCAGAAGTAACTAATCCATTCATACACCGCCACCAAAGCAGCGGGAGCAATGCGGGGTTAAGTGTCTTGCCCAAGGACATCGAACCCTCGACCTTCCGGTTGAGAGGTGACGACTCTACCAACTGAGCCACAGCCTCTTCTTTCAGTCAAACTTACTTTGACCATGTGTCACATTCTGTATTATGTTTGAAGTCCTCATGTTTTTAAATGAATAACTGTGTGAATGTACCTGAACACTAAAATAGATTTAAAGACACAGAAGAGGACACAATACTAAATCATTATTTTAAAGTGGAGCAGAAAAGCCTCAAATCGTGCTTAAAAATGATCCGAATGTAGGAAAGACATTTCTATTGTTAAAATGGGGGAGACTTCCAGACCCCCAACAAAGACGTGTTTTAAACAGACTCAACTGATCAGCAGTTTGTGTGCATTTAAAAACATTATAAAGTGTAATAAGTGGATGAACTGGTCAGTAACTTGCAAAACATTTTTTAAAGATCACTATTAAAAAATCGTGATCGTGATATTTTTTCCATATCGCCCACATCTAATGAGAATATGTGTCTTTCTATCAATGCTACGTGTAGCTGAACAGAATCACAATCTGAACTAAAGAGTGGAGAAGAACATACTGGAGAACAGGAAACAGAATGCAGCAGCTTCATTAGAGCACGGAGATCGTAGAGGTGGCGTGCAGACAGTCTATGGTCGTGCAGCGATCACAGGGAATAAACGTCACCACCCCCTCCCACTCGCTCGAGGTGAATTCTCCTGATTATATATACATATATATATCTAAATAGAAAACTCCTGATATTTACAGGCTGAGCTGCATGTGTGAACACAAACAGCTGAATGTTTCTCTCTTCACCCGGAGTTTCTCCTCCAGCCTCCTCGTATTTATTCTGCAGAAAGTCAGAGTGAGCTGACGTGAGAACGCAGCAGGATATAATCAGGAGAATTCACCTCGAGTGAGTGGGAGGGGGTGGTGACGTTTATTCCCTGTGATCGCTGCACGACCAATATTCTCATTATAGCGTCGTATAGCGAACTCTGTTGCCTCGTCCACGTCGTTCCTTTTACGTCCCGTCTTACCTCAGGAGACCCCCCCCCCCCGTCTGACAGGGATAATCTCCCGCTGTGAGGTGCATGTGTGAACAACCAGGTCAGGAGGATTTGTGGAGCAGTCCTCCTGAAATGATCTACAAATGTTCAGGCGCCAGCTAAGACGGTTTCCTGGAAAAGCTGCTGAGGGACTATGCCCTTGAGCTCGCTCCTGTCATTCACTCTCTGTTCTGGGAATCGTTCAGGACTACCACAGTACCCTCATTATTATGGAAGACATCAACCATCACTCTGGTCCGTAAGAAACCCCGCCCCTCAGAGCTCAATCACTTCCTGCCTGTATGAGTGCGTCTGTGGAAACATGATTATATCCCTTTGGCTTTATTCTTCGACCATTAATGAATCAAATACTGAGTAAATGATCTGATAATGTCACAATCATTTGCAAAGCCACTTAAACATGGCGCCACACACCTCAGAAACATAACGTTTTATTGTCTGCAGCTCAGGGACCTTTAAGAAATGAAAACGTGTTAAACTAAATGAGGTGAAAGGACAGAACGCTAGTTTGATCCAAACAGAGCTACTGAGCTCTGTTAACCTCCGTCTGCCCATCCACAGTCAGAGCAAACATTCAAACATTCAAACGCTGCTGTTTGGTGCCTGAAGGTGGGTTTTCTGTGTTGTTGTCGTCGTTAGGTGGAGTCCAGCTGATCGTGGTTCTGGTCCCGAGAGAATTAAGCCTGTCTTTGCTGAGAAACGTCCCTCTGCTAGCTGGCACCAAAACAAAGAAGAACTTTCAGCCAAGGCTGCCATTCAAACTGACAAATTGTTGTGGGTTTGATTTCTACACGAATGGGCCAATTCCATATCCGCCCATTGTCCGAGCCCTCCACGGGGTCGACTATTTTTAGCTCTGCAGCGTTATATTATTAAGAGCAAACACTTTCTCACACACTGTCACTGCAGCTGATATGTAACACACACAAACAGAAACAAGACGAGCGACGGGAGAGTGAAGGTTTCACACTGAACATAAACAACGCTTCAATCTGTAGTTTCTTATTAGGGCTCATGCCCCGTGGTAAAATCAGCATGCAGGGCTAACAGAGTGGAGTACACCCACTCCATAAAGAATCATAAATCCTGCAGGAGTCTTTAACAGGCCGAGCCAAAGGAGAGTCCGCCCAGCAGCTCTGCAGAGGAGACCGCTGTTTTATACGCTACGTGTTCCTCCACACAGCTCCAAACACCAAAACTAGTGTTACGAGATGAATGGCGTCTAGGGGATGCTCATTCTCTAACACACAGATACATAGACTACGCAAACAAAGGCTGGCTGGCGGTGTAGAGTGTGGGCTTACCTCCGGTCAGCGGCGAGCTCCGACCGTCAGGCTTCTCACAAGCGGCCAGCACAAGCACACAGTCTCTTTCTCAAGTTTTGTTGTTTGTTTATTAGTTGGTCAATCGAAAAGGTACTACAAAAAACGGGAGGTAGTGGATATCCGTCTGTTGGGTGCATGGATGTGGGGGGACACTGGCTTCACACCACCTCTTATATCACCTTTCACACCTGTGCCACTGTTAATTAATAAGCCCCACCCACTACCAACCAGCCAAACTCAAAAAGAGGACGTCATGTTTACTAAGAGACTTTAGAACCTAACACAAGGAACAGACAGAAAGTGGAAATCACACTTAACGCTCCGGCTGCAACCATGAAGATACGTTCAGCAACAACAGGAGCTCAAAAACACCTTCTCCTTCAAGATTCAGATTCTGGGTTCCCCGAATTTGAGAATCAGGGTGCACTCACCCAGTTAAGCATAAGTTAAAACTGTTGGTCTCTTTACTCAGCAGCCTCTACCATCAGTGTGTGAATGTGTATGAATGGATGAGTTAATACTGATGGACTCTTTACTCAGCAGCCTCTACCATCAGTGTGTGAATGTGTATGAATGGATGAGTTAATACTGATGGACTCTTTACTCAGCAGCCTCTACCATCAGTGAGTGAATGTGTATGAATGGATGAGTTAATACTGATGGACTCTTTACTCAGCAGTCTCTACCATCAGTGAGTGAATGTGTATGAATGGATGAGTTAATACTGATGGTCTCTTTACTCAGCAGCCTCTACCATCAGTGTGTGAATGTGTATGAATGGATGAGTTAATACTGATGGTCTCTTTACTCAGCAGCCTCTACCATCAGTGTGTGAATGTGTATGAATGGATGAGTTAATACTGATGGTCTCTTTACTCAGCAGCCTCTACCATCAGTGTGTGAATGTGTATGAATGGATGAGTTAATACTGATGGTCTCTTTACTCAGCAGCCTCTACCATCAGTGAGTGAATGTGTATGAATGGATGAGTTAATACTGATGGTCTCTTTACTCAGCAGCCTCTACCATCAGGGTGTGAATGTGTATGAATGGATGAGTTAATACTGATGGTCTCTTTACTCAGCAGCCTCTACCATCAGGGTGTGAATGTGTATGAATGGATGAGTTAATACTGATGGTCTCTTTACTCAGCAGCCTCTACCATCAGTGTGTGAATGTGTATGAATGGATGAGTTAATACTGATGGTCTCTTTACTCAGCAGCCTCTACCATCAGTGAGTGAATGTGTATGAATGGATGAGTTAATACTGATGGACTCTTTACTCAGCAGCCTCTACCATCAGTGTGTGAATGTGTATGAATGGATGAGTTAATACTGATGGTCTATTTACTCAGCAGCCTCTACCATCAGTGAGTGAATGTGTATGAATGGATGAGTTAATACTGATGGACTCTTTACTCAGCAGTCTCTACCATCAGTGTGTGAATGTGTATGAATGGATGAGTTAATACTGATGGTCTCTTTACTCAGCAGCCTCTACCATCAGTGAGTGAATGTGTATGAATGGATGAGTTAATACTGATGGTCTCTTTACTCAGCAGCCTCTACCATCAGTGTGTGAATGTGTATGAATGGATGAGTTAATACTGATGGTCTCTTTACTCAGCAGCCTCTACCATCAGTGAGTGAATGTGTATGAATGGATGAGTTAATACTGATGGTCTCTTTACTCAGCAGCCTCTACCATCAGTGTGTGAATGTGTATGAATGGATGAGTTAATACTGATGGTCTCTTTACTCAGCAGTCTCTACCATCAGTGTGTGAATGTGTATGAATGGATGAGTTAATACTGATGGACTCTTTACTCAGCAGCCTATACCATCAGTGTGTGAATGTGTATGAATGGATGAGTTAATACTGATGGACTCTTTACTCAGCAGCCTCTACCATCAGTGTGTGAATGTGTATGAATGGATGAGTTAATACTGATGGTCTCTTTACTCAGCAGCCTCTACCATCAGTGTGTGAATGTGTATGAATGGATGAGTTAATACTGATGGACTCTTTACTCAGCAGCCTCTACCATCAGTGTGTGAATGTGTATGAATGGATGAGTTAATACTGATGGACTCTTTACTCAGCAGCCTCTACCATCAGTGTGTGAATGTGTATGAATGGATGAGTTAATACTGATGGTCTCTTTACTCAGCAGCCTCTACCATCAGTGTGTGAATGTGTATGAATGGATGAGTTAATACTGATGGACTCTTTACTCAGCAGCCTCTACCATCAGTGTGTGAATGTGTATGAATGGATGAGTTAATACTGATGGACTCTTTACTCAGCAGCCTCTACCATCAGTGTGTGAATGTGTATGAATGGATGAGTTAATACTGATGGACTCTTTACTCAGCAGCCTCTACCATCAGTGTGTGAATGTGTATGAATGGATGAGTTAATACTGATGGACTCTTTACTCAGCAGCCTCTACCATCAGTGTGTGAATGTGTATGAATGGATGAGTTAATACTGATGGACTCTTTACTCAGCAGCCTATACCATCAGTGTGTGAATGTGTATGAATGGATGAGTTAATACTGATGGACTCTTTACTCAGCAGCCTCTACCATCAGTGTGTGAATGTGTATGAATGGATGAGTTAATACTGACGGACTCTTTACTCAGCAGTCTCTACCATCAGTGTGTGAATGTGTATGAATGGATGAGTTAATACTGATGGTCTCTTTACTCAGCAGTCTCTACCATCAGTGTGTGAATGTGTATGAATGGATGAGTTAATACTGATGGACTCTTTACTCAACAGCCTCTACCATCAGTGAGTGAATGTGTATGAATGGATGAGTTAATACTGATGGTCTCTTTACTCAGCAGCCTCTACCATCAGTGTGTGAATGTGTATGAATGGATGAGTTAATACTGATGGTCTCTTTACTCAGCAGCCTCTACCATCAGTGAGTGAATGTGTATGAATGGATGAGTTAATACTGATGGTCTCTTTACTCAGCAGCCTCTACCATCAGTGTGTGAATGTGTATGAATGGATGAGTTAATACTGATGGTCTCTTTACTCAGCAGTCTCTACCATCAGTGTGTGAATGTGTATGAATGGATGAGTTAATACTGATGGTCTCTTTACTCAGCAGCCTCTACCATCAGTGTGTGAATGTGTATGAATGGATGAGTTAATACTGATGGTCTCTTTACTCAGCAGCCTCTACCATCAGTGTGTGAATGTGTATGAATGGATGAGTTAATACTGATGGTCTCTTTACTCAGCAGCCTCTACCATCAGTGTGTGAATGTGTATGAATGGATGAGTTAATACTGATGGACTCTTTACTCAGCAGTCTCTACCATCAGTGTGTGAATGTGTATGAATGGATGAGTTAATACTGATGGACTCTTTACTCAGCAGTCTCTACCATCAGTGTGTGAATGTGTATGAATGGATGAGTTAATACTGATGGACTCTTTACTCAGCAGCCTCTACCATCAGTGTGTGAATGTGTATGAATGGATGAGTTAATACTGATGGACTCTTTACTCAGCAGCCTCTACCATCAGTGAGTGAATGTGTATGAATGGATGAGTTAATACTGATGGACTCTTTACTCAGCAGTCTCTACCATCAGTGTGTGAATGTGTATGAATGGATGAGTTAATACTGATGGACTCTTTACTCAGCAGCCTCTACCATCAGTGAGTGAATGTGTATGAATGGATGAGTTAATACTGATGGACTCTTTACTCAGCAGCCTCTACCATCAGTGTGTGAATGTGTATGAATGGATGAGTTAATACTGATGGTCTCTTTACTCAGCAGCCTCTACCATCAGTGAGTGAATGTGTATGAATGGATGAGTTAATACTGATGGTCTCTTTACTCAGCAGCCTCTACCATCAGTGAGTGAATGTGTATGAATGGATGAGTTAATACTGATGGTCTCTTTACTCAGCAGCCTCTACCATCAGGGTGTGAATGTGTATGAATGGATGAGTTAATACTGATGGACTCTTTACTCAGCAGCCTCTACCATCAGTGAGTGAATGTGTATGAATGGATGAGTTAATACTGATGGACTCTTTACTCAGCAGCCTCTACCATCAGTGAGTGAATGTGTATGAATGGATGAGTTAATACTGATGGACTCTTTACTCAGCAGTCTCTACCATCAGTGTGTGAATGTGTATGAATGGATGAGTTAATACTGATGGACTCTTTACTCAGCAGCCTCTACCATCAGTGAGTGAATGTGTATGAATGGATGAGTTAATACTGATGGACTCTTTACTCAGCAGCCTCTACCATCAGTGTGTGAATATGTATGAATGGATGAGTTAATACTGATGGACTCTTTACTCAGCAGCCTCTACCATCAGTGTGTGAATGTGTATGAATGGATGAGTTAATACTGATGGACTCTTTACTCAGCAGCCTCTACCATCAGTGAGTGAATGTGTATGAATGGATGAGTTAATACTGATGGTCTCTTTACTCAGCAGCCTCTACCATCAGTGAGTGAATGTGTATGAATGGATGAGTTAATACTGATGGTCTCTTTACTCAGCAGCCTCTACCATCAGTGAGTGAATGTGTATGAATGGATGAGTTAATACTGATGGTCTCTTTACTCAGCAGCCTCTACCATCAGTGAGTGAATGTGTATGTGTGACCTGCGGTGTAAAAGCGCTTTGAGAAGACTAAAAAAGAAATAAACAGCTGACGCCCAGCCACCACCATCGGACTGCGTCGTCCCCCCAACCACCGCCGTCCTCATTCATGCACGTCCTGCTCCGACCTCCACCTCAGCGGCAAAGAAGTGTGGACAACAGGAACACGAGGAATACAAAGAAGAAATCCTGCCTGCATATTATCCCATCACCCCGTAAAGCCTCTCCAGATAACACTTTTTATGAATTTGCGATCTACAAATAATGACGCTGAACTTTGTTGGTTTGTTATTGGAAACGGGCGCCGTCTGTGGACACAGGCCATTAATCCTTCATCCCCTCTGCAAAGAGATGACTGGATGCTCTTAAGGGTTTTATAATTTTACTGACTTTATCCTCTCTGCACCACTGGTATCTCCTCTTAGGTTATATTCTCTAGCTGAGCTCTTTTGTGTCTCTTGTTGTCTGCACGTCTCTGTCGTTATTTATCTTTTTCTGTGTACAAGCTGCTTCAAACCAATTGATTTATAAAGATGTTTGAATTGAATGAATTGAAAGTCAACAAACTTTACTGACTGAGACAAGAGAAAGGACAGCTGATGGTGGCTACATCCACTTAGTTTACACAGTTTTTGTGGCAGCACTCGGAGCAGCGAATACACGGCTGGTGTCAGATCCTTGTACACACTCTTCTCTGAAAGAAAGTATCTGAGATAGTTCTGGAAGTGGTGTCTGTATCTAACTCCTCGTTCAAAAACAAACTTATTCTCATTCAAACCTGAATGACCGAGCTGTTTGTGATGTCTTTAAATGTAATGTAGGACAGAAGCTGCTCTGACTTCAGTGTTTTCCTCCTTAACTCCTCCTCTTTAAGCTTGTTCTCATGGTCATTGACCTTTTAACCTTTCAAACTTTCAGGGTGGTCTCACTTTTCCTCCATCCTCGTGGAAAAATCTGTTCCTGGCTGACAGTCGGACTATTTATCGGTTTATCTTAATTTGATTAGTCTTTAATGTAACAGCGCTGTCGTTCTCCTCTGTGGTGCATTAGCAGCATCAGCAGAGCGGGGTGCAGGAATGTCTGGGTCTGGGGCATGTCTGACGTTTCCTCTGTGGTTTTTAGAGGCTGCGGCGCTCGCTCTCTTTCTCGGAGAGCTCGCTGCAGTTCACCAAATAAGGGCATCAGAGGAGGAATGCTGCTTTACATGGGAGAGCATCTTTGCCCCTGCTCGTGGGGAAAATAGTTTTAGAGGCCGCGGCTTCAGATAGCACCCCACTGTCTGCTGGGAGAAAGTAAGAGGATGATGTCATCGCTCGCCGGAACCGTTTTCACCAAGAATCTGAAGTTTGGAACATCAAACCTCTCTTTATAATCTGTGGTGAGATGTAGAGACAGGGATGTGACTCAAACTAATCTTCATAACACCCTGATCCTGAACTTACTACACACTAGTGTTGTAGTCAAGGCCACACTAACCGAGACCAAGACATACCAGAGACCAGAGTGCTCCGAGACCGTGACAAGACCAAGACCAAGGAAGGACGAGACCAAGACATTTAGGGACCGAGACCTAGTCAAGACCAAGACAAGGCAGGGTGAGAGACTCGGCAGGAGAGTCTGCAGGAGAGCAGGCTCATGGAAAGTGTGTAATGTGGCGATGTGAAGTCCAGATCCGAGCCCCCACACACTTGATGATCTGTCCGACAGACTGACACACTTTGTGGAAACGCACCACAAGCCCAGCTTATTCTGTGAGTTGGAGAGTGGGAGTGGCTGAGCGTCCAGCCTCGGGGAAAAAAAGAACGTGTAATGACGACGACTAAGTTCTACTGAACTTTTCTTTAAACATGCTGAATCAAAATAATTATTTGACTTTGACTCAGCAGAAACATGAGGCTCCATGTCCCTTCGACCTCGGCTTGAACCTGCTGTGCAGGGATAATGTGATCAAACACTCGTAAAGACAAAGAGAGGGAGGGAGTGGCTCCTCTAAACCTCTCCTCTGTAGGAGAGGAGTAAATAATACAAACGTTAAACTAATCACATCTCCAGTCTGTGTGTTGAACAATGATGATCCCGATGAGATCAACAACACGAGTGTGGCTTTATCAGCCGCACAAAGCAGCCATTTCCCTGACCCACTTTCCTGCCCGCTGGAGCAGATGAAAAGAGCCGAGGACAATGAGGCAGACAGTTTTGGAATCACGGTTACAATGAGAGGAAAACACGGCCGGCTGGGTGTCACTGGAAACACATTACACAGTGGAAAACACGCACACGCACACATGGCGCAGTTTCCTCCCATTGTCATCGCTGGAAACACAAAGAGATCCACCACATGTGACTTCAAACAGCCGCTGGATACACCAACGAGGAAGAGTTGACCAGCTATCACACAGGGAAACACCTGCTCACAGAAGAACGCCTCCGTTTGATTTAAAACACACCGATCAAAATCAATCAGAACCATCGCTAACCTGGAGGGGAGCTCGCTGAAAACACCGTAACCTGCAGATCGCTGATGTGACAGTACGACCAAAAGAAAAAACACGAACAAATGAGCTTAGACCGTGAACGTGAGTGTTCAGGACACTCCACACTGCACTTTTACTGCAACGATTAAGAGTCTCTCAGGCCCTGTGTCCACCTGGCGTTGTTTTCTGAGCGCCAGCGTCTTTTTTCCAATAGTTACCAATGAGTAGAGAGCGTTTGCAGCAGCAGACGGCGTCCAGAGAGAAAAAGCGCAGCACCCAGCGTCTTTTTCCCTTGTGCTTCCCTCTTTTGTGCGGCCGCCCCGAGCGCCTCAAGTTGCAAATCTTTTAATTTTTCAGGAAGGCGCTGTTGATGCCACCGGCGCTGTTTTTTCAAAGTATACGTTATTCCCTGTATATTTTGTCTCGTACGGATCGAGCCTTGTACCCACGTCGTCCTCGCTCCGTGTTCAGACAAAGCAGGAGGTCAAACATTCTCCGTTTGATGCTCATAGTGAACGAAAGAACAATCTCAAATATAAAACATGCAGTAAAAAGTATTCGAGAAATGTCGGTCATACAGCAGCAGGTTTTAAGCGACTGTTGTCGTATTGACAAGATGCAAATGACGCTTCATCCAAGCGCTCCCGAGCACACAGCCAGAGCTTTTCTGCCCGACAAAAACGCCAAATGTGTGTGTGTGTGTGTGTGTGTGTGTGTGTGTGTGTGTGTGTGTGCGTGTGTGTGTGTGTGTGTGTTGTGGGAGGCAGCCTGGTGGTGTGTGGCCCTCAGTGTTTACACACAAACAGTGTAATCTGCAGCCTGATCAGCCAGTGTGGGTTTGGTCACCCGTGTCACATTCCCGCAGAGACACACACGCACACACACACAGACACACACAGACACACACAGACACAGACACACACAGACACAGACACACACACACACACACACACACACACACAGGTCAACAGGAGTCCCGTCCCACAGAAGAGACTCTCAGGTGCTTTTCTTACCGACTCGTCCAGAGCGAAGCGCAGGCAGCCGTGTTCGTACAGCACGAAGAATCTCCGCTGCCATTTCTGTCAGAAGACATATAATCAGTAAAGTTTTTATTCTTCATCATAGGTAGTTTATTAAGTCCTAAACACACTTTTTCTCTAAACTTCTCAATCTTAACGTCCACACAAAACTCTTCCGTCAGCCTCCAGGAGTCTCATATTCATTACTGACTTTAACTTAAATGAGCGCCGGTTTGCAGCTGATCCAAAGAAGTTTCAGGCCAACTACTTTCTTACTGTTTCTTTTATTTATTTAAAGGTCACACATTCTGTATAATCCACTTCACCATGTTCCTCTAACTCTAATATGTGTCTCTAGTCTGTCTACAAACCCCCCAATGATGAGAAAAGTCCATCCTCTCCGTCTTTTGCCTGCTCCACTTTTCAGAAAATGTGTGCTCAAACAGGCCGTTTGGAGATTTTCCCTTCATGACATCACAAAGGGCAGTAACCCCTCCCCCAGGTGGGTGACACTCCCACAGCTAGGTGTTTGTTCTGCCCTCTGAGTCTGCCTTCTCACCGTAAACAATAGGGCATGGAGCGAGAAAGCCCGAGACACCCAAACCCTTCCAGAGAGGGGCGTGGTCAGACACAGCTCATTTACATTTAAAGCTACAGACACAGAAACAGCCTGTTCTGAGCAGGGCTGAAATAGAGGGGTTTATAGGCATGATCAAATACAGGATCAGAGTGGATTTAGAACAACACACTTCACACACATGTTTAGAGGAGCTCTGAGACTTATTCACACTGAAGAGGAGGAGGATATGTGACCTTTAAGTTATTTTTTGGGCCTTTTCGCCTTTAGGACAGCCTTAAAGAAATCGTTATAGTCAAGGTTTCTGAGTCAAAAACTCAGAAATTTAGACTGACAAAATGTTAGTCGACTTCGGGTTGTCTTAAATTGAGATTGCATTGTCAACTTCAGGGTTTTGTGGAGAGTATTTATGTTGACTTTAACCTCAGTAGAACAATCAGAATATTCATACAGTTCAAACTGTTTATTTCTTCAGATTTCTGGTTTGTTTTCGCTAACGTTTGCTCGTCTTTAGGGCGCTCTCCCTCACCCTTCAAACATCGGATTCGGGGTAAATAAAAACTGATGGTTGATCTGTTTATAAAACTGTAAGAGCTCAAAATGAGCTGAGAATCGTCATGTTATAAAGTATTGATCCTGACCTAATGGACAGGCAGTCATTGCACGCTCTTACCCGAGATCTCTGCATCGGGTTGTCAAAGTCGGTCCCCTCGGGGGCCAAACACAGCCATCCGCCATAAATAGGTTTAGCCTGTAAAGAGAGAGGGGGAGAGAAAAAGAGCAATTTAGGTAATCATTAAAACTGGGAGAGCGTGTGAGCCGAGGGGGAGAGATAGAGAGAGAGAGAGCGAGAGAGGTGTAAATACATGAAGGAGAGAGCGAGGGGGGGGGTCGGGGTCTTTGGGGTCCAGATGTTGCCTCTGTTCTCGTTTTGCAGCCACACAGAACCCAGCGAGTGAGTTGGTGAGCGCTGTGCTGTAATCAGCTCTGTTTGATGACTGGCTGCCTCTCTGTCCTGGTTACCCACAGCACATGAGACCGCCGCGACACACACACACACACACACACACACACACACACACACACACACACACACTCACACACACACTCCAGGACCGGTTGGACCACAAACCTCCTCAAACCACGGAGGCAGAAAGTTCAAAAGACGTGGAAACATATAAACACAGAGCAGCAGGTCGCCTCTTTGAGACTGCAGCAGAGATGGAGCTGGTGTTTGTTTCTGTGATCGCTGTGATGTCATTTCTCCAGTTTCTTTAAATGTTTCTGAACCCTACAGTATTTTAAACCTTTGCTTAACGCAGGGATGAAGATGTACATGAAACAAAGGTTGGTATCTTTTCTCAGAAAGGTTTAAAAACATATTTCATAGAAGTCTGAAACATTCGTAACGGTCCTGCAACGCTTCGATGGTATTTTTGCATATTATTATTTAAAGTATTTTCAAATGCTCTATATCTGTAGAATCTGTGCAAACTAAAGGCCACCTCAGTTATGTGATGAACAATAATCTTCCATTTCAAGGTAGCAGCACGTTGAACAGCTAACGTTACCTGACGTCATTCACGGAGGCCAGAAATACCAGGATGTCGTTCTGAAGGAAAAATCAAGCAGCAACCTTCAAAAAATGAAGCCACGGCAGAAGTGCAAAATCCTGCAGTTCCTCAAGTGTCCACTAGAGGCTGGCTGCAGAAGCACAGGAAGTCACATACACACCCATTCTAAAAAGCCTGTTTTTACAGCAGACATTAACATGTTTACAGCCTGGTTCAAAAAAACTAATAGGTCTGGTTGGTTATTGTCCTCATGGGCACAAACTGTACGGGGGGTGTTTTTTTTAAAAACGGCTGACATAGCTGACATGATTGACAGGTGGGCGCGGTGTAACGGTTTGTCAGGAGTCTTAAAACCCGCCTCAGCTCCAGCTCTCAGCCTGTCGTTAGGTTGACTGAAAGTTAGGCTGAGACAGCATTTCCAACATGGAGACCGCCATCGATGGGACTCCAGCGCCCCCTGCAGGAACAGACGGCTGACATCAGTCAGGCTTTGTCCATTAAAGTCTATGGGAAAAATCTACAGTCTGTATCAGATCAGTCTCCTTCGCGTACTGTTTCCCACAATGCAAAGCGGCAGGTCAGAGGTCGACATGACGGACAGCAGCGTCCATCGTAACAGAGGAAATAATCTCAATCAGACCAAACCACACAAAGATACCAGCAGTGATCTTTGTTGATTCTCTAAATCATGAAAATCTGAATGAATCTCTCGTCAGCTTTGTTCAGACTGTAAGAGGACGCTACGCTGTAACAGCGTTTGCGTCAGCTGGGCTGTTGTTTACTTCCTCATTCCAAGATCAGAAACCAGCATGGTGTACTGCAGAATAACCACGGACTGCAGGTCACACTACAGACTACTGACCAACATTGTACTGCATACTGCGTTAGATAGTAGCATGTAGTAGGCGGTTTCGATGCGACTTGGCTTTGCATGCACTCAACATTCTTCTGCAGCCAGTTTGTAGCGTTGTGTCCCATTTCGCTCTGCGAGTATCATAACCCGATCACGTCATTAACAGACGCTCAACCTGATGTAAATAAAGACAGAGGTTTGAGATTTACTCTGCAAAAAGAATGAAGGCTCAATGACTCTTTGATTCAGAACACAACCCTCTTCTGTCTTCACACAGCGTTAATCTGCAGCTCTTTGCTCCACGTTAACGCCCACTGTCTCTTTGCTTTAAGTGTTAAACATTACCCAGCTGCTCTTCTATACCTGCTCTCACTCCTACACCTCGCACACAAACCTGAAATGTCTCTGCTCTGTGGAGGGACGGATGTGATTATTAGTTTGCTCTTCTTAAACTGCTCCGTGTCACTGCATGCCCACCATAAATCCATATGTGCCTGCGTTAGGCGTGTGTCGACGTGTCTGTGAAAGCAGTGTAGACGAGCTGAAACCTTTACAAAGATCATTTTGGAGGGGAGCATGTTGTGACCCAGATAAATCAGATCAGTGTGTTAATTAGGCAGAAGATGACAAATGGTTTCCCCCCTCGTTGTGTCGTCCTGCAGGGAGAGAGGCAGCCTGAGAGACGTTCAGACCGCAGGGAGAAAACACGGAGCAGCTGCTGCAGAGAGACCACGAGCAGGAACACATCATCTGTCCGACTTCACGTTAAATAATGAGCACACAGCTCCGCTCGGGCTGCTACCTGCGCTAACAAAGACAAACTGTGCACATTCACCAGCTGCCGTCTCATTTAGATCTAAAAAAAAACAATTCTTTGTGTCATCATCAGTGTGTTTAACTCCAGGGACGGTTAGAAAAAACAATGCATACAACATCGGGGTGTTGAAATTAATCGTTTATTTGATGCAGCATCAAACGCAGCGTCCTCAGTAGTAGTATCTTTGACCAATCAGAGCTGTTGTAGTCAATGGTCCTGTGTCATGCATTTTCATTTCCTGCTAAGGGCTTAGATACAACACAGAGGGTATAACTCGGGCTTTAGGTTAGTGCAGAGCTAGGAAAAATAAAGCGATGGCATCTAAAGCCTAAATTCCACCAGATGCGTGTTCAGTCCGTCTCCGCTCCTTTACGGCAGCAGAGCTAACAGTTTTTTACTTTATTCCGTGTGTGTGCTTCCACTGGCACAAGGCTTCTATTTCTGCAGGATGTTGGAGCACGGCGCATCAATTTACCACAGAAAAGATCGACACTTAAACAACATTAAACATCCGCTTTATTTTCAGAATAAAACACTCCGCTTTGACGGTTCAGAACAATGACCTTATGTGTGTTTGTTGATGTGTTTATAAGACTTTTATACAACATACATCTGCACGGAGCCTTAACGGACCGGAGCGGACACGCGACACACACCTATCTGGAAGTTCTGGGTAATATTGAGGGATAGAAAAGTCTCTGAGCAGAGCTTGGAGTCAGTGTCTGTGTGGGAGCTTTGGCTCCATGTTAAAGCTATCTCCTCCAATGTGCATCATTAGACGGTGGGAAACTTTACTCGGATATCCCGACCCCACACTTCCTCTCCTCCTGTTACTCACGCTCCCACTCCTCCTATCCCATCACACCATGCCGGTCTCCCTGCGTCTCTCCCACGTTCATTTAAACCGAACACTGCCTGCTTCCTCCATCTCTGCCCCGCCTCCCGCCTCCTGCTCTTCCCGACGGCGTGATCACTTCTCCAGGACGAACTTCTCCTCACCTCTCTGGGGACAAACTGTTCATGTGACCGAGTGAAAACCGTGACAACAGACCTGGCACTTGTAGGAAATAAAAGCTCCTCCTGGAGTGCATTGATTGAAATAAATGAATGTTCTCTGGCTCTAGCTGCGGCCCCTCCCCCGGCCCACCTTTTATTCCAGCACTGCAGAACAAAGAGTTTGTTTATATTGGACACTGTCCTTCTGACATGCAGCTCTCTTCTCTTTGCATAACTTCTCCATGTCTGTTTCAAAGTCCGGCTCTCCTTACAAAGAGAATACCTTTAATTTAGGGCTCAGATTCACTCAGCTAAACGGCGTGTTCATGGCGTTTTAACAGCCTTACAGGAGCTCGCTCCTCGCAGGGTGACTGAGTTTATCTCCTTTAAATCTGACCCTTTCTCTCCACACTGGAACATTTTACAAAGCCTTACCCTCACCTCTCAAGTTTAACTCTGTTTATGCGTGGTTATATAACACAGCTTTAGGCCAGTGATGGCGTGGTGAGCAGAGCTAACTGGTCTGAGCAGCGTCCACATACGAGTCCTTACAAAACCTGCTTGTGCAACTGAGCTCCCTGCTGCCTGTTTGGATAGCTGACAGAGTGGAGACAGTCTCACACAGCCTGCGGGCGGCTGGATGAGCGAGGGCGGATGGAGTATCATCGGTAAGCCTCTCTGGTTCCGTCATAGCAGAGAGCGAGGGCCGGGTCACAGGGCGATTAGAGGAAGTGATGTAACCGTAAGCCATCTATCTGCAGTCAGGAGTCTGAAGGGTTAACCTGCAGCTTACTCAGAGAGGAGCTGTAGAAACACAAAGTGTGTAACCCCCCCACAAACACACACACACTCTCACACACTGAGGATGCTGACGTTGCTGTTTGGCTCTGAAGCTGCGTTCAAGAGCCCATCTGGGCCTCAAGTCTGGGATCAATTACAGGACACAACAGAGACTAAACTAATGATCTCAGAGAGAAACAAGCAACTCAGAGAACGACCTACACCGCTTCATCTCTGCTCCTCTCTTTCTGTTCTTCGTAAAATAAGGTTTCTGGTAGCTTCCTTATGAGCTCTGTTTCCACAGCACGAACTTTCTCCGGGGACGAGGAACCTTTGGAAGACCTCGATTCCACCTCAGGGACCGGGAACTTACTAAGTCACTACGACTTTATCTAACTCCCAGCTAAGTGCGTCACAATGAAAATCAAAAGACAATGATAACTGTTTGATTCCATGGCAACAAAAAAATAAGTCCTGGACGCCCAATATGAAATCATTGATTGTTTTTTATTACCAAACACTGCAGACAAACTCCTGCAGAGGGCAAAGGTCAAATACGTTGGAAACGTTTCGGTACGAGTTTGCTTGACGTGCTCATTCCTCTCCTCACATCGGTCTAACTACAGAGATCACGTTTATTTTTGCGATCATTCATATTACAGAGATTGTAATCTTTTAAAACACGTGGTTTCCAAACGTATCACAAATGTGCATGAAGCGTTTGTGCGCTGAGAAGAAAAGCGCTGCACGTCCGTCCTGTCTCCATGACAACAGTCTGTTGACAACGGCCGCTGTAGGACCGACACTGCTCCGTTTCTTTTTACGGCATGTTTTAGATTTCAGATCGTTTATTTCCTGATCAGACACGGAGCGAGGAGGATGAGGGTACAAGACACGATCTGTGAAACTACGGGGAATATCATACATTCTGAAAAGAGCGCCAGTGATGTCTACAGCGCCGTTCTGAAAAAAGTTGAAAGATTTTCAACTTGAGGGCTCAGAGCAGCTGCACAAAAAAGGCGAAGCACTCAAAAAAAGGGGCTGGGCGCTGTGCTTCTTCAGCGGGCGGCCGCCTGCTGCTGCAAACGCTCTCTACTCGTCGAAAACTACAGAAAAAAGACGCTGGTGCTAAAAAAATGCGATGTGGACACGGGGCTTTGGGGAACCCTTTAGTTCTGGGAAGCAGCAGCTGTTCCTGTGAGTTTTGGTGGAAACAGGACTTTAGTGGTCTCTGTCCTGCCTCGGGTACACACGGAAACAAACGCCAGCTGGAGGTTACACAAACAAAGGCAACAAACCGGCAGCCAAATGGAGCTTTAAGTGCTGAGAGGAAATCAAAAGGAATTCACTTTCACTCGCACGTTAGTGAAGACCGACACGAAGAGACACAAAGGAAACTATGAATAAAACCTTCAGCTGTTCTTCTTCCTGTCCTACTTTATGAAAACGATTCTATCACATGAAGATAAGACCGACGTCTACGCTCAATCTTTACGCCTTAATCATTTCAAACATTACAAGCATTCAAACATGCCAGGTATTTTCAACGCTGCAGGGACGGCGTGGCGTCTAGCCGACATTCTCGTGAGCCTGACGAGCTGGTTACCCCGTCAATAATCATTTTACACTTTCTAAACATCGGCCGGCAGCGACAGCAGGAAACGACTTCCTGAGATGGCGACCAATGGAGGGGACTCTGAACAAGACGATGTTTGGATGACGTTTCTTACTGTGCGTGGTAAATAGAAGCACTGAATTAGCCGATGCCGGAAATCTAGGACTCCTGTTCTTGTTGCCATGGTAACAAAACAGATGTTGATATCGTTTCATTTTTAACAGTGTTGCATCAAAGGTCAAATATCTGGTATTGTGACAACCCTCGTTTTCATTAGGGTCCGACCGATTGGGGCGATGCCGATATAAGGGAGGAAAAAATCTGATACTGATATCGGCCGACATCTTTCTTGGATCTATCTTCAATCTTTAGAGGTAGATCGATCGAGTAGATAAACTCGCAAGAAAAGATGCTGAGTGCTCAGAAAAAAAGCGCTAGGTGGACACGGGGCTTAAAACGTTTGGAGCGGAAACAACTTCAGTAGTTTAGAAATAATTAGGATTTTTACAGAGCGACTTAAAATTTGAAAGAAATTACGATTTGACAGTTATCGTGATAAATATCGATATGAAACATTTTGTCGCCCAGCCGTTCTCTGGAGAGCGATGATGCTGGTTGTAATCCAAGCAGCAGTCTGCTGGTGACAGCTTGAAGAGGACTGCTCCCTGAACCCTCCATTTGAAAGTTGGAGAAGTGAAACAATACTATGCTTTATTTTCTGAACTGAATACACACAAGAAAAACTCTACCAGGAGAGGGTCACTGTTTCATCTACAGGTCCAGGGACCAAATGTTCCTCTGAGGACAGTTTGAGTTATGAACCACAGAATCTGTACACTTCTCTACCAACACTCCTTGGTGCACCTTTAAGACTCCCTGTGCACTCAATGACTCAGTCAGTGTTCATTGCACGAATTTGTCGATACTTCGATACCACAAGTTTTTATGCAGTGTCTGTTATTTTAAAGATCGTGATGCAAACAGATTAAACACATGTGCAACGTGCATGGTTTAGTTATCATCTTCTGTACCTGGGTCAGGTCCTGGTCGGTGAGCAGATGCAGCTCTCGGGGTTTGAAGCAGTTCTGACATTTGCTTTTGTTGAAGAAGTTCGCCTGGAATTTCCTGCAGGGGTTTTCTTTAGCGGTAGACATCTTTAAAACACTGAACCTGATGTCTTCGTGCAGGACTTTTATCAAAGAAGCTGTAATCCTCCTGGTTCTCTTCTGAGGATCTTTATCCCAACTGGTTAAAAGCTGCACGACTCCGACGCATTTTCAAGTGATCAAATATATCGAATAGTTCGGGAATAAAAGGTTCAAATTAAAGTCTTCTTCGTGTGCATCAGTCGCTGGTTCCTGATAAATAATTAGCTGCCATTAAGCCGGGCTTCCCCTCCCTCAGTCCATGGCCTTCTCCCACAAAGCGAGGAGGCTAATATCCTGTTAGCTTCTCGTGGATACACATCAATGATGTGATGGACACGCAAACAACACCTGCGCACAGGTATCTCCTCTAAGCTCCCATGAGACGGTGTCCCTTCAGTAACAGCAGACTCCCATGTGGAGGTGGATCAGGATCTCCGTCAGACAGCAGGACCCCCTTCCCCGGAGGACCAGGCAGTCCATGCGAACTTCATCCAGTGTAGCCACGGTTAGCGCTGGGAGCTAGCTCGCAGATAGCTCATGAAATCTCGTCCTGGCTCGTGTCTTTTAACTTTTAAATAAATATTTTGAATATATATATATCCGGTAATCCGAGCCGGTCCCGCGCTGTGGTCCGTGTTAGACCCGCTGCTTGCAGGGGGAGCAGCTCCGTGCCGGTCTTTCAGGGTTCGGGTCCATAACTAGCCTGGTTAGCAGCGAGACGTTTATTTTCTTCTTTCCCAAAGGAGAGAGGGGGAGCGATGTTGGGAATCTGTGGAAGTCTCGCGATAACTGCTCACTCTCGCCACCCTGTGGTTTTTAAAGGGACAGTGCTCTACTACAAAGTATGTTTTAACCATAATCATAATTTAATATAAAATGTATTTATCTTTGTTTTCTTCTTATGTAACGTTTTTTACATGTTTATATTTAAAAAACGTATATTATTTATGTAATTATTCATGTGTGATTTTTTGTTAAAGTTTTACATTATTTTTTGTTTTTTTAGACTTTTATTTTTAAATTATTTTGAAATTAATGTATCATGTTTTTTATGTTATTATTTGTTTATTTGTTATGTTCACTTATTATAACATTATGTTTATTTATTTGTATTTTTATAAGATTTTTATTTCAAAGTTATTTTAGAGAATCACTAATATAAGATAATTAATAAATAAATAATAATAATAATATTATTGTAGATTTATTTGTTTATTTACATTTATTTATATTTATTTAAGATCTTTTAGCATGAAATATTTCTGTAATTAAATTACAGTCGTTATCATTTTATATTTCGTTTTGATCATTTGTCTGATTGTCTGTTTTGTTATTATAAACAAACACGAGGAGAATAAATGAAAAACATCTTTCTCTTTATTTTAACTTTAATCATTTAAAATATGAAACAACTTCTAATCAATCCTGCATTTACAAACTAATCAGACAATCAAACACGGCACATTGAACGCCAAATATCGATTACATCATCAAAGAGCCGATAAAAAGATTGTTAAACTAAACATCACGTCCGGTAACTGTGAGGAGCTAAGAAATACGAGAAAAACACTTTTAATGCAAAAGTGCAAACGTTTATAATGTTTCATATTTTCTGTTGTTTATTTTATTACTGATGTCTTTGATTTTCACAGAGAGACGACTTTATATTCAGGCTCAGAGTTTATCATGGAGAACTTCAATAAGAGCATCAGAATCAGATTTAATGACAAGGTTAGAGGATCACACTGTAGATACTGTATATATGTCATGTTATATCAATCAATCCATCTTTATCTTTATAATGCTATTTCATAAATGTTATTTCGGTAAAATACCTTACTTGTTGTTGTATTACAAAGACCCAACGTTGATCTATCATGAGCCCTGAGCAACATTTAGGCAAGAAACAACCTCCTTTTAAGAGGCAGAAATATTTAGGAAAACCAGATTCATAATGAACAGCCATCTGCTGAAACTGCGCCGGGCTTGAAAATGGGATAGGGGGAGATGCAGGAGGGAGGATAGGGACAAACAGAGGGGAGGGGGTCCATAGCAGCAGGCCGTTCCCACCAACAATCCAGAGGAACGTACGAGACATGAGAGCTCAGGAGCTCCCAGGAAAAAACTGAAGACTCTACCTCCCATAGTACATTTAGAGACTGTAGGTACCACGAGCAGTCCTGATAACTGAAGGCTCTACCTCCCATAGTACATTTAGAGACCGTAGGTACCACGAGCGGGCCTTTTAACTGAAGGCTCTACCTCCCATAGTACATTTAGAGACTGTAGGTACCACGAGCAGGCCTGATAACTGAAGGCTCTACCTCCCATAGTACATTTAGAGACTGTAGGTACCACGAGCAGGCCTGATAACTGAAGGCTCTACCTCCCATAGTACATTTAGAGACTGTAGGTACCACGAGCAGGCCTGATAACTGAAGGCTCTACCTCCCATAGTACATTTAGAGACTGTAGGTACCACGAGCGGGCCTGATAACTGAAGGCTCTACCTCCCATAGTACATTTAGAGACTGTAGGTACCACGAGCGGGCCTGATAACTGAAGGCTCTACCTCCCATAGTACATTTAGAGACCGTAGGTACCACGAGCAGGCCTGATAACTGAAGGCTCTACCTCCCATAGTACATTTAGAGACTGTAGGTACCACGAGCAGGCCTGTTAACTGAAGGCTCTACCTCCCATAGTACATTTAGAGACCGTAGGTACCACGAGCAGGCCTGATAACTGAAGGCTCTACCTCCCATAGTACATTTAGAGACCGTAGGTACCACGAGCAGGCCTGATAACTGAAGGCTCTACCTCCCATAGTCTACCTCCCATAGTACATTTAGAGACCGTAGGTACCACGAGCAGGCCTGATAACTGAAGGCTCTACCTCCCATAGTACATTTAGAGACCGTAGGTACCACGAGCAGGCCTGATAACTGAAGGCTCTACCTCCCATAGTACATTTAGAGACCGTAGGTACCACGAGCAGGCCTGATAACTGAAGGCTCTACCTCCCATAGTACATTTAGAAACTGTAGGTACCACGAGCAGGCCCGATAACTGAAGGCTCTACCTCCCATAGTACATTTAGAGACTGCAGGTACCACGAGCAGGCCTGATAACTAAAGGCTCTACCTCCCATAGTACATTTAGAGACTGCAGGTACCACGAGCAGGCCTGATAACTGAAGGCTCTACCTCCCATAGTACATTTAGAAACTGTAGGTACCACGAGCAGGCCCGATAACTGAAGGCTCTACCTCCCATAGTACATTTAGAGACTGCAGGTACCACGAGCAGGCCTGATAACTAAAGGCTCTACCTCCCATAGTACATTTAGAGACTGCAGGTACCACGAGCGGGCCTTTTAACTGAAGGCTCTACCTCCCATAGTACATTTAGAGACCGTAGGTACCACGAGCGGGCCTTTTAACTGAAGGCTCTACCTCCCATAGTACATTTAGAGACTGTAGGTACCACGAGCAGGCCTGATAACTGAAGGCTCTACCTCCCATAGTACATTTAGAGACCGTAGGTACCACGAGCAGGCCTGATAACTGAAGGCTCTACCTCCCATAGTACATTTAGAGACTGTAGGTACCACGAGCAGGTCTGATAACTGAAGTCTCTACCTCCCATAGTACATTTAGAGACTGTAGGTACCACGAGCAGGCCTGATAACTGAAGTCTCTACCTCCCATAGTACATTTAGAGACTGTAGGTACCACGAGCAGGCCTGATAACTGAAGGCTCTACCTCCCATAGTACATTTAGAGACTGTAGGTTCCACGAGCAGGTCTGATAACTGAAGTCTCTACCTCCCATAGTACATTTAGAGACTGTAGGTACCACGAGCAGGCCTGATAACTGAAGGCTCTACCTCCCATAGTACATTTAGAGACTGTAGGTTCCACGAGCAGGTCTGATAACTGAAGTCTCTACCTCCCATAGTACATTTAGAGACCGTAGGTACCACGAGCAGGCCTGATAACTGAAGGCTCTACCTCCCATAGTACATTTAGAGACTGTAGGTACCACGAGCAGGCCTGATAACTGAAGTCTCTACCTCCCATAGTACATTTAGAGACTGTAGGTACCACGAGCAGGCCTGATAACTGAAGTCTCTACCTCCCATAGTACATTTAGAGACCGTAGGTACCACGAGCAGGCCTGATAACTGAAGTCTCTACCTCCCATAGTACATTTAGAGACTGTAGGTACCACGAGCAGGCCTGATAACTGAAGGCTCTACCTCCCATAGTACATTTAGAGACCGTAGGTACCACGAGCGGGCCTTTTAACTGAAGGCTCTACCTCCCATAGTACATTTAGAGACTGTAGGTACCACGAGCAGGCCTGATAACTGAAGGCTCTACCTCCCATAGTACATTTAGAGACTGTAGGTACCACGAGCAGGCCCGATAACTGAAGGCTCTACCTCCCATAGTACATTTAGAGACTGTAGGTACCATGAGCAGGCCTGATAACTGAAGGCTCTACCTCCCATAGTACATTTAGAGACTGTAGGTACCACGAGCAGGCCTGATAACTGAAGGCTCTACCTCCCATAGTACATTTAGAGACTGTAGGTTCCACGAGCAGGCCTGATAACTGAAGGCTCTACCTCCCATAGTACATTTAGAGACTGTAGGTTCCACGAGCAGGTCTGATAACTGAAGTCTCTACCTCCCATAGTACATTTAGAGACTGTAGGTACCACGAGCCGGCCTGATAACTGAAGTCTCTACCTCCCATAGTACATTTAGAGACTGTAGGTTCCACGAGCAGGTCTGATAACTGAAGTCTCTACCTCCCATAGTACATTTAGAGACTGTAGGTACCACGAGCAGGCCTGATAACTGAAGGCTCTACCTCCCATAGTACATTTAGAGACTGTAGGTACCACGAGCAGGCCTGATAACTGAAGGCTCTACCTCCCATAGTACATTTAGAGACTGTAGGTACCACGAGCAGGCCTGATAACTGAAGGCTCTACCTCCCATAGTACATTTAGAGACTGTAGGTACCACGAGCAGGCCTGATAACTGAAGGCTCTACCTCCCATAGTACATTTAGAGACTGTAGGTTCCACGAGCAGGCCTGATAACTGAAGGCTCTACCTCCCATAGTACATTTAGAGACTGTAGGTACCACGAGCAGGCCTGATAACTGAAGGCTCTACCTCCCATAGTACATTTAGAGACTGTAGGTACCACGAGCAGGCCTGATAACTGAAGTCTCTACCTCCCATAGTACATTTAGAGACTGTAGGTACCACAAGCAGGCCTGCTTTCTGGGAGAGTAATGTTCTCAACGGGTAATACAGTACTATAAGCTCTTACCATTAAGAGCTTGGTAAGTGAGAAGAAGGATTTTAAATTCTATTCTATTCTATTCTATTCTATTTACAGTCTACGGTTCATACGCAGAGGGAATTAACAAACTTATTTCAGTCGGCTTCAAAGGTCGACGGGAGCCAGGCAGAAGGAGCTAATGTTAGCCAGAAGGCTAGCGCTAACAGAACTGATCGAATGTGTACACGTTGATTAAAATCATACCCTGGGAGAGCAATCACTGGACCTTTCAGGGGCCCAGCCATTTTTACAGGCGGCCCTGTGTGTGGGTGTAGGGCAGTGGGGTCCAAACTTTTTTCTTGCGGGCCAAAATTGTCGTGTTAGAATAACTCACGGGCCACAGGTTTATTTTTTTAAATATTAAAATAATATTGTAAGGAACTTTTTGTATTTTGACCTCTTCAAAAATAACGTAAATACACAATAACTAATTACAGTGAGAAACTATTCTGTTCCAATTTTTTTTTTAAATAGTAGGGCTTTCTAGATCAGAATCAAAAGGTTCCCTTTAATAAAAGGAAATCAAATACTTTGATTTTTTCGTTCTTCTTTATCTGTTTTGTTTTTTGTTTTTCTCAGAATCAAGCCCGTAACGTGGTTCATTTTTTTGTAAAAGCTTTCTGTATTTAGCTCAGGTTATTAAATGGTTAAACAACACTCAAAGTATGCATAAGTTCATTTTCATAGTTAACAAAACATGTGGAAAATAGTCAAAGCTGTTTTCTGTTTTAGGAATAGCCCTTGCTAACATGAAATAGAAAAATAACAAAATATGCCATCTGAATGAGGCCTCGGGCCAAAATCTTCTGATTCTTTGATTGAAGTCGGGGGCCACAAAAAATCCCCTCAAGGGCCGCAAATGGCCCCCGGGCCTTACTTTGGACACCCCTGGTGTAGGAGGTCAGCGAGGTACTTAGGGTCGAGGAGGGGGGAGGAGCGATTTATAAGTGGGGAGGAGTATTTTGGATTTGATTCTGGATTTTATTGGGAGCTTGTGGAGGGGGAGATGAGGGTTGGGGTGAATCGTGTTGCTGTTTTGATGCACGACGATAAATAAAAACATCGCAACAAATAGAAAGCAAGTGGAAAGCAATACTCTCACTGTCATGGAACTGTAATAAAATATACTGACCGATGTCGACATAAAAGTGATGTAAAATAAGTTCCATATTTATTTCTTATGTGAAATATCGCTGAGATGTTACTCGTGTTTAAATCTGTCAGCTTGTTGTTATCGCTGTAGGGGAAGCCAGTTTTTAAAATGTCGTAGTCTGTTGATAAATGAAAGTGTACGTAATGCAGCCTTTAAACTGTAGAGGTGGAGACTCTTATTAATCAGACTGTAGTTCAATTAGTGATCAACTGACTGAAGAGCTGCAGGAATAAATGCACAAAGTGAATGTGAGTCTCTCATGTGTGCAGGTCCTCTCTTCAAGTTGGCAACAAGGGAGCATGCCTCAGATAGTCTTCACTGCATCAGAGTGTATTAATGGCTGACTGAAGCAGAGGCTATTATAAGCAGCAGGTTGAAGTGGACACACAGACAGACAGACACACAGACAGACAGACAGACAGACAGACAGACAGACAGACAGACAGACAGACAGACAGACAGACAGACAGACAGACAGACACACAGACAGACAGACAGACAGACAGACAGACAGACAGACAGACAGACAGACAGACAGACAGACAGACAGACAGACAGAGACAGAGCTGTGTGAATGGACGAGGGACACCGAGGGAGGTGAAGAGACTCTGTTACCTAACTACACCCTGAAAACAACAACAGGCCGTCCTGCTGAAGGATTAACTCTCTGATCGTGCTGTAAGTGAACCAAGAATAACACAGATTACAGGTGTGTGTGTGTGTGTGTGTGTGTGTGTGTGTGTGTGTGTGTGTGTGTGTGTGAGTGTGTGTGTGTGTGTGTGTGTGTGTGTGTGTGTGTGTGTGTGTGTGTGTGTGTGTGTGTGTGTGTGTGTGTGTGTTGTGTGGTCACTATAGATGTGCCCTCTTTAACCCGCTGGGATCCAATCAGCCCATATATACAGGTCTGGTGTGTGAACTGTGTCTCTGTGGACAGGTTTTAATGTGGATTAGCACTGATCTTCATGTTAATCAAAGTACAGATAAGGGGCAGATAAGGTCATGCTCTGCTTAGAAAATAGGAAGCCAGCCTCCTCAGTTGCCCCCCCCCGCCCCCCCTCATCGAGGTATCTTATGACAACATCCCCGAGGGGACACAGTGAGCGGTATCTGTGGGGCAGGATATATTTAGCTGCTCACTTCACAAGGGAAGTTTGACCAAAGGGAGATTAACAATGGAGGTGTCTTTATTTCACATCACAGAGGAACAAAATTGAAGCGATCTAAAAACACAAGAAACACGTGTTGACATAGAATGCAAATAAACAAAGGTCTTGTTTGTGGTCGTGGGTGAGACCTTCCTCCAGTCTTTATGTTTTCAAACTCTACCTTTGGATTCATGAGCAAAGATTAGGTATCTGAAAAAATGTCACAGTTATCGATATTTTAAATCGTGCATTTTGGGCCTAGTGGTTAGTGCGCGGCCACATGCAAAGAGGCTGTAGTCCTCCAAGCAGGCGGCCCGGGTTCGAATCCGACCTGTGGCTCCATTCCCGGGTGTGGCTCAGTGGTAGAGTCGGTCATTTCTCAACCAGAAGGTCGAGGGTTCGATCCCCAGCTCCTGCAGCCACATGTCCGATTGATTGATTGATGTGTCCTTGAGGAAGTTACCTGACCCCAGGTTGCTGCCGCTGCTTCGTCGGCGGCGTAAGAATGTGTGTGAATGATTTAATTCATAGGAAGAACAGAAGAGGAGATAAACTGAAGTTCATCATGAACTCGATCTCATTGTTTGTTTCCCTTCTGATCCTCCTCAGATCATGACCCTCCCCTCGGTGGCGGTGCTCCCCCTGCTGGTCGTGGTGGCGGCGGGCGTTTACTACATCTACAACGAAGTCATGCAGTACATGTCCAAGTCTTTAGTGAAGAACAAAGTGGTTGTGATCACCGACGCCGTGTCCGGGGTTGGAACAGGTAAATGATCCCACTTCGAAACAATAACAGTTATCAGTTATCAGTAAAGCATGTTTCTGTGTTTGTGTTCAGAGTGTGCCCATCTCTTCCACAACGGTGGGGCCAGACTCATCCTGTGTGGGGCGAGCTGGGACAAACTGGAGTCTCTGTACGACTCTCTGACGAACGAGGCCGACCCCAGAGAGGTGAGGACAAAAAGTCTTCCATTAGTTTCACTCTGAAACATCATAAATAAACCACACTGTGAGTAAACTGTTCCCAAGCATCGCTCTTTATTGTGGTGCTGCTGAGTCATGCTTCTGGAGGCAGAAATCTTTCTCTCCGGCTGCTGCAGTAAACACAACTATCTGTTCCTAATACACGCTGGGATGTTACCACAGAGCACAGCTTTAATCATAGCAGAGAGAAAAGACCAAACAAGCTGTCCTTGTGTTTATCATCATCCTCTGCTCCACCCATTCCATCCACATTTCCTCCTCAACACAAAAGCAGGAAATCCTCTGAGACAGCTCACTGTCCTCCAGGTGTCACTCACACGGAGCTGATGTGCTTCATACTGACAGAAAGAGACCAATGATATCACCTTATTAGGAAAAACATGCTCCTGATATTTCATTGATGTCTGCTAACTGCTTTTCCTCTGGCTATTCATTGGTTGGAGCTCAGCTGTCTCCGCTCCCTCATGTTGGCAGCATGGTGCCACCAATGTGACAATACGTTATAAATATGGGTGCACAATATACTAGTGTTGTAGTCAGGACCAAACTAACTTGATTCTGAGACGAGACCGAGACCTTCAAAATGTGGTCTCGAGATTTTGAGTACTACAACACTACATTCTACAATATGAGAGGATTTGTGTGTGAGAACCCGTTCTTCTTCTCAGCTTCTCCCTTTTGTCCACATTTTGTCTCTCCTGGCTCCAATGAGATTAGGATGGTAAAATCACAAGTTTGGAAATGCTAGTCTGCAAAGCGATGAGTCGTTTTACTGAGGCTTCAATAAAATAAAACATTATTGTGTGATGGCAGCGACACGCACTGCTCGGACGCTGGACACACAGATGACATGCTCCACAGGTTTATATAGTGCAGTAACACACTGGTGTGTCCGTGCAGACATTTGCTCCGAAGCTGGTGATCCTGGACTTCAGTGACATGGACAGTGTGGACGAGGTGGTGTCGGAGGTGGTGGAGTGTTACGGCTGTGTGGATGTGCTGATCTGTAACAGCAGCGTGAAGCTGAAGGCCCCCGTGCAGAGCGTTTCTCTGGAGCTCGACAGAAACATCATGGACATCAACTACTTTGGACCCAGCGCTCTGGCTAAAGGTGGGCTGGACTTTACTGTGAAAATCTACAAACCGTCTGAAAATACTTCCTGTAGGATGATTGTTCTTATCTTCGTTACCTAGGAGGTCATTTTCCTCTGACGTCACGCTCAGGGTGGGAACATAACGCTCTTATTTTGTTGACCTGCTCCGTTCCAGGTTATAAATTGAAAGAGCAAATCTGTCAAAGTCTTATTTCAACAATTCTACCTCAAGTAAACCAAAAAAATCAGGGTAGGGAAAAACTGCAAAGGCATCAAGTCCAAGGGGCAAGGTCCGGTGTTGAAAAATGAAGTGCAGAAAAACTGCAGTTCTTCGAGTGTCCACTTGAGGCTGGCTCCCAAAGATCAGGGAGCCCCATACACACCCCATATAAAAATGTCCATTTTGGTCCCCTGTGCTCCCTGACATCAGAGAGAAATGGCCGCCGTGTGAACGTGCTAGATCCACGCTGACTCTCACTCATGTCGCAGGTGTTCTTCCAACAATGATCTCCAGACGATCGGGTCACATCGTCCTCGTTACCAGCATCCATGGAAGACTGGCCGTCCCGTTCAGGAGCTCATGTGAGTCATAGCAGTGAAGGCTTCGTCCTGATTCATGGAAAATATACTGCTGCTTTAAATGTAATGTTAAAGGTGAAGGAGCTTTACTCTTATAACATGCTTTAACTCTAAAGTATTTATATCTTTATAGTCATATTATAGTTCAAGTTAATGTCCTGACGATGTTTAATAATCCTCCCCTGATTCAAACACTCACTAACCAGTTTATTACTGGAGGCACAGCTGGATGAAAAATAAAGATTGGACTTCTGTTTCCTGTTTATGCACGAGGGTCACTCAGGTAGAGAGGATTTACTGCAGGATGGTTTGATTAGAATATTAACAAGGTTCTAAAATGTCAATTCTGTACGAATCTCCTCCATAAAAGTCCTGAAATGAGAAAATGACTGAAGGGACAGTCAGGACAGGAAAGTTCATTGTTGTTAGCATGTGTCTGTTTGGGAGTTTTAAATCCGAGGTTCTCACCTGATGGGTCGAGACCCAAAAAACAGGTCGCACAGCCGTCTTCAGATGGTCGCCAATGCGTGCTTGTTTCGTTCCGACTCTTTGTTCTGTCACATGTTGTGTACCGTGTGAGGTCCAAACTGCACTTCTTTGTGATAACATACATGTGATTGGTTGAAAAACAAGAGAAATGTAGTTCATGATTTCTCCGTAAGGAGTCTGTTATGGGTCCTTAGAGAAGACCAGTTGAGAACCTTAAAGGTCCAATCAGTGAGATGTGTAGAGAGTGAAATGATAAAGTGAGCTCACTCTCTGATCAGACATTAAGGAAACATGCTATGTTGAAGTGCTGGCTTCTCTGACAACAATGCAGCAGCCAGTATGTCCTCCTTCTAACTTTAGATTCTGGTCCTGAATGGTCTGGATTTGTTTGGACCAGAGAAGGTAGGCGGTTTTAAGGCACCCCCACACGGCCGTTTTGGACGCCCTCTCT
Organism: Tautogolabrus adspersus; assembly: GCA_020745685.1. NCBI lineage: Eukaryota > Metazoa > Chordata > Actinopteri > Labriformes > Labridae > Tautogolabrus > Tautogolabrus adspersus. Next base: position 739,839 of record CM036554.1, read on the forward strand.
AATGTTTTAAATTTAGACTGCAGTACCCATTTTACACACTAGGTGTCAGAGTTACACATCGCTCCTTTAAATGACAGGAGGTGAAAAATCTTGTTTGATGTATTTTGGATGAATTGAGAACATTTGATGATTTACTGTGAAACAAAAAGAAATTCAAATGAAACGTGTAAAAACGTGAGTTTGTGTCTTTAGGCATTTTAACCTTGAATCTAATGAAGTATAATTTTATAAACCTTTAATGGTGTAATGGTAGCGAAGTGCTTTGTGAGTCGTTTGGTCTGCAGACATCAGGAGTTCAGTGAAACGTGTTCTGCAGGATGAGAGCAGAGAAAATGAATCCTGGAAACACTGAGGACACCTGTCCCAGGTCACCTGAGGGGTCGGCATGCTTCATGGTGCACAGGTTTAATCTGAGACCTCATCAAACTCTATTCCACAGCGTAGGTGAAGAAAAGTCACGAGGGAAGCTGCGTTAAATTTAGTTTCCTTAAACTGAAACAGGTTCAGAGAAAAGTGAAGCTGCAGCCGTCTGATCGCTGGCAGAAGTTCACACAGTTTAGTTTTACAGACAGAAACAAACAGACTCTGAAATGTTTGGAATTAACCTACGGCTGAGTCACACCTGTCTGTGTGTGTGTGTGTGTGTGTGTGTGTGTGTGTGTGTGTGTGTGTGTGTGTGTGTGTGTGTGTTTGTGTGTGTGTGTGTGTGTGTGTGTGTGTGTGTGTGTCTGTGTGTGTGTGTGTGTGTGTCTGTGTGTGTGTGTGTGTGTGTGTGTGTGTCTGTGTGTGTGTGTGTGTGTGTGTGTGTGTGTGTGTGTGTGTCTGTGTGTGTGTGTGTGTGTGTGTGTGTGTCTGTGTGTGTGTGTGTGTGTGTGTGTGTGTGTGTGTGTGTGTGTGTGTGTGTGTGTGTGTGTGTGTGTCTGTGTGTGTGTGTGTGTGTGTGTGTGTGTGTGTGTGTGTTTGTGTGTGTGTGTGTGTGTGTCTCTCAGACACAGCCTCTAAGCATGCGGCTCAGGCCTTCTTCGACTGTCTGCGGGCGGAGGTGGAGGAGTTTGGGATCTTGGTGAGCACCATCAGTCACACCTTCATCAACGCCTCTGAGCCGACACCTGACAAAGAGCCCGCCCCCAAACCCAACACGCTGTCTGCATGTGAGTGACAGGACAGGTGTGGTGACTGAAGATATATGATTACACAGGTGTTTTAGCTCATGTCACACTGCAGGTAAAAGGGGACATTTCTTAGTTCATGATGGAGTAAATAAGTCTGACTGTAACTTCCCTCCACAGTTATCGCCAGCCAGCTGACCCACGGCGTGCGCCCGTCAGTCCTGGCCAATGAGATCATGCAGATGGTAAACAGGAAGAAGAAGGAGGTGGTGCTGGCACATCCCGTCCCCCGGGTGGCGCTGCTCCTGCGCTCCCTCCTCCCATCCTTCCTCTACGCCGTACTTGCTGCTGGAGTGAAGGACTCGGTGCTGAACGAGCAAATGCAGTAAAGACGGTGCAGAGACGGGATCCAAAGCTGGAGCCTGCAGAGCCCGCAGAGCCCGCAGAGCCCGCAGAGCCCGCAGAGCCCGCAGAGCCCGCAGAGCCCGCAGAGCCCGCAGAGCCCGCAGAGCCCGCAGAGCCTGCAGGCTTCATGATCATCAGGAGGAAGTTTGTTTGTAGAAATGTAATAAAAGTTGAATTCCCATAAAATTAAGATGTTTTTTTTTAATCATGTATCGAGTGTCTCCTCTACGACTGAATCTCCCCGACAACAACACGAAGATTTATTGAAGATATTTTAGAATTTGTTCCCTTCAAATCTTAAAGCTCCTTTGAGGAGATTTTATCTGGTTATGAAATGGACTGAAAATAAAAACTGATGTCTCTGTTAGAACTTCAAGAGCAGACAAAACCATCATCAACAGATTGATTCTTTTTTAATTTCATTCACTGTTTTCAAAAAGCTTTCACATGCACGAGGGATCCACAGGAACCACTTTTACAGACTACAGTAGTCAGGACCACACTGTGCTCCAAGACCGAGTTAAGACCAAGACCAAGGCAGGGCGAGACCGAGTTAAGACCAAGACCAAGGCAGGGCGAGACCAAGACCATAAATATCACAGAAGAATCCTCATCTTGTGTGCAGGGGGCGTGTCACTCACTTAGACCGTAACACGGGGAAGGTCGCTGCCGTAACCGGGGGATACAAATCAAACACACACACATGAATTGAAGTTATTTGTTCTTTTAGAAAGAGGCGTTTTCCTTCTAATCTCAGTGATGACGTTAAAATAGCCAATCAGTCTTGATTTAAAGTCCGCACAGTCTGAGACCGAGACAAGACCGAGACCTTCAAAAAGTGGTCTTATCTCAAGTACTACAACACTTAGAGTCCTCCTGTGTTCCTGTTTCTGCTCACGCTAACTCAACATGTGCAGAAGTTACACGTTAAAAAGCAACGCAGAATGATGAACGATGAAGGTATCGTATTTATGAACACCTGAAAGTGGAAACACAAATGAACTGAAAACAACTAAAGAGAAAACTTTTAGTAGATTTAAACCCTAACAAAATCACAACTAACAAAAAGAAACACGTTACAGCCAAAAATGTCCAATGAACTTTCTTATTCTGGACTGGTCTCCAGCCAATCACAGGGCTGACATACAGAGACCGACAACCAGTCACACTCACATTCACACCTACGGGCAATTTAGAGTCACCAGTTAACCTAACCAGCATGTCTTTGGACTGTGGGAGGAAGCCGGAGTACCCAGAGAGAACCCACGCATGCACGGGGAGAACATGCAAACTCCACACAGAGAGGCTCCTGTCAGACGGGGATTCAAACCAGGAACCCCTGTGAGGCAACAGAGCTCACCACTGCACCACCGTGCAGCCCCACCTTTCTTACCATGACGTTATAATTTGGGCTCTAGCTTCCAAACAAGATCACTGCACGACTCTCTGGATACTGCGGTCTCTCTCTCTCTCCTGCTGTTTATGCTGAGGACCTTTGATTGGTCGTCGGTTTCAGGTGAGCTCAATCAGCTGCTGCAGAAGAGAGAAAGGAGAGAGCACTGACCTGCAGAGCAACAGGAGAAAGAACACACACACACACGTACGCACGCACGCACGCACGCACGCACGCACGCACGCACACACACACACACACACACACACACACACACACACACCTTCATGTCTTAGATTGAAGGACTTTATTATTTTAAATTCTTTGATGTGGTTTAATGACTTTTGATAAAGAAAGCAGTCTCAGTATTTCATTAAAAAGGTTTATATTTGATCTTTAATCAATACTCTTCATCTCATCTCAGCACACAGACTGAACGTCTTGATCCAGTATTTTTAATTTCAGCTGTGGGTGTAATTCTCAGTTTGTCCTCTAGGTGGCAGCAGCGCGCAGTGATTCTGATGCAGTATGAGTTCAAACACTGTAAAGCTTTTTGTTTGCAGACTTCTCAGAGGCAAAGTTTGAGTTGAGCAAAGAAACTGAATTATTTACTTTGAGCAGATTTAATCTAATCAAATAAGGGGGGGGGAGGAGTCCTGGCAGGAGGGGGGGGGGGGAGTCCTGGCAGGAGGGGGGGGGGAGTCCTGGCAGCGGGCCATCCCCACCAACGATCCCGAGGAACCTACGAGAGCTCAGGAGCTCTCAGGAGAAGATGTGGTTATTAACTTACATATACGTGATTATAGGATGTTCAGATGTTCTTGAGTGTGTCAGGACTCTGGATGCCCGCCATACAGAGCCGCACCGCGGTAATCCAACCTGGTTAAAATCAATGCATGGATGATGATAAATAAACAGTTCATGTATCTTTAGTATTTATTGTTTAACAGTTTTACTGTTTCTGTAATGTTTTAATTACTGCGAGCTGAACGCCACGACCTCCTTCAGGCCGCGATGACGCCACGGTTAGTCAGAAACAAAGGCTAACTTTAAATTCCAAACGGAGGAACAAAAGGGGCCACAAGAAACTCTCTCACAACGTCACGAGGAAACACCCGGAGGTAAGAGGACATCAGTGGCGATTCTCAAGTCTGACGGGGTCCTAAGCAAAAATTAATTGGGGGTCCCTCCAGCATTCATCAGCAATATGTCTGCTTCCCCCTCTTTTTACTCTGTTAGAGTTCTGTCAGATGGGGCCCCCTTAGGAAGGTGTCCTACTATCATTGCAAAATTTGGATTCTGAGCCACTGCTGTAGTTTAAAGTTTGTCAGCCCTTGGGGCCCCCTACTGGCCTGGGGCCCCAAGCAGTTGCATGCCTCGCCCACTGACAAGCAGCCCCTCTGGTCGACATATGACAGTGACAGAGACTAAAGAGACAAAACCAGGTGTGACAGGTGAGACAGGTGAACCTGATGAGGGCGATCAACGGGGAGGGAAAACACACACAAGAGCAGGAAGTAGAAGTAGACATGAAACACCGCGGAAAGAACTACAAAATAAAACAGGAAACACTGAAGACCAACAGGAAACTCAGGGATAAAATAGTAACAACAAACACGAGGGGGAAGGAAAAGACAAAATAAATCAGGAAGTAATCTCTGATAAAAAGAAACCAGAAACTCACGACAGATTCATCCCGTCCAATTACATGTCGCTCATAGATTTATTGGTCTCATCACTTCAGGGCTGCAGCGAGCCTCGTATCATCCTGCAGGATTACACGGAGAGATCAATGCAGCTCTGAGAACGATCGACAGTCTGTGTGGAGATAAGGAGACAGATTTTATAGATTCATGATATTTTATATCAGAAATAACTCGTCAAAGCACTCGAACAGAGCTTCTTTTCTGATGCTAATGAAGAGTAAAGTCAGGGTCTGGTCCACTGTTTGTGTGTGTGTGTGTGTGTGTGTGTGTGTGTGTGTGTGTGTGTGTGTGTGTGTGTGTGCGTGTGTGTGTGTGTGTGTGTGTGTGTGTGTGTGTGTGTGTGAAGTGTTGGCGTGACGTCCAGCTGGTGTGCGTGCGTCTGTCCTCCAGGTCACTCTCCTCGGGGGAGTTCAGGATCTTTTGTCTCCGTAGAGACGGACAGGAATGTGTGTGTGATGAATAAATGCAGCTCGGTGACATTTCCTGGCGTCACACAGGAAGGACTTCTCTCAGCTGGACGCTCCAAATTGCCGTTTTGATCGAATACATTTACATGTGTCACACGGCGCCAACACATCACGTATGTTTCAGTGAATAAAGCGGAGGTCAGTCAGTTTCATGTGAGCATGTGTTTAAAGAGGTTCATAAATGTTTTTCTCTCCTTTTTAAACTTGTTAAAGGACGAATGTGCGACTTCTTGATCCAGTAGATGTCGCCCTTGAGCTCCAGCATGAAACCAAAACAAACTTCTGTTTGGCCACACCTCCTCCATACCTTTAAAATATCCATTAAAATCCCATTTGTCTCACTGCCAAAGGTCCTGCAGGGCATGCATTCTGCCCCCTGGTGGTCTATCTGTGCACTGCATTTATCTGGTTGTTTGAAAGAATTAAAAAAGATCTCCCGGAGAATGGAGAGGATTAAAAGGGTGTGTATCATGTTTCCCTTGGCTGAGTATTACAGATGTGTGCAGTGACATGGGAGAGTGATGTGTATGGAAGCCCTGAGTGGACATTCATTATATCTACATATTACAGTGTGCAGTTATATGTGAGAGTGATGTGAGGATAATGGTCCCTCTCCATCAGCAGGATGCAGATCAGCTGATTGTCCTGCAGACGTATTCAGAGTGATGCCTCCTGACTTATAAATGAGAATGAGCTAACGGGGACGTTTGGCGCTCTCTCTCTCTCTCTCTCTCTCTCTCTCTCTCTCTCTCTCTCTCTCTCTCTCTCTATGAGCGAGGTGATCACCCTTATCAATTTTTAACGCTCAGGTTATTGACATAGAGCTGAGTAATGGAGGTTATGCAGAGGCCATGGTAATGATTCCCTGAGCTTTCACACACAGCAGCACCATGATGATGACGATGACGGGGGGGGTCATTTTGACCGTCTGTCCTCAATCTGGATGCTTCTCATCCGCCCTGTGCTCAAACTGTCAGAAGAGACATAAAGATGTGTGTGTCCAATCAGGAAGCTTGAAGACTCAATCTTTTCTTATCAGACTGGATACACACTCCACGATTTTAGGCCCGATTTGCTTGGCCTGATTTAAGGCTCGTCACAACCGATAATTGTGTGTGTCACTACGATTATTTCCTGCTCCTGATCGAGTCAGAGCCTCCCCGATCTGGAATCATCCAGGTCCGGCTGCCTCTGACTGAATACCCACAACAGAGAGCGACTAAACGTCTCCCATTCTTTTTCTTGTTTTTTGCTGCAAAACACAACGCACGCCCGGACTGCCAGCTGAAGACGACCTTCGTCCTCCATGTTTGCTTTTCCTCTGAAGTCCCGTTTGATCACGTGAGTTTCTGTGAGATCTCGTGTCTGTGGAATCATTTCTACAAACAGCAGGTGTGAGGTCTCTCGCTGTCTGGCTGTATCGCCCAGGCTCGTCTCCTCGTCGGTTAGAGCATCACATTCAGCAACAGCTGACTTTAAAACATAACACTGATAAAAACACGAAGGAGGACACTGAGACAGATAACTTCTCTGTAGCGTGCAGGTGCCAGGTGGGCGGTGATGTCACGTGAAGCTATGAACAGATGAAACAGGTTCAAACCTTTATGACTGTATGAAAAATAAAGATGAACAGACCCTAATGATGAAGACAGCAGGACGTTAAATCATCCAGGAGAGTTTTGAATCTTTATTTTGCTCTTCCATCGCCTCAGTTGTTCACAGAGAATAAGAAGAAGAAGAAATCTGCGTCGGCCCGAGCCGCTCTGCAGGATTAAAGTTTTCTTTCAAGGAATAATCTCAGCATCACGTCATCTTGAGCAGGGATTTCTTTAGTCATAGAAGTCCTCCTAATCCCTCACTCTTGTTGGGTTTAAAGATTACACATATTTAATCTTAAAGGGAAAGTTTGCCCTAATCTCTGATGAATCCCAGCATGCACTGCTCCTCACATCCCTTCACATCCCTTCACGTCTGCACACTTTCTCACAGCAGACGCTCTGAGAGAAGAAGACGGCAGCACGGTTTGTAATGTTGGTTTAATCCCTCCTCGGTTTCCTCTCGTTAGGACACAGAGCACGATAACACTCCAGCAGGGACACACACAACGTCATGTTCGAGGCCGGATGAAACCCAGCATGGGAAATAAAAAGCAGCAGGAATATTTGACATAAACACAGACGAGGCGCGTGTGATGAGAACACAGACGAGGACTCGTGATGAGAACATAGACAAGGACTCGTGTGATGAGAACACAGACGAGGACTTGTGATGAGAACATAGACGAGGACTCGTGTGATAAGAACATAGACGAGGACTCGTGATGAGAACATAGACGAGGACTCGTGTGATGAGAACATAGACGAGGACTCGTGTGATGAGAACATAGACGAGGACTCGTGATGAGAACATAGACGAGGACTCGTGTGATGAGAACACAGACGAGGACTCGTGTGATGAGAACATAGACGAGGACTCGTGTGATGAGAACATAGACGAGGACTCGTGTGATGAGAACATAGACGAGGACTCGTGTGATGAGAACATAGACGAGGACTCGTGTGATGAGAACATAGACGAGGACTCGTGATGAGAACATAGACGAGGACTCGTGATGAGAACATAGACGAGGACTCGTGATGAGAACATAGACGAGGACTCGTGATGAGAACATAGACGAGGACTCGTGTGATGAGAACATAGACGAGGACTCGTGTGATGAGAACATAGACGAGGACTCGTGTGATGAGAACACAGACGAGGACTCGTGTGATGAGAACATAGAAAAGGACTCGTGATGAGAACATAGACGAGGACTCGTGATGAGAACACAGACGAGGACTCGTGATGAGAACATAGACGAGGACTCGTGATGAGAACATAGACGAGGACTCGTGTGATGAGAACATAGACGAGGACTCGTGATGAGAACATAGACGAGGACTCGTGATGAGAACATAGACGAGGACTCGTGATGAGAACATAGACGAGGACTCGTGATGAGAACATAGACGAGGACTCGTGTGATGAGAACATAGACGAGGACTCGTGATGAGAACATAGACGAGGACTCGTGTGATGAGAACTTAGACGAGGACTCGTGATGAGAACATAGACGAGGACTCGTGATGAGAACATAGACGAGGACTCGTGATGAGAACATAGACGAGGACTCGTGATGAGAACATAGACGAGGACTCGTGTGATGAGAACATAGACGAGGACTCGTGATGAGAACATAGACGAGGACTCGTGATGAGAACACATACGAGGACTCGTGTGATGAGAACATAGACGAGGACTCGTGTGATGAGAACATAGACGAGGACTCGTGTGATGAGAACAGACGAGGACTCGTGATGAGAACATAGACGAGATCTCGTGATGAGAAAATAGACGAGGACTCGTGATGAGAACATAGACGAGGACTCGTGATGAGAACATAGACAAGGACTCGTGTGATGAGAACATAGACGAGGACTCGTGATGAGAATATAGACGAGGACTCGTGATGAGAACATAGACGAGGACTCGTGATGAGAACATAGACGAGGACTCGTGATGAGAACATAGACGAGGACTCGTGTGATGAGAACATAGACGAGGACTCGTAATGAGAACACAGACGAGGACTCGTGTGATGAGAACATAGACGAGGACTCGTGATGAGAACACAGACGAGGACTCGTGTGATGAGAACATAGACGAGGACTCGTGTGATGAGAACATAGACGAGGACTCGTGATGAGAACATAGACGAGGACTCGTGATGAGAACATAGACGAGGACTCGTGTGATGAGAACATAGACGAGGACTCGTGATGAGAACATAGACGAGGACTCGTGTGATGAGAACATAGACGAGGACTCGTGTGATGAGAACATAGACGAGGACTCGTGATGAGAACATAGACGAGGACTTGTGATGAGAACACAGACGAGGACTCGTGATGAGAACACAGACGAGGACTCGTGATGAGAACATAGACGAGGACTCGTGATGAGAACATAGACGAGGACTCGTGATGAGAACATAGACGAGGACTCGTGTGATGAGAACATAGACGAGGACTCGTGATGAGAACATAGACGAGGACTCGTGATGAGAACATAGACGAGGACTCGTGTGATGAGAACATAGACGAGGACTCGTGATGAGAACATAGACGAGGACTCGTGTGATGAGAACATAGACAAGGACTCGTGATGAGAACATAGACGAGGACTCGTGTGATGAGAACATAGACGAGGACTCGTGATGAGAACATAGACGAGGACTCGTGTGATGAGAACATAGACGAGGACTCGTGATGAGAACATAGACGAGGACTCGTGTGATGAGAACACAGACGAGGACTCGTGATGAGAACATAGACGAGGACTCGTGATGAGAACATAGACGAGGACTCGTGATGAGAACATAGACGAGGACTCGTGTGATGAGAACATAGACGAGGACTCGTGATGAGAACATAGACGAGGACTCGTGTGATGAGAACATAGACGAGGACTCGTGATGAGAACATAGACGAGGACTCGTGTGATGAGAACATAGACGAGGACTCGTGTGATGAGAACATAGACGAGGACTCGTGATGAGAACATAGACGAGGACTCGTGTGATGAGAACATAGACGAGGACTCGTGATGAGAACACAGACGAGGACTCGTGTGATGAGAACATAGACGAGGACTCGTGCGATGAGAACATAGACAAGGACTTGTGATAAGTGCAGCGTTGACCCCCCCCCCCCTCTCTCTCTCTCTGGGCGTCAGCAGCAGCTCTGTGTCGTCTCATTGATCTGTGTGTGTCTAACTGGAGCTGTTAATAAAGTTGCAGTCTTTGTATTGATTGTCCGCCTGTTATCAGTGTGTGTATCGGGAGGTGACTGAGGCCGAGCTGAGGGCTTTATGGCTGCTGTGGTAAATAAGGCCTTGTGATTTTCATTACACACAGACTGAACTTTATGTGTTTGACTGTCGATCAGTCGATAAGCCGAGCTGTTGGAGGGAAACAGGACGCTGTGTTTTATTCATGGTCATTGATTGTGACAGTAGAGAGAGAAACGTGACGACTGAAGGATGTTTTAGAGAATAAACTAACCAACATTTTTTCATAGCAGAGAAAACTGAGAAGAAGAGGTTTTTAGATATTTTTAGTCACAAAAAGATTATTTCCATATTTTGCACCGCAGTTTATGTTGAAGGTAATTAACTGATTATTCTTATTAAAAGAGTCTCTCCTGTTTCCTGTACTCTGGATGTGTAAGGCCCCATGTCCCACTGACGTTGTTTAATGAACGCCAGCGTCTTTTTTTAACCTTCCAAATGAGCGGAGAGCGTTTGCAGCAGCAGGCGGTCGTCCACAGAAAAATCGTAGCATCCATTGCCTTTTTTCCGAGTGCTCCGCTTTTTTGTGCAGTCGCTCTTTGCACTTCAAGTTAAAAATGTTTCAACTTTTCAGAAAGGAGCTGTCGACATCACCTGCACTCTTATCCATTTATAATATTTCCCGTAGTTTTGCTGCCTATGGATCGTGTCTTGTACCCACATCCTCTTCGCTCCGTGTCTGATGGGGAAATAAACAATCTCAAATATAAAACATGCAGTAAAAAGTAACGGAGCAGTGTCGGTCATACAGCGGCCGTTGTCAACAGACTGTTGTCATAGAGACAGGACGGACGTGCAGCGCTTTTCTTCTCAGCACATAAACACTTCAACACTGAGTCATCAAAACATTCACCCCCCGTACAGTGTGTGCTGATCGAGACATGAGCTAATCAGACCTGTCTGGTTTTTTGAACCAGGCTGTAAACATGTTAATGTCTGCTGTAAAAACAGGCTTTTTAGAATGGGTGTGTATGTGACTTCCTGTGCTTCTGCAGCCAGCCTCTAGTGGACACTCCAGGAACTGCAGGATTTTACACTTCAGCATCTGCTTCACTTTTCAAGACCGGAGGTTGCTGCTTGCGTACGACACAAACTACAGAAGAAAAGTAAAGAAATGTGGCATTCAGCAGAAGAACACACTTAATTAATTGATTGGGGAAAGTAAAACATCATCTTTTTTAATGACATATGTGATTACATTATTGCAAACACAGAATGTAATTTGACAATAGCAGCACGTTCAAACACAGAGATTCCCCCACAGAGGCGTGTAACGTGACCCTCTGATAGATCTGAGAATAAAGCAGAGTGTGACGGTGTGTAACATGATCAGTGTGTCTGTCCAGCGTGTAGAGGTCTGAGGATGCGTCCTCTGTGAGGGATGTGGGAATCGAACAGCATCACATATCGACGGTAGGAGCGAGTCATCAGGTCTGCTGCTGGTTCGGAGAAAAGACAGAAGTTACATCACCGGAATAAAACCACACAGCTTCAACACACACACACGCACGCACACGCACACACACACGCACGCACGCACGCACGCACACACACACACACACACACACACACACACACCCACCCCACACACACATACACACACACACACACTCACCCCCCCCCCCCCCCCCCACACACACACACACACACACACACACACACACAAACACACACACACACACAAACATGCTTTCACCCCCTCCCTGAGCCTCCTCTAATTTGGAGGGGGGGGGGGGGTAGCTAATGAAACAGAAGGGGCACAGAGCGAGCTGCTTTCTAAAGCCGACCATCTCTCGATGCCTTGACCTCGGCTCAGCTCCTCGCCTCCTTGGCCCCCTCAGGCCACCGTACTCTGACCCTCAGAGGCTCCAGGAGAGGACGGAGCTTTCAAACGACTTGATTGGATTTTTTTTGTCAGTGAAAGAAAAGAAGCCATCATGATGGTGAGCGGTGCCTCTCAGCTCGTCTCCTCGCTAGGAGGGCTATAGAAGATCTCTGATTGACCTCTGATGACCCGCAGTGACTCGACAGAGGATCTGCTTTAAAGAAAAACACACTTGTGCACACACACCCTCACTTAAATTTCAGCAGGAGGTGTTCAGTCACACATTCAGGATCTGACTTAATCCCCTCCACTCATGATCTCTATAATCAGGAGGAAGGACACGCGCAGCCTTCGCTGTGATCATGTCGAGCACTGATGTCCTAGCATCAATCTTAGGACATGTTGTAAGGTAAGATAAATGTGCTCTAACCTACCTGAACCTACTGGAACCAGCAGAGGAGTCATCATGCTGTCTGTCTCTCTGAACATCTCTGAGTCACTCCTGCAGCTGAGAATCCGTCGATTTGAGCAAAAAGTGAGAAGTAATACTTTGGAATGACGTTTAAAAAGTCTTTAGTCGTTCATTCTGACTTAAGTGGTTACGATTCAGAGAGACATTTTACCGAGAGCGGCCCGTTTCCAAGCTCTGTGTCCCGAGTCCCCACTAATATTCATAAAACGCTTACATGTCCTGGTTCTGAACAGTCCCTGTCCAGAGTTTAACCAACCAAAACAATACACTGTGCTTACTACACTGATTTGTCTGTAAAGATGTCAATCCATGTCGTCGCCGAGGCTGCTGCTGTTTTAACTAATAGAGAAACATCATTGATGCAACACGAGTCAAAGGTCAATAGTGATGGGTCTGTTCATGTGTCAATCAACCTCAGGGTTGCAGCTGTTGCTTAGCTAGCCTAGCTTATTATGCTAACAGGACCTGCTGCGTAATGACAGGTAGGCGGGCTGTCATACTAAACAGGAAGTCAGCTTTTTCCAAAGAGTTTCAGGGGAGTTACAGCTTCTATTGAAAAGTACCAGCCAATGAATATGCTGCGTTCTGCACACTGAAAGTGTCCGTTTTCAGTCTCACGGTGGAGATGTCAACATACAAAGCCGTATTAAAACGAGCAAACACAAACAGAGTTTGTTTGACAGGAAGTAGAACTGTTACGATCTACTTCAGTGAAGCAAACGCCGCGGAGGAAACCTTTACCGACCACCTCGTGTGATCACTGCAGGTCACCAGTCTGTGGATCGATACGTGCGGGTTTGTGCTATAAATAACAGTGTCCCTATAGAGTGCCGCAGGAATGAGTCCTAAAACCCGGAAGTGAGTTAGCATTTTAGCGCCATGGGTTCCTAACTCTAAAAGTCAATGGGGATTTTGAATGGGTTTGTGGTTAGACGCCTGAAATAAGGTCTGTGGTTAACACTAACTTAAGAGATGTTGGCGTTTTGTTAGACGAGATAAACTACGTTAGATAAGACCCCAACTTGTGAATGTTAAAGTTTTTACACGTACTAAAAACGGCGGTTGCTAACAAGTGGCTAAATGAGACTACAGTGGTTGTCGGGTACATTAAATGTCATCATGCCGGGAACTCTCTCACTAGTCCGCCTTACAGCATCTAGTCGTGTTTTTCAGTGCTCTTGCAAATATTAGGTTAATAAACAACTTATTAAGCTACGGTTTCGCTAGCTTGTCAAAACCGCTGATTAGATCGATGAAGCATAACGGTAGTGACGTCAAAATCAACCGACCGTGGTGTAGTTAGCTTGTAGCATAACGTTAGCTTTTTACTTCTCTCGGCTGCATTAACGCTTCAAACTTCATAAAAGTGGTGTTCATTTGTGAAGATTATCCTGCTGAACAAAACGCCTACGCATCAGAAACGTGTGTTAGCCACAGAGCTTATTTTCTGCAATCATCCAAAATCCAATGCAAAAACGTTAGAACCCATGGCGATGCTACTTCCGGGTTGGTCTACAAAAATACGTCATCACTTTTGCAGTCTATATGGAGGTTTTAAACTATGGTCACTCTATTCAGCAGCCGACCCCTCGGCTAATTCATTAGCTGCTAATGAGCTAGTTTACCATCATGTTTCCAAAGGAATAAAAGACTCAAACTGTTATTGTACCAGGCTGTAAACATGTTTATGTCTGCTGTAAAGTTGGACACTTTAACATGGGGCTCTATGGGAGCTCACTGCAGGAGAAAGACTCTAGTGGACACTGGAGGAACTGCAGCTGTAAAGTTGGGCATTGCATGTATGTGACTGTCAGAGTAAACTAAAGGAGACTCAGTTTGGGGGGAGTAGAGGGGGAGACAGAGGGAGGAGGGGGAGACAGAGGGAGGAGGGGGAGACAGAGGGGGAGACAGAGGGAGGAGGGGGGAGACAGAGGGGGGGCATGCAGGGATGTCAGACGCAAAAACTCTGACTGTGTGTTAAGAAGACTTTTGTTCTCCTGCACAGGGCCGACAGCATGTTTCTTTATTCAGCCATATAAAGCCCCTCTGTCTGTGTGTGTGTGTGTGTGTGTGTGTGTGTGTGTGTGTGTGTGTGTGTGTGTGTGTGTGTGTGTGTTATCTTTGTGTGTGTGTGTTATCTTTGTGTGTGTGTGTTTTTACATGGCCGCTAACAGGTCTCGGATCAGTGGTTCTGAAAAGAACGGCTGCTAACCGTTGTGTTTGTGCTGGTGGATCTCTGGCCTGTGATTGGCTAGCTGAGCGGGTGATTCTGGATTTGTGAATGGAGGCCATGTGGGCTGTTGGGTAATCTGTGAGAGCAGTTACTGGGACCAGAGCGGATGATGGAGCTGAGAACGTGACTCGTGATGTCTCCATGTGCTCGTCTTTAACAAACTCTTCTTCAGCAGAGTTTAAGGTGACATGTCAACATGTGTCCCAAAACTGTGAGCCGTTAGATAAAGTCAAATGATAAGCTGGGGAAACATTGGTTCCCAACCTTCTTTCCGGACCCCAGGTTGGGAACCATTATAATAGACAATATATTCCTCTTGGAACGGAAGTACATTTTTCTGTCATTCCAGTGAAGCCAGCAGTTTGTGTAAGCGACTTCTTTTTCCATCTGCAACGTAAACGCCGTCATTTCTTGGCCCACAACTTTCCTATGGAGCGCCCTTTCATCTGTCCAGTCACAGTTCGACAGTGCAAGTCACACAGAGGCTTCGATCCGGATCACCACAATCGGACCGGTCTTCCCCACAACCACCGCCTGACGCCCAGCCACCACTATCGGACTGTGTCGTCCTTTTAACAGCCGCCGTCCTCATTCATGCACGGCCTGCTCCGACCTCCACCTCAGCGGAAAAGAAGTGTGGACAACAGGAACGCGAGGAATGAGGAGAAATCCTTCCTGCATCTTATCACATATGCTCTTTTGTAAAGCTCCTCGAGATAACACTTGTTATGAATTGTCGATCTACAAATAATGAGGATTTGATTGATTGAAAGTCATAACTAGCAATAACACATTTTGTCTCTGTCGTATTTACATTTACTGAAAATGTTTCAAGACCGAACAATCGCCAGTTAGATCGCTGCAGGTAAGAGAGCGTGCAGGAGTCTCTCTGCACCCGTTTTATGAAACTAAAGAAATATGCAACACTAACATGTAACGAAACGACTGAAGAATAAACCGATCACTCGGTGTCAGTTTTTGGGCATGCATGAGTTAAACAGGTTTAACTTTTCAGTTCAAGACGCAGAGTCACGGCGCTCGTCAGTGTGACTTTTGGCTGAAGCAGCCAATCAAATGAAGAAGAAGGCTTAACCTCCGTTTTTTTATTTTACTTGATTTTCCCCTTTTCGTCCGGGAGCAAAGCAACAGAGAGAAATCAGTTTTTTCACTGATTTTATTTGGTCGCCCGTACGCACACGCAGCTCGCTCCACAGGCGCTCCCGGCTGTGTTTTCCCAGACGTGCTCAGGCGTTTTCAGGGCAGCCATGGCTAGCGCAACGCATCTGTGTGATCAGGCCTGATTTCATTTGATCAGAAGTCCCGCCTCTCAAAATCAAAACAGCCAACCCGTTTAGGATTTTGGGGTGGCACCTGAGTAGCTCTTAGATTTCCCGCCCCTCTGGACACGCCCCTAGTTTGGTCGACGCTCAGATTACATTTTATTATTGTTGCTTATCAAATACTCATCAATGTAAATGTTTATTATTGAACTCAAAGCAGACGTCACATATTTACGACGGCAGCACCGCAGTGTTTTCTACAGGATGACTTCAAAGTGTCGGCGCTCTGACCAAATAAAGACGCCTCTGTACGGTCCAAATGTGTCACTGGGCGTGTGTCCTTTTGTTTCCCCATATGTGTGTGTCCCATTAAGAGCCAATGAGATGAAGGCCCCGGGGAGACGCTAAATGAAGAGGGTCATCAGTCTGAGGCTGCTTTCTGCTGTCAGGATGGGGGGGGGAGATCACGGGAGGTGGACATTAATATCTGGATGGATGATTTGGCGTTGTTGAACATGAAATATAAAGTTAGAGCATCAGAGTGACGTCGATGTTTCAACACAAACGAAAGAAGACGAGATCCAGATTTGATCCTGAAACTGAAAGAATCTCTGCGTCCTGAGCTGAGTGGATTATAAAGAGGTGAGCAGAATCTAATACTCCTCTCATCAACACCTGTAGTCTCATCGCTCCTTGCTCCTGAACATGATGACATTTGGGTAAAGACATTAGGGGTGTAATCCAGTTTGAGATTAGGGGTAAGAGGGGGGGTTTAATCTGCTGGTTTGAGATGTTAGAGGGAAAGTGTAATCCCCTGTTCAGCCGTGCATGATGGATTCTGATTAAAGCGACCCCTCTGCCGTGATGTGTCACATGAATATGGGCTAATATAAAACATGTCTGCATTGTTCCTGGTGGAAAAACACGGTCAGACGGAGCCGACGCGTCACAGAGCACAAAGATGAATGTTAATGAGCGTCAACAAAAAGTGCTATTGTTTCAAAAAGTCTTTATATGCATGACAACGTCCTGTTTACGGTCCAATAAAAGAACAGTCAGTAATCCCAACAAATCCAGACCTGTTCAGGACTCATTTGTGTTTATTTTAAACGTTGAGTTGAAACCAGAGAGGACAGAAACACGGGCTAAAGAGCTCCCCGCCGCACAGTCTCTAATGCAGGTTACTCTGAAAGGTGAAACAGGAAGCTGGATGGGATTATTCCCATATTGCCGTCCTCTCTGTGTGTCTTTAATCCCCTTGTAGAGAGGATCTCTGCACAAACGCGGGATAACAGATTTATCCTGGATCAGGTCTGTGTCGTTACATCGTCTCTCTGCTCTCAGAGGCCACCGGAGAAATAATCCATCTCTCTGTGGAGCCGCCATGTTAAACAATGCCAGCAGATGTGTCTGAGAGCCCTGCTGAAACGAGGACAGGCCTCCAGCAGGTAGTCCTAATCTCTTATTTCACCACACGCACGCACACACACGCACGTACGCACACACAATTGGTGCTTGGACATGAACCTGTTGTCTCTTATGGACAGAGCGAGAGAAAACACTTCCACTCTTCACATCACACCAGTGTTTCTAAACAAAGTTATGAAATCTACCAATCATGTGTGTGTGTGCGTGTGTGTGTGCTTGTGTGTGTGTGTGTGTGTGTGTGTGTGTGTGTGTGTGTGTGTGTGTGTGTGTGTGTGTGTGTGCGCGTGTGTGTGAGAGAATATTCATGCATGTGCGCCTGATGTCTTCATCCTGAGTTTTATTTTAAAGTCAGATAACGGAGCAGAGAACCGATCTGGCCTCTGGCTGAGTTGTAACTGCGGGATCGATGCAGAGTGTGATGTGTTCATGCTTCAGCTGACTGCAGAGCGGTCGATACCAACAACACATGAAGACCCAGAGAGAAGCTTTCTGCTGTTACACTTCATTATTATTCCATTAGAGGCTCCGAGAAACAGTCAGTATGAAGTCATGCAGCACCTGTAGGTCAGCGTCTGCACACGCTGTAAGTGTGTTAATCCTGAAACTTAAAGAGGTTTCAGGGTGTGGCTCAGACGATTAGCTCCTCTCTGCTGCCCTGTGAGATGTGGGCGTGCTAATAGAAGCGTTAGCACCAGCAGGGCATTAGGGTGGATTAGGGTCGGCCTACAGACACCATTCAGCTCCTCGGGCTGTTCTTTCAAAATAAAAATACAACACCGGAGTACAGAGAGGCCCTGAAGAGAGGAGGTCAGAGGTCACAGGGTGCATACAATAATTAGGATGTCAAGAGTGTTGCCTTCAGGAAAAAAGTGTTTTTAATCTGGATGTTAATGAACCTCAGCCCCCTGATTGGCCGGACATCTCTGACCTCAAGTGATAGAGAAACAAGGAAAAGTTTAGTCTCCATTTTTAGATCAGCTGTGCACACAGATCTGAGATCAGCTGATCAGTGTACGGTTATAAAAGTCAGGAACAGAAAAGTGCTTGACAACACAAAACTAAACAACAAAACGTTGGTGGACAGCAGAGAGAGATGCAAATAATCTGACCGTCCGAGCCGGCGTGAAGCAGACAAATAAAGAGAAAAACAAACATCGTACAAATCTGACGACCTTTCAAGCTGTTTTAAAGTCTCAGTTACATTTCCAAAGTTAGAATAAAATCACAAGAGCTTTCCTGGAGTCGTGGAGCTCTCCGTGATCGCGCTGTTTGGTGTTCATAAAACTCGACCAGCAGTTCATGTGTTTGTAAATAAATCAGTTTAATTGAATGTAATCTGGGTGTCTCTCTCTTGATTTACCGTGGCGGCTCTGGAGCCATAAACTACGTCACAACAGTTTCTACCTGTGAACAGGTCGAAGAATCAGGGCCTGATTAAAGATGACTGACAGGCAGATGTAACCGTGGTGACGATGTAACCGTGGTGACGATGTAACCGTGGTAACAGACGATTCTTCATCTTTAAAGAGACGTAAAGACACCGGTCAGCTGATATATTTACATCAGATGAGAGAAATCTGAGAAGGCCAACCTGCATCTGATGAATTATATAATTCATTATTACATTAATTAGTAATCATCTATGTTAACATGATTACAGCCATGACCTGATTTTACAACTTCACTATAACCTGAATACACACACACACACACACACACACACACACACGCGCACACACACACACACACACACACACACACACACACACACACACACACACACACACACACACACACACACACACACACACACACACACTCCCCTCCCTAAAGCAGCATAAGTAGAGCTTATCCCTTCCTGGAGAGCTCTGGTCTGATCTGGCACCTCTCATCCCTGTTCACCCTGTGGGTCAGACAAACACACACACACACACACACACACACACACACACACACACACACACACACACACACACACACAGAAACACACACACACACACACACACACACACACACACACACACACACACACACTGTTGATCGGTGTGCGTGCAATGTGAGGATCTCTGACAGGTGTAGAAGGTGTGCACAGAGGGGCAGAAGGTCTTTGATCTGGGCGTGTCTCAGAGTCCTGCAGGGTCACAGAAACCTGCCAGAGACTCAAGATGTGAAAGAAAAGTGAGCTGTAATAATAAGAACAGCGATATGTCACCTTTTTATCCCAGGTGAATGAATGTACGTATGAATTATTTAACAGAGATGAACCTGGATATTCATTTGGATTGAAGTTTTTAATTGAAGGAAACAACAACATCTAAAGTCTGAGACTCAGATGATCTCTTCAAATAAAATGATCTCGATTGATCTCAGAGATGAAATGACCTCCTCCGTTCTCACGTCAGCTCACTCTCAGAATTTTTAGGAGGCTGGCAGGAAAAAGATAAATCAGGGTAAAACTTCAGCTGTTGGCGTCACATGTGCAGCTCCCCTTATGAAAATGAAAGACGCAGCAGCAGGAGCAGTTTGGGGATCAGCGACTCATCTGGGGTCATCTGATGAGAAGTGCGTACGTCTTAACGTCACTAGTTCACACAGCAGCCTTCAGCTACAGCCAGTTAGCCCGTCTCTGTACTGTTTGATACGACGGCTGTCAAAAGAAAATATGTAAACCTTTATGAAACACTTTGTAAACCTCAGTCGATACTTTTAACCCCTTATTTTCAGTCTTTTAGGACCCCGTGTGTTTCAGTCATGAGGGTTAAAAAAGAAACGCTGAAGCACAAAAACGCCTCTATGTTGGTGCAGAGAAAAGGTTATATGAGGTGTTTGTGTGTGTGTGTGCGCTTCATTAGTTTGTCACGGTGTGTCACACAGCTCCACTGAGTGACTTATGGCTGTAATTTAGCCCTGATTACAAACGCCATTACTCTGAGTCTAATTAGCCCGTCACTCAAGGAGGACGGAGGACGCACACAAACACACACACGCAGCTTTAATGTGTTCACACACGCTCTTTAATGTGTTCACACACGCAGCTTTAATGTGTTCACACACACGCTGTTATGTGTTCACACACACTCTGTAATGTGTTCACACACGCTCTTTAATGTGTTCACACACACTCTGTAATGTGTTCACACACGCAGCTTTAATGTGTTCACACACACGCTGTTATGTGTTCACACACACTCTGTAATGTGTTCACACACGCTCTGTGATGTGTTCACACACACTCTGTAATGTGTTCACACACGCTCTGTGATGTGTTCACACACACTCTGTAATGTGTTCACACACGCTCTTTAATGTGTTCACACACGCTCTGTAATGTGTTCACACACACTCTGTAATGTGTTCACACACGCAGCTTTAATGTGTTCACACACGCAGCTTTAATGTGTTCACACACGCAGCTTTAATGTGTTCACACACGCAGCTTTAATGTGTTCACACACGCCCTTTAATGTGTTCACACACTCTGTAATGTGTTCACACACGCAGCTTTAATGTGTTCACACACGCTCTTTAATGTGTTCACACACGCCCTTTAATGTGTTCACACACGCAGCTTTAATGTGTTCACACACGCTCTTTAATGTGTTCACACACGCCCTTTAATGTGTTCACACACTCTGTAATGTGTTCACACACGCTCTGTAATGTGTTCACACACGCAGCTTTAATGTGTTCACACACGCTCTTTAATGTGTTCACACACGCTCTTTAATGTGTTCACACACGCCCTTTAATGTGTTCACACACTCTGTAATGTGTTCACACACGCTCTGTAATGTGTTCACACACGCAGCTTTAATGTGTTCACACACGCCCTTTAATGTGTTCACACACTCTGTAATGTGTTCACACACTCTGTAATGTGTTCACACAGGTGAACACATTTACCTCTGTGGTAAATTGATGCTCCGTGCTCCGACATCCTGCAGAAATAGAAGCCTTGTGTATCTGCTGCAGACGACTCCGGACTGCCGGAGCTGAGACGCAGCGCAGCGGAGCCAGAGGAAGCACACACATTGAATAAAGTAAAAAAAAATAAAAAAGCACTTGTCGAGCACTTTTCAAGACGGGAGCACAAAGTGCTTTACAGAAGCAGTTTAAAAAGTAAATCACAAGTGCAGGACCAGAAACAGCAAACACTCAGGTAAAAGACAAATGAAGGTAAAAACATTACAGCAGGAAGTTCAAATCTGCACACCGGAGCTCTGATCAAATCATCAACAAGAAAGGCAAGTCTGTAAAAATGAGTCTTAAGACAGGAAAGCAGAGACAGAGTCTGCTTGATGGATGGAAAATGGACCACTCCAGAGCCGACATGCTGTAACTGACCTTTTGACCTCAACCTTGACTCATGTACGGTGAGCAGGCCTGAGGCAGCCGATCTCAGAGGTCTGCTTGGGCAGTTCAACCTCTGCCATACCAAATATATCACCTTTAAAGTACAATTCTATTTCTATTAATGCTCTCACACTCGCAGAAAACTCCCAAGGAGCTGCATGTGTGAACACAAACAGCTGAATGTTTCTCTCTTCACCCGGAGTTTCTCCTCCAGCCTCCTCGTATTTATTCTGCAGAAAGTCAGAGTGAGCTGATGTGAGAACGCAGCAGGATATAAGCGAGTGGGGGTGACGTTATTATTGATCCACGGCCGGCGTTACGCTGCACGTTTTAGTTGGGTGACAGTGATGACATCATTGTCAGCGGTCACAGTGAGTGAGCGAGTATCTGTCTGAAATGTTTTTTTTCATTGTGCCGAATGAGTGCACTACATAGTCCACTACAGAGAACTCCCTCTGTAGGGAGGAGGGAACGAGTGTGTGACTCCAGAAACAGTTGAAACTTTTCACATGGTTTTTACAATTATTTATTGAAAGAATATTTTCGTCCTAAACTGACGTCCTAAAAAGCTGAAGACAGACAGGAAATATTGAAAGGGGGGGGGGGAGCGTGCAGGTCAGCAAAGGTCGAGGGTCGACGTGGAGCCTGGGGGCAACATGACGAGAACTTTGCATCTGCATATGGACCTGCACGCTCCAAACTTTGAGCTCAGTCTTTTTACGTCTTTTGTGAACTTTGATATGAAACATTCAACATTTTGATTCTCTGGTCACGTAGTGAAAACTACCCGTCATTCATCGAATTGTTTAACTTCATTTATTCACATAGTGAAAAACGTTTACCTCAGAAGAGATTCTTTTCTTCAGGCTGCCCGACGGTCGGCTCACTTTGGGGAAATATTTGGACAACTTTTATGTTTCAGTTGTCAATGTGTCACTGGTAGCCAAATATTAACAGAGGTTTAGAGTTGTTTATATGATTTGCCGGCAAACTAGACTGTAAATATTATTGGACGAAGCCTGAGGGACGTCACCCGTCTGTTCCTGCAGGGGGCGCTGGAGTCCCATCGATGGCGGTCTCCATGCTGGAAATGCTGTCTCAGCCTAACTTTCAGTCAACCTAACGACAGGCTGAGAGCTGGAGCTGAGGCGGGTTTTAAGCCTCCTGACAAACCGTTACACCGCGGCCACCTGTCAATCAGGTCAGCTACACGCCTTATTGTGAATAACTCTTATCCTTCATCAAATCAAAACTGATGAGTCATCAAAACATTCACCCCCCGTACAGTGTGTGCCGATCGAGACATGAGCTAATCAGACCTATTTGTTTTTTTGAACCAGGCTGTAAACATGTTAATGTCTGCTGTAAAAACAGGCTTTTTAGAATGAGTGTGTATGTGACTTCCTGTGCTTCTGCAGCCAGCCTCTAGTGGACACTCGAGGAACTGCAGGACTTTACACTTCAGCATCGGCTTCATGTTTCAAGACCGGAGGTTGCTGGTTTCGAAGCCTCACCTGCCTTTTAGGCTGACAGAGGCTAGAAAGATTTTTTGTTCTCATTTTTAGCGTCACATGCACATTTTCAATCTGATCCTTCTTATTTTTACAAAGTACTTTTAAGCAGAAGTTGCTCTTTGTGGCTCAACTTTCAGAACTCATCAGCATGCTGCAGATCTTTCAGTGTGGCTTCATCAACTTAGTATAACATGTCAGATTTTATGTTATGGCACATGGCTGCAGATAAACTGAACCAATGAGACAAACTCCATCAATCAATCACGTTAAATGAGAGTGATAATTACATATATGAGACATTCAGGTCCAACCCGATAAATAAAACAGGACTCAAAGTCGCCTCAGGCCATCACCCTCCAACCTGAGGGAGAGAGAGAGAGAGAGAGAGAGAGAGAGAGAGAGAGAGAGAGAGAGAGAGAGAGAGAGAGAGAGACCGAAACGCACCACCCCCTGGGCTGAGCCGGGGTGGAGGCGCGCGCTAATCCCGTGGAGTGGCGAGAGTGAGAGAGAGAGAGAGAGAGAGAGAGAGAGAGAGAAAGGAGAGAGAGAGAGAGAGAGAGACAGAGAGAGAGAGAGAGAGAGAGAGAGAGAGAGAGAGAGAGAGAGAGAGAGAGATCCGGTCTGCAGCAGCGCGAGCTCTGATATTAGACCTTTCTTCCCCCTCGGTGCATGCTGGGAGAGTAAGTGGGCTCACACTCTGGATGTCACGCAAACACTCTGATGATCTGGGTTTGATTGACAGGCGGGTTTGGGGGCTCACTGCGCTCCACGCGCACCATGAGGAGGAGGAGGACAGCAGCGCGCGCTGAGGATCACTCTGAGAGCTCGCGCTGAGTTGGAGTATGAAGGAGGGATGTGAGCGGAACTTGTGGAAGAATGGCAGCTCACCTGACGAGGATCTGTGAGGGATGGCAGTTCTTCATCACCACCACCATCATCATCATCACCCCGGGAGCGCGGACCTGCGCCGGCTCTTCCACCGGCTCACGCTCGCGTCCTCTCTGAGCGTGCTCTGCTTCTCTCTGGTCTACCTGCTCACCGGCTGCTGCGAGTCCGAGTTCACCGAGACACCTGACATCAAGCAGCCCGCGCGCGAGTTTCTAGTGTCCGGGTCGGGATGGCCCGACGACAGAAACGGAAGCAGGGAGGTGACCACGGCTCCCGTAGAGCGCGTGTTCAGCGGTCCTCCCGGGCTGGAGGTGAACAGCTCTGGGAAGGAGTGGACAGCCACGCGGAGGTTACCGCAGGCTCTCATCATAGGGGTTAAAAAAGGAGGCACGAGGGCTTTGCTGGAGTTTCTGCGGCTCCACCCGGACATCAGGGCCCTTGGGTCCGAGCCGCACTTCTTCGACCGGCATTACGCACGAGGGCTGGACTGGTACAGGTACGCACACTTTACGCAGGGAACCAATATCAGAAGTGTCACTGAATCCACCACCGAGGGTCTTCTTGAGTCCCTTTTTATTCTGTCTTTTCTTTTTTAAACACCAAGTTCTGCATTTACGTCAAATTCAATTAAATTCAAATAACTTTATTTATCTGTTAGGAACTTCATTTGTGTAAAAGACCATCAGTGCGCGAACAGCTAGTCACAAAAACAACAACAACAACACACACATACAAGTGGCTGTATCAAAAGCATGATAAATGGGTCATAAATAATTGTTGTTAACATTCTGTTGAAAGTACTCCACTACAAAACCTCAGAGGCTGTGTGTGTGTGTGTGTGTGTGTGTGTGTGTGTGTGTGTGTGTGTGTGTGTGCGTGCGTGCGTGCGTGTGTGTGTGTGTGTGCAGCACAAAGTTTGTGTATCATTTTAATCCGAGTCAGAGAGCCAAGTATAAAGAAATGAATCCTTTTGTGCTGTTTGCATACCCAAACATAACCACAGCTATCCTGGGTTCCTAGGGTTTAGGTGACAGTCTAAGACTTTGCCATCTGGCTATGCCAATCTGTGCATGTGTGCGCGCGTGTGTGTGCATGTGTTTATTGGTGTGTGTGTGTGTTTTTATTTGTGTGTGTGTGTGTGTGTACAGTAGGGAGGCCTTGCAGGATGAGTTCTCACAGAGCAGCAGAGTAATCATCTCCCAAGCTGCAGCCAGATGTTACTGTTGTCATGTGGCTTTGTTCACAGCCTGCTGGTGAAAACTTGGAAACACTCGGAGCTCAAACACACGAGAGGGAGACGTGAGTCACTCAGACTGCAGATAAAGGTTTGAAACAGGCTCAAGATTTCAGATTTCGGTGTTTCCCTTTTTTTCACAAACTGAAGAGGACATGTGTGAAACTCTAGACACAGAAACTGCTCCAAATATTCCAGATTAAAAATGCATCCAAATCTGTGCTGTGTGGCGTGCTGTTAGCCAGCTTACAGTTTATTACGGGGGCTCAATAGTGCCATTGGCTCGGCTGTGGGAGCTCTTTGGCGTGTCACTGACAATTTAACTCATGAAAGAGGTGCAGAGAAAGAAGGAGTTTTGTTTCTGTGTCGCTTTAAACACAAAATCTCAGAGCTGCACGGTGAAAACTGTGCCAGAGGATCTCTCAAATCTGGAGGAGACAGTGTGTCAGTGTGTGTGTGTGTGTGTGTGTGTGTGCGTGAGTCGCACCAGGTGATGCAAATGTGACACCAGATTGTCACGTTGCCCCCCCCCCCCCCTCCTCGGGGCCAGATGGGGCTCGCTGCTCGTCGAGCCACTTGACATCACTGTCACTTGTGTCAGTGACCTCTGACTCCAGGTCAGTGTACGCTGCGAGTTAATGATGTGTTCACACACTTTATAACAAACAGCACACACACACACACACACACACACACACACACACACACACACACACACACACACACACACTGACAGAGGAAGTGCGTCTTTGTTTGAGTGCTCAAACAGGAAGTGTACATACCTCCTAATGTTACCAACAATGTCTGGTATCCTAGAGGATAACTCTGGTTTGTTGGGAGATATTTTTGTAGTTTTTATTTCTGGTAACTTGTTGTGAAGTAACTGGGGACATCTGGTATATGAACCCAAGGACATCATGGCGCCTTCAACAAAGTCTGACAGGACAAAAAACACGACAGACGATAAAGGCGGCAGCCACAGCTCATGAAGTCTGAGAACTCCTCGAAGTCAGGACATAATAACATTTAAAAAAAAGGACATTTGATGAAAGTTCAGCTCAGACGATGTGTTGTGATGTTCCGCTTTCTGTCCCTCATGATGTGTTCAGCCGGGTTACTATTGCACCGCATACAGACATGTTTACAACTATCAGTCATCACACAGGACAATGGGAAGCACACACTTCGAGAGTTTATCTCAGGCCGGGGACCCGCTGAGCGACTGTAGAGAGGTCGTGGACTGTCAGCTCACACGTTTAAGGACGCACGACCAAATCTCCCGATTTATGAGCTCACATAAATACGACCCAATTGTCGAGCATGAATTGAGAGCTCCCACCGAATGAGATAAATCAGGACGGAGTGTTAATAATCGTCAACAATGTTTTCTTTGAACTCCCACAGACAGAAGTGAAGTCAAATCTGTGTGTGTGTTTCAGTCGTCTCAAATGCACAGCTCAAATACACACAACTGCAAAAACACTCTCTCTCTCACTCTCATTCTCTCTCTCTATCACACACACACACACGCACGCACGCACGCACGCACGCACGCACACACACACACACACACACACACACAAACACACACACACATACAGTATCATCAACAAACACAAGCTAACATCAGCTTCATCATAAAAAAGCTCCCCGTCAGCTGGAGGTCTGCAGATATTTCCTGCTAATGTTTCTCTTGTTCATATCTTTGGTGATCGGAGGGGGAAAACACTTCAAACAGGCATGCCTGCTGTTGCCATGGTGATTTCAGATGTTGTCTGACAGTTTGCGCAGGATCAATCAGGAAAATAAAAGCCCTGAACTTGGAGAATCAGCCCGTGGCTCTGCTCTTACTGTGTGAGTGCGTGCAGCTGAAGTTTAGCGAACTTCAAACTCAGTTGTTTGACTCAAAAAGTGTTTTCCTTAAGCTGGAGCATGTTTCCTGCTGACTGATAATTCACTCACTCCTGAAATATGTTCACAAACAATGCTTTGTAGAGTTAAAGGAGCAATATTTAACTCTGACACCTAGTGTTTAAAATGAGTACTGCAGTCTAAATTCTAAACAGAGAGAGCTGTCTCCCCCCGCCCCCTCCTCTCTAGAGTGGATGCTCACGCAGGTCACCATGTGGTGGACACTGAAGCTTCAGTGTTTATCCAGCTCTGCATCGGTCTGTAAACCTTTCTGCGTTCTAACCTCTCTCCATTTTTCAAAAGCATCTCCAATATTGATCCTAGTTTGAGCACGTTTCTGCTCGTGGAGCTTATTAGAAACATGCAGAGGCTTTTTAGGTCGGGTACAACCACTTCTATCTGAACCAGTTCTCTTGCCCGCTTCCATCGCTGCAACACCTGTTGGTTTGACCTGATAACTGCTCTCATATCTGGCAAACCGAGGGGCGTCCAAAACGGCCGTGTGGGGGTGCCTTAAAACCGCCTACCTTCTCTGGTCCAAACAAATCCAGACCATTCAGGACCAGAATCTAAAGTTAGAAGGAGGACATACTGGCAGGGGGCAATCAAACACAGGTGAGGACAATGAGGGCAATCAAAAAGGGAGGAAGTAACATAAATAATCTTTAAAAACATCCATTAACACTGAAGCCTTCACACTGTGTACATGAGGTTCAATATAGCGAGACCGAGCCAACCCTGCATGTCTGTGCAAATGCTTTCATACACAATGAAAGAGGAGCAGATAAACCATCCGCAAATTCAGTTCTCCTCCTCCTCCTCCTCCTCCTCCTCCTCCTCCTCCTCCTCCTCCTCTTCCTCCTCCTCCTCCTCATCTTCTTTTAGCGTAAAATAACATTTAGCTTCAGCAGCGTGATGGAGACCCTGAGACCTGTAATGGTGTGCGGAGATTGGTTGTGAAGGAGCGCTGCACTGCGATGGACTGGAAGTTTCCTTCTTGCTGTGTGTGTGTGCTTATGTTGCGTGCGTAGGTGTGTGTGTGTGTGTGTGGGATCGATAGCTCTATCTCCTGGCTCTGACCTTGGGTTGGCTCCAGCATTAGAGCGGTTAGCGCTGGTCAGCTCGGCTTCTGTTACAATTAGCAGGAAGCTTTATCCTTCGTCTGAATAATCCCCACGCTCAGGCTCACAGGGCTCAGGTTACACACCGCGCTCTCTCTCTCTCGGAGGGATCCATTAAAACTCACCCCTCAGTCCCGGTGATGGTTTCCTGCTGAAAGATGACATGACAGGAGGATGGGGGAGGAAAGGGTGAGATAAATAAAAGGGTGAGGAGATAAGGCTGGAGGTCAAGAGGTGAGTCGGTGTTACAACAACCTCACACATCTCTGCTGACCTCTGCTTCAACCCCAGGGACCATCATCAGAGCTGTGTGTGTGTGTGTGTGTGTGTGTGTGTGTGTGTGTGTGTGTGTGTTTCAGGTCCGCTCCTGCAGACGTAGAGTCAGGTTGTGTTTTCTTCTGGAGGTAAAGGGAGATTTATCGATATTTATTATTGACTGTGACTTACTGGCACAGCTTTAACCTGATAGGCTGCATCGTCAGCGTTTGCTGCTCCTGTTGGTTTCCAAGAATTCATTAAATAATCAGTTTTTTCCAACAAAAGCAGAGAAACCTTCATTACAGTCTTGGCTGGGACAGTTGTAAGAATGTCCCTCCTTGTTTGCATATTTAAACGTGATTCACCAAGAATCCATCATGGCTGAATGATAAAAGTCCTGCTGGTAAAAATGGATCACCTTTCATTAAGTGTCTAATGTATTTAAACCATAGACTGTAAATATGAATGAAACCTGAGTGACATCACCCGTCTGTTCCTGCAGGGGGCGCTGGAGTCCCCTCGTTGGCGGTGTCCATTCTGAAAATGCTGTCACAGCCTAAAGGCCCTGACACACCAAGCAGACGGCAAATAACTAGTGATGACGAAGGCCGCCTGTGGTGTCGCTTCACGCCGCCTCACATCTTGGCCAAAAAGTTGCACTAGAACACACCGCAAAGACTACAGCTGACGGCCAACCACCACGTACGTTCTGCGCATGCGTGAGAGGAAATAACTCTCCATGCCAGCAGGTGGCGGTAGTCCTTTGTTAAGATACGAGAAAACCATTTTCACACCGCTGTTGCTCACCACTCGTGTGACAGGTACTTCTAATCGAGCATAATGTCAATAATGTGGAGTGAATAAACACTTCATTTATGAATAATGCTGAAACTCTCGTTAAAGGGTCGCCAGGTCGACTTCTGGAAAATATTTCTTGTTGCAGATAAGTTGTAAGAAATGGGAGACATGCAGAGCTGGTTCTTTACACACATTTAGGGTTTTAAAGTTTTATTTATTGAGACGTTTTTTGTTTCTGCATTCTGGCAGCAGTATGACAACCAGTGATGCCACTATACACGAGCACATCGAGAAAAGAGACCCAGAGACCCTTTTTTCTTTTTAAAGTTATTTTTGGGCCTTTTTGCTTTTATTGGAAAGGACAGCTGAAGAGAGACAGGAAAGGCATGCAGCAGAGGGGCGATGTGGGATTCGAACCCCACGCCCGCTGCGATGAGGACTATAACCTCCTAACATGGGGCGCCACAGACTCCTCAAAGAGTTTAAGCAGCAGTCCTCGGGTTAAATATGTTGAAGGATTTTTAAATGTCTTCCAGATATTTTAAGATGTGATCTACAACCTGAAATATCGTTTCCTTGGTTTTTTTACGTGATGTCTCCACTGTGACACATTTTGTTTACTTATACACCTGTTTACTTCATGCTTCGCGTTTGCTGTCATGGTTATGTTTGTTCAGCTTCCTGCTTCAGTCAGCTGGAATAGAAGTGACCGGGCCGTCGCAGCGATCGCACTGAAATGACAAACTGACTACAGAAGAATCTGACAGCAGCCTACTGGTGGGCGTGTCCTTAAAAGAGCAGCTGGGGAGGGTGTGTCCTACAACTTTGCTTTATGCTTTGCTCTGATACGTCGTCAGAACGAGACGTCAAGTTCTGAACAAGTCTCGCCAAGTTCTCGTAACGTCTCGTTTAGAGCAGCAGGAAATCACATACGGGGATAAGGGCAACAACTTTGTGTGTTTGTTTAAAAAATCCACGTGTGCTTCTATTTTGGATCCTTGTTTTTCTCTTCTGATGTTTTCTGAAGTTTCTGTTCAGCACCGACATCTTTACTGAAAACGTAGAAGTTACCTGGTGAACATGATCCGCTCCAAATCCCTTATTTGTTTGTTGTTCTTTATGCTTTGTTCAGATTTCTGGGTTCTTGTGGAGCTTTTAGAGTTTGTTGCGCCTGGATTAGTCAAAGCACGCGTCTTTCTTTTAGAGCTTTAAGAGTCTTATCCCAAAGAATCCAAACTCCATCTTCAAGCCATCGTCTGAAACCTTCCTTTCAGACTCATCTGCTCCGACGGCATCGATTCATTTGCAATTCAAAGTGACCTCGTTAAGGGCGGATTTTCAATTCATACCCATACATTGGAGCCTTTGTGGCGCCATGACACAGCACATGGTGCGACTTGTGTTTGTGTGTTTGGACAATGGAAAATAATTGCCATGCAAATCACAGAAGAATGGCTGCCAAAACATTTGATGTTGAGCAGGATTTGGTGGGCGGGAATGAGCGGTGAACACGGAGAGTCAGATTTTCTGATTTGTATATATAAATATTTTAGATTTTTAGTGTTTTTGGCATGTTTCAGAGGTTTGCAATTCAGAACATCATGCAGCAGTGTGGATTATTTAAAGCTAGAACGGATTGAATTGAGTTTTGTTTGATGTGTATGACCCGGGTTCATATGTCGTTTGTCTGCTCCGCGTGCTGAACACAAAGAAGACAAAAAAACGCAAACTCCAAGAATTCTCCTGATTATATCCTGCTGCGTTCTCACATCAGCTCACTCTGACTTTCTGCAGAATAAATACGAGGAGGCTGGAGGAGAAACTCCGGGTGAAGAGAGAAACATTCAGCTGTTTGTGTTCACACATGAAGCTCAGCCTGGAAACTTCAGGAGTGTTTCAGGAGTTTTCTGCAGGTTTGAAAGCTCTAAGAGAGACCAAACGATTGCTTAAACTGAATTGCAAAACAACAACCAACAGATAAAAAAACCACCACGAAGAGACGACAAAAAACATCGAATAATACATTACTAAATTAAACAACAATCAAAAGAGACGCAAAGTGACGCTGAGAGCATCTTTTGTTCTGCAGAACCACACGCTGAAATGTGACTGAATCAAAGATCTAAGGACAGATTTGACAGATTTCTGTGTGTGTGTGTGTGTGTGTGTGTGTGTGTGTGTGTGTGTGTGTGTGTGTGTGTGTGTGTGTGTGTGTGTGTGTGTGTGTGTGTAGCTGGGGTTCAGGTGTGGTCCCCCCTGTCAGAACTGTACTGAAGGTGATCACCATAAGGCCCAGACGGGCGGGGCGATCTGGCTCTCATTAAGGCCCTCCCCTGGGGCGTTGGAGGGGGAGGTGTGTGTGTGTGTGTCTGTGTGTGTGTGTGTGTGTGTGTGTATAGTGTTTGTGTGGAGCATTGGTGAGGGGGTGTACGGGGCCCCTCTATGATGGATGTCTCCTGGAAGTGGACAGAGCACAGCCACAATGCACCGACCCCTTAATGGTCCCCAATAACACACTCATGCATGCATACATACACACACACACACACACACACACACACACACACACACACACACACACACACTCAGGTCTCATTGTGCGTCACTGATGAGCACTCAGGTGTGTCTGATGAACACAGGAGGATTATTGTCTCCTCTTTGGACCAAACTTCAAAGACAAACAGCAGATTTTACAGCTTCGATCAAATCCTCCGACTCTGCATATTTGCAATTGTTTCACATTTTCACACACACACACACACACACACACACACACACACACACACACACACACACACACACACACACACACACACACACACACACAGACACACACACACACACACACACACACACACACACACACACACACACACACACACAGCATGCTCCTGATGGGGCTCCAGAGGCTCCCCCAGTCTCCACCTGCCACTCCTCCTCCTACCAGCTGAGGCTCAGAGCTGTGTTACCATCCTCTGTCATTTACAACACACACTCCAGCTTCATGCACACACACTCCTGCTTCATGCACACACACACTCCTGCGTCATGCACACACACTCCTGCTTCATGCACACACACACTCCTGCGTCATGCACACACACACTCCTGCGTCATGCACACACACTCCTGCGTCATGCACACACACTCCTGCGTCATGCACACACACTCCTGCTTCATGCACACACACACTCCAGCTTCATGCACACACACTCCTGCTTCATGCACACACACACTCCTGCTTCATGCACACACACTCCTGCTTCATGCACACACACACTCCTGCTTCATGCACACACACTCCAGCTTCATGCACACACACTCCTGCTTCATGCACACACACACTCCTGCTTCATGCACACACACTCCTGCTTCATGCACACACACACTCCTGCTTCATGCACACACACACACACACACACACACACACACACACACACACACACACACACACACACACACACACACACACACACACACACACACGCACACGCGCACACACACACACACACACACACACTCCTGCTTCATGCACACACACACTCCTGCTTCATGCACACACAAACACACACACACACACACACACGCACACACACACACACACACGCACACGCGCACACACACACACTCCTGCTTCATGCACACACACACTCTTGCTTCATGCACACACACACACTCCTGCTTCATGCACACACACACACCTGCTTCATGCACACACTCTCATCCCACTCACACACCATCAGTACTGTCCCCAGCCGTACACCCCTCTCCCCGCCCCCTCACTCACCCTGAGCACCCTCAGGATCAATAGCCGGTGGCCTTGGCTGGCCCGTGTTTGTCCAGGGGGGAGGAGGGCTGAATTATGGGGGACTGTTGGACAAAAGGAGGCTCCTCGGAGGAAACAGAGGCTTATTATAATCTGTGATAATCCCGTGTTGGTCTCTCTGGATGTTTGATCTACACTCTCAGCAGCAAAAGAGCATTGTAGGGATGTTGGTAAAACACGGTTTAAACTGCCAATTAATTGAGCAATCTTTTATGAGGGGGGGTTGGGGGGGGGGGTTTCCTCTGAAACACATGGTGACACCAGCCGGCTCTGTTCACCTGCCAGTGATGAGCCCCCCAACCCCTCCTCCGAGCACACTGTCACCAAGCAGGAGGAGCAGTTACAACATCAAAATCCCTCACAGGCCTCCCCATGGATAGATGACGGAGCGTACCTACAAGGCAGGGGCCCAAAGAGTCAGGGACCCTCAGACCCGAGCCTCTGCTTTTAGGGGCCGTCTACAGTTGTTGTTGATAATATCCCAAAATGATCTTTAATGACTTCAAAGATCCACAAAACAATCACAGAAGGACAAACACCTACACAGGCGTACAAAGGAGACAATGGTATGCAATGAAACGACCTCACAAAGATACAAAACGACCACAAACGCTCAGGAGGACAAGAATAATAATACTACAGTAAACTTATAGAGCGCTTTCTGAATACTAAAAGAACAACAAAACAAAGAAGAAATACTGTCAGAGCAGGATGAGAGCAGAGTCTGTAGAAGAGGTGAGTTTTTAGAGATTTCTTGAAGGTGGAGAGTGAGGGGGGGTCTTCGATGGTTTTTGGGAGTGAGTTCCAGAGGGTGGGAGGGGCAATGAGGAGGCCCTGTCCCCCCAGGACCGATGGTTAGTCCTGCAGGTGGGGAGCCATATGTTAAACTGACATTAGAGCGGTATCTTGACTGTCCGATGTTGGAGCTGTGTTTGGAAGGTTTGGAGAGAGAATA